>JBBBDQ010001684.1:1635000-1995000 GCA_037127315.1 Ascarosepion bandense
TGCAATGAGTTATAATTACAAGATTAAAAAGAAGTCAAAAATATTTCTATTTTAGTAAATAAAATTTAGTGAAAATAATTATTGATTAAAATATTATTTACTTTAAGTACTTAGTCATATGACAAACAAACAAACTTTCATGAGAGACCTACATATTTATCCAGATTTATAAAGCCTACAAGAATATATAGTAAATAAAAAGTTTTTAAAAAAAAGTGATTGTAATATACAAATATATATCTTTTTTTTTTTTTTTAATTTCACCCCAATTAAGGTTATAAAATCATTAAGACACATGGGGTTATTGAGTGCAAGAGAATATAAGAAAAAGAAAACATTATGATAAAAAACAATAAAAACAGAAATTAAGGAGACGGAAGATCATGATTGACTTAATTAATATTATTATTATTATTATTATTAATATTAGAATTAATTGTGAAGAAAGAAGATGAAAAGAAAAAGAATTCTATCAGTGAGAAATGCGTGAGAAGAAACTATTAGCATAAAATTTACAGCTACATCTTACCATTTCAGGCCATAATAGAATCATTTATCTTTTAGCACTCAATAAAATTCAAGGAAAGTAAATGAAACATTTCTTATATTTTTCCAACTAAATTATCTAGACACTCATTCCACACATATACATAAAAAAACATATGAGAAAGACTCAATACTCTTTACTTATTCTTTATCTTATCTTTCTTTCAGATTTCAATCCATATTTGACTTCAAATTCACAATTCTACTGAGTTTTACTGTCTCTCGTCTCTCTAACACTACATAACTACCAGATAATAATAAACTTCTTTTAATCTAACCAAAACCTGATAAAGCCTTTTAATCATTTCACTTGGAGCAAGGCATTAAAGTCACTAGGATGCAAAGGGTTACTGAATGTAAAATAATGAGAAAACAAAAGAGAGAAGAATAAAACAGAGCAGGAATTATGAAGACAGAAGATAACAATTGACATTGCATTTAAATTTTTGAAAGTCAAAGTTGACTAGAAATCAAGAACAGAGTTACACAAGAGTGAGAAGTGAGAAGAAACTGATAGCATAAAAATGATAGTTGCATCTAACCATTTTAACTATAAAATGATCAGAGACCTAGCTTCCAGTCTAATAGTATGCTTAAATTCATAAAGTTTATGTTCCAAAGAGGAAAGTTCATCAAAATAATTACCATGAAAATATTTCAGAAAAGCTATGTTATGGTGCTGGGAAAGTAACTCAAGCCAAGATGCAAGGACTTAGTTAAGTGCCATACGTGAAACACGCTTGGGCGATCATGTCTCAAAAGAGACATGACTAACTGGGCAGAAGATTATCCCGCAGTAGGTTGCCATTGCTTTCTGTGGTAGACTGGTCGCCGACCAAGGCTATAGAACCCAATCTGTCCTGTTATTTAACCCATAACTGAAAGGAAGAGACAGATTAAAATGATTAATACCTTTCCCAAGAATATTTGTGCGTAAGTGAATGCAATAAATTCAACTGGAATTCGAACTCAGCTCCCCGATTTCTCATTCTGAGCCAATATCCAATGCACCACAACGCACATCCTGACTGGCACAAATTACTTGTATTTTGATTTTCCATAAAAATGCTGCTGCTGCTTAAATCTTAACTAAAACCAAAACTATTCACTTCTTGCTTACTCAGTAGGTACCAACTATTTTGAATGTAACACAAATCCTTTTGCTAGAAGTATTCTTTTGTGATCATTATATGCAACATCATTTAAATGATATTTGTTGGAGAGCTCAATGATGAATTCAACCCTAACATTTAAATAAGCATGGAATCCATTATATTGAATGTTAGTCACACCTTTCAATGTTGCATAACTTTGTAACAAACTTTATACATGCGCATGTGAGTGTGTGTTTGCATATGCATACATAAATACATACATATACATTTCTTCTGTATCATCTGTAATGAAAGTCATTCACATAGGTAGGGTCTTATTTTTGTAGGGATATAAGTTTCTTTGCTGGATGTGGTTTGATATCTACCCAGCTCATTGAATCAAATTACTTCTCTTCTATGCTCTTTTTAATGTTATTCCTTTCATTTCATCATTTCAACTGAGCATATACAAATATATATCGGTTTATATCTAATCAGTTCAGCAGTGGACCTACATTTTTGAGGCTATGTAATTTGATTATTTATGGGGCTCTCCTCACAATTAGCAATAAAAGAGCAACCAGGTTTAAGGGTCCTTTTCACTGTTGCAAGGACCTGAAATTCTGAATGAGATGAAGTGGAGGCCTTGAAAATTAGCCATATTTAAGCTAATTTTCACGAGCAACTATGTATAGATAATTGCAGTTATCTTCTTCAATTGTGGTAAGGGTTCTATGGAAGATTCCTGTAATTTTTTTTTTAATTTGGTAACTACATTCATAAATATAATCATTACACATCAAGTTTTGTTTTATCTTTCAATTCATAGTCTCTGCCATGAATACAACTTTTCTAGGCTATAATGACTTATAATTTTCAAGGAAAGTAATGAAAGTAAGGAAACATTACATACATACATACATACATACATGATCAAAGAATTAAATAATACATGTTAAAAACTACATTATTTTAAACCTATGTCATAATGCATACTAACTCAAGTATATTTTATAAAATTATTTTTTCTTTTTAGCAACATATTTAAGCAATTCTGAGACCTTACTTGCAATATCTTTTTCTAAAGGCAACATACATAAAGAGTTCTTTTCTGCTTTTCCTAATAGTCATTGTCAAGGACAGCCTGAGTGTAATTGTAATAGTAGGGATTACTTCAATTTGGTATTGCTCACAAATATGCTGAAGAATTGATCTGTATTGTATTTACATGGTGTACTGGGATTTTCTAAGGTATTAGTTTTTTTTTTCTTGAACTAATAAAATTTGATTATTAACTTGTGGTCAATCTCATCTTTGTAATTTTTATACTGTCCTTATCAATTTCAGAATTCTTCAATTCAGAGAGGAAATTGAACCTTTTGGCAGTGTGCTTATATAGGTCAATACTCTTTTGTCACTAGATTATTAAGCAGTCCATGGAAAAAAATTATTTATAATAATGCACTTGGGAGTATTAGAATAACTTGAGATGATATATTCATAAAGCTTTGGTTACTGATTCATAATGTGCAATCCTGTCAGCTGAATTTTTTCAGTTCTTTAACAAGCAAAAGTGAAGATAGCAGAAGATAATCTTTAAATACATCAAAGCCAGAATTTTGAATCTTTTGTTTTCTTGAAACATTCCAACACTTCTTCATAAATGACTGTTGAAATAGCATATTCTAACCTGAGCAACTTGTGGTACAAATTCTTTACATCTTATATACATTCAGGTTACTTTTGAGAGTTTGTCAAATACCTATACATCCATATTTAATAGTTTGAACTGCTTCGTAGTATGCAGACCATTTTATTATGCTTAAGTTCTTTAGAGAAAAAAAATAGTTGCCCTGTATATTCCAAATCACCCTGTCTCTTTATGGTAGTTCAGAAAAGAATCCATACTTCTACACAATGCTAAAATAGTCAACAGTTTCAGGAGCAATAGATATTACCCTTTATGTAACAAGGTTGAGTGAATAAGCTACACATGGCATACAGCCTGATAATAATATTAAATTGTGTGTTGCAGGCTTTCCTTTGAGTTATTCACGTAATATGCATTATCATATGACTGACCACCAATAACTTTAAGCAAAAGCTTATCTTTACCCAAGAATATTGTCTTTTGTTGAAAAAGGTTGTGGATGAATAGATTTCTATTGGTAAAAGTGTTAAAAATTTCTCAGATGGTTTACCATTATAGCAGTAGTAAACCACAGTTAGTGACTGGTAAACATTTATCACCTCAGAAGTGACATCAACAATAATAGTAGTATTTAGGTTGTTGATTTGCTTTATAATTTTAGTCGCACATTTTCTTGTGATAGATTGAACTTAGTTCAAGCATCCTTATGAAATTGTCATTATTCTGTGAAATCCACTTTGCCTCATTACTTCCAAGTGCCAAGTATATTTCACTTAACTTGATAACAGCTACAACTCTTTACAGTACTTCAAAAATAGGACTATGTTTTTCTTGTCTGTTTCTCAAATTACTGATCTACACTGTTTTTATTTGACTTTCTTGCTATCCAACACAACATTGTTCTCTTATGTTTCCTGCTGTCTTCATGATTCTTTAGTGTTGGAAATATTCATCAAGGTGGAAAGTCCACCTGTTGTAAGCAATGTATAGCATTTAAGAGAGTTTACAAATGAAACAGGTATATACAGCCTTTGCCCTGTCAGTAGACTAACCAGAATCTCATCACCTTCTGATCATTTTTCAATCTTTTCTTCAAAATATTAAATGTTTTACTCTTTGTAAATTCTACTGGATAGGTTATATACATAATCAGGTTTATTTATTTGTGAACAAAAATTAGTTTAAATTTGCTTCTGGTTTCTATTTTTTCTATTCTTGTTCATGTTGACAACCATGACTGTTGTCTGTATCAAGTGTCAACAGTGGGTTAAGTTTTGTTAGAGCTTCCACAATTTGTGAACTAACACAATGTTCCCTGGGACTTGACGGGTTGGTGATGTTAAATTTCTACTTGATATTATAAGGGTTTGTGATAGATTTTGGCATTTAGAAATTTTGTTAGATCACTTTTCCTTGAGTTTGCATTTTTGGTATCCATTTCAATACTTTTGTAAAGTCATTGCTATTCCTCATGAATAGTGATCTTGACCCTTTAGTTAAGAAAAGAAAAAAACATTAACCACAGCAGCACATAAATTGATTGTCTAATAGTTTATACTTATAAAAATCAAATACAAAGAGATCACTGATATTTTATATGGGAAGGAAAAACTGTCTATATTCTGGAAAAGTTTGGTTAAGTTGGATTAGGTGTTTAGAGTTATGGTACAATGTGGATAAATTATTCCCTTAAAAAGTAAAACATACAATATTCAAGGATGCAGTTGGTAAAATCTAATTTATTAACAGATTCTCATCAGATTAATGAACTTATACAGCTAGGGGTTTGTGTGCTGGAAGCCTTCAAGTAAATCCTGAAATATGTTCAATTACAGGGACATTTTATGGTCATGTGAAATATATATGAAAATATAATGTAAGTCATTTTAACCTAATATCTTATGGTTCTATAAGTACAATAGCCTTATTTTTATAACAAATGCTTAGTAAACCTTCTTGGATTTTATTGAATAATTTACTCATGACAAAAAAAAATGTTGCTTAAGGCCTCTTCTGAGATTAGGGACCCCGAAGTTTCAGCTTCATAAATTTGTTAGTAGATCCACCACTAAATGGATGATATGCACACTTTTATATGTAACAGATATAAATAAAAAAAATTTCTTACATCTACACACATATTAATCAAGATAAATGTTTAAGAGCATCTGTACATAAGTATTTTGATACAGAAGTCCCCAGAATTACATAATGTTGGGGGAATCTTAGATGTGTCTCTTAAATTTTCTTAGCTTTTTATCACTTGTGAAATAAGTCAATTGCAATATGCCAGATTGATCTGAACTTTTCTTTATCAATCATTGTAGTGTGCCTCATAATGAGACAGAGTGCAGAGAGAGAGAGAGGTAAATTCATACTTGTTTTTCTTGCTCTGTCAGCAATGTCTGGAATATAACTGCATCCCCTGTAGTTGTTAAGAGCCAGATTAGGTGTCAGTGGCAAGTTTTGATGCTTGAGGATGGAAACATAGAGATTAAGTGAACATGTCAACTATAACACTCTACTTTGGACCTTACTTGATGTAGACATATGTTTGGAGAGACCAAATCTGATCAATCAGCTAGTGATGCTGGACACACACACACACACACACACACACACACACACACACTTTAAACTACTTGATCATTTCTAATTCTAATACCATTGGGATGAATACCAAACCTATTTCCTGGTATGATCAGGGTCAATTATTTAAAAAAAAATAAAACGCTCCAAACTCTCAGTTGGCTGTAAAATACCTGATATTACATTAAAACTCACATAGAATATAACATGCAGGTGCTCAGAGCTTCCCTCATATATTTTGTCCTAGCCCATATGCATGCATATAGGCACATTGCATTAAAAAGATTATGGCATTTTCCAGTTTTGATGAGAGTTTCCTTCCTAAACTTATTTTTTAAATAATATAAACTTTTTGATTAAGTTATTTTCTCTTCAAGCTCCATATGATATCCATTTTATCTGTTGCTGCCATTGAAAGTCCTCAGGTGATGTTTTTTGTTAGTTATTCTGTAATGACAGTCCAAAAAGTTCAAACACATGTTGTCTTCAAGATTCATAGGCTTTTCCTCACTCAAAGCCATTTTAGCTAGTGATCTTAGAAAGCAGTTGTATACAACTGACAGATAACATATTTCTTGATGGACTTGATCCATATGAAAGTCTCAATCTGACAAGGCTATTTTGAAACATAACTCAAGTTTTAATAAACCCATCCTAGTAACATTGATTCAGATAATAAAAATGATGAGTGCTTATCTGGATTCTCAAGTTTTGTTTGCTAAAATCACAGGAGATGGGGGAGCATTCTCCTGTCACAAATAATTGCAGAAAAAGTTATGTCCTCCATGACTCTAAAGGCAGTGAAAAAAATTTCAAATCTTGTTAAAGTGGGGGGAAAAAAAAAGGCAAGTGGAGACATTAAGAATGGACACATTCCACAACACAATATATATTTCCATTAAATACAACTAAATGTTTTGTGAGAAGCCACAAACTATAACTTTATATACAGAGACAATATGAAATTGGGCCTCAAATGTTAAGGAGTTTATAGACTTGAGAATAAACATGAGGAAAAAAAAGGAAGATAAGTTAATCCAAACAAATACTTACATAATTAACATCAACAATTTCCAACTACTCCACCAAATAAATTAATAGAAAAAATAAGTTAAACCATGAAGAAAGTAAGCCAATGCATACCTTGCTTCCTAAGATGCTATAAATACCAGAAATACAAATATCACTTAACCAAATGTTTGGAATGACTAACATGTAAGAAATGTGGACAGAAAGACATTGACAACCCTGATGGAGAATATGCTGTTATAATTGAATGCACTGTCATGGAGATCACTTGGCATATTCATGAAGGTGTGAAATCTGGACAAAAGGAAAGGAAATCATGAAGGTTGAATAGAGAAGAAATATAGCATTCTCAGAGGCACAAAAGTTAGTAGAAACTTAGACCAGAAATATCTCACTTGACTATTATCTAAAAGTGAACTACAACTCATACCAATCAACTGGCCAAATATGTTGCTCATTGAGAGGCTGTTAAAATTAAGATCAAATGACTGGTCAAAAACAATTAAAAAAAAATAACATTAGGAAAAACTGAAAACACATCTACTGCTAATCCCCATAAAACTGAAGTAATACAAAATCAAAATCACAAACGATTCCAATAAAATAGTAAAATAGAAAATAAACAAAATATGTCATGACCACCTTATCGTCCTCTCACGACACCCACCAAATCACCAACCAAATAAAGTCCTGCAAACAAAAATCACAAATACCTTATGACTACTTTCTTCTGTAGAATGTTTCAAGAGAAGCAAGAACCACCTAACAAAAAAAAAAAAATAAATAAATAAACCATGGCAGTTATCTTCTTAAAGAAAAAAACACAACTAAAAAGAAATCACAAACTCTAAAAGATTTTCAGGAATCAGGAAGCTGTTCCAGCATACTTGAAAAAATAAAATTAAAAAATTTGTAAAAAAGATCATACACTTGAAGACCTCAACCAAATCAAATCTAACAATAAATACCCACTATTATATTAGGGTCTCCAAAATCATCCAGTTGAAGCTCTTATCAAAATTATTAATTTCACCTTTAAATTATATTTTCTTATACCTCCACAAATTTTTTTCTTTTAATAATCTCATTCCAAGCAAGGCAATGATGTCGCTAGGATGCAAGAGAGTTGCTGGAAGTGAAAGAGGATAAGAAAACTTTAACGAAAAGTAAATATGCAAGATGGATTATGGCAATAAAAATTGCTGGTCATAACACAGCTTTTAGTAGCAGTAGTAAATATGAGCTCCAGAAGGTGTAAAGTGTTGCTCTTCTGGAGTTATGCTGATGGTAAGCAGAAAAGATTCTCTGTGGGGATTAAAGGAAAGTAATTTTGTTTTGGAATCATTCAAATTTAAAAGCCATTTTTGTGCATGGTTGTAATTTTTCAAGAGTAGTTGCAAGTTTTCCCATTACTGAGATAGGAGTAAATAGTTGACATCAGAATGGTCATTGGTGAAGATAAATAAAGTAGATCCAAGTATAAAATCCTGGAGTACCTCCATGTTAATGTAAAATGAACTAAAAGCATATTCATTCAGCATGACCTTCCTTGCATGATTTGTTAGATTGAACCAAATATTAATCTGGACACTGTAGCCCTTGTAGCTTGTGGAGAAAGTCATCATGCCAAACCCTGTCAAATGTCTTTGACATACCTAAACCAACAGTCCAAGCTTCACCATTCTTATCTAAAGCTTGATAGACAAATTCAGTGATAATAGCTAACACATCAGCAGTTGACCTAAAGAAATGAAAGCCATATTGTTTATCTGAAACAATACCATGTGAAATGTGATGCTTGATTACTAGTATTAACGCTTTGCCAAAAAGAGGTTAAAGACTAAAGTGATAATTCAAGATGTCAGAAATTTCACGAGTGTTCTGAAAGACAGGAACTGCATAGGATGATTTTTAACAAGCCAGAAAGCAAGAAGCAGTGAGGCATTTATTGTAGAGTTTGGAAAGAACAGGAAACAGTTCAGAAGCACATTTTTCTGTGGACAATTGCAGTGATACCATCAAATCTGAAAACTTTGTTTAGAAATCAGTTTAAATCAATTTATTTGGTGCTCAAACTTAATTATAATCTGTCTCTTGCTGATATTACAAAAGGAAGATTTACCATGACATTGTTTTATTAAGTTATATTTTTATAGAGTTATCTTCTCTTAAGATAGGAATTCCATATATAATTTCTGAGTGTTGAAGCTAATTCTTGAATTTTATGAATTTTTATATTTAACGTTTATTTTTTAAGCTGAAAAAAAAATTTAATTAGGTAAAATGTAAAAAATAATGAAAAGTTCTTGATGTTAATTAATAGAGAAAGGCTAATATTAAAATTATTGATTCATTTTTGTTCTGTAAGATTTATATATTTAGTTCTTGTTTTAAGAAAAAAAAGACTGACTTTGACATTCAATAACCTAACCAGGATTGACATGTAACATTAACCAATTCTAACACCAACCATCATCATGCCTTTCTCAATAAACATACACAGTTTACCATTCAATGCCAATAAATGGGAGGTCATCTCATGTTAGTTGGGTAGAAGATGGATACAGTCAAGTAATTTCTTGTCCTCAAGATGAATCTAACATTGATATCCAGATACTTTATTGTTGGGGGTGTTGAAAAGTTCTCTGCTCAATTCACTTCACAAAATTTGAACATAGGGCCAAACATTAAATGTTTTAAAGAGTTGTTTTGGTTGAGCTGAGAACTTTTTAATACCTCCTTAATCATTAAAGCAACAATAGCTATCTTACTTTGCTACCAACCAAAAATCTTCAGTACATTCCTGCTCCCAGTATTTTGATAACAGATTTTGGTACTCATAAATGTTTAGATTAGTTACCCCTATTTTTTCACTAAAAAAATCAGCAAAGCATAATGAAAAACAGCCTCAAACTTAATAAAAACAAAAGTTCTATCATTAAAATCTTTATTAAGAGGAAAACCCAAGTATTTTTTATAATTTTTAAAAATTTTTATTAACCCTTTCTAGCCTGTTCAAAATTTTGGTTACTGTTAGTGTTTTAGCACTCATTTTTGTTGAAAACCATTGATTTAGAAATTCTTGCAAAAAACAAATAATTGTCAGATTTTAATGAAAATTTCAAGACTTATTCAAAAATAAAATAAATTATTTTTTAAATTATTATTTTTAGAAAATCTTGGTATGTTTTTTTACATATGTTACACACCACTTAATTTCATGAAATTTTGAGAAATTCAATTTTTATTCAAAAGTGTTGGAAAATGTAAATCATTATTTTTTTTTAAATTGCTACTCATTTCCTGAAAATCTGCTTCAAATTGTAAAATAAAAAATGCTATAAAACTATGACATTACTTAATTAGAAAAGCTTTTAATTGCTTCTTTATACAAGATTTATTACAGACACTATTGTCTTCAGAAAATACTTTTTGCAATTAATAATAAATTTTTACAAGAATTGTTTCCATTATTTTTTAATTATAACCATTCATAATACATAAATCTTTTACAATTTTGCATTACTTTTATCTAATTAGGTCATATTGTTATTAAGTGAAAACTTAATAATACTAATCAAAAATTGAAAAACTTAATACAAATAATTTTGCACAAATTTCTTTTAAATAATTTAAAATTTTTTCATGCATATAAAATATATAATGTGCCGATTTTTGAAAGCATGGTCAACCATACAAGACATTATCAGAAAATAACAGCGATGACTGACTATAGAAAATTCCAAGTCTAGATTTTAAAAATTAGATTATGGAGAATGATTACTAACATTTTTAAGATTACAGAGTACTTAAAAATGATGTAAAAAAAAAAGCAGGTGTTATTTTCTTAAATTATGTTCTACAGATAAAGATACCATAGAACAACAATTATTGTGATACCAACCATCATCAACTCATCATATGGTGATATCGGTTAAAACACAGCTACTGTTTTGTTTTACAGATACATTTGTATTACTTAAAGTAAATAATATTTTTTCAAATCAAGATTAACTCAGCTAATATTCCTCAAATAAAGTTTCAGAAAAGTCTATTTTTGTAAAACTTTTTAATACAGAGAATTACACTGCAATGAAAGACAATTAAAATGTGGCACTCATACTCTTCTTCCCTGAGCTATATAGGTAAATAGAATGGCAGACTGTGTTTTATAGTCTTGGGTGGCAACCACTCTAGGAGAAGGAAAAACTCTGAATTGAAAACCAGCCTAGAGAGGGTTGGATTCATTCACTACAGCTGCAGTACATGTGGTGCCCCTACAATCCTAACTAGCTTATAGGCCTCATGATGTGATTAAGTAAAATAAAGAGGGCCAGGCAAATAGATTCTCTTGGCTCCATTTAACCTTGGCCTTGTGCATTACTCACCAAGTAATGACATGACTGATTTCTTGGCTGAGGTCATTTTGTATTTCCTACCAGTAATAGTAGCCAGTATTTAAGCCTAAGTGAAAATCCAAATGCAGAGACTTTTTTTAAAAAGAAGCACAATATTTCCACTTAGAAGCTTGGTGCAATATAATCTTGCTATCATTCTCCAAAACTAAGCAAAGCTTAGTAAATATCACAAGGAATGTAATGTAAGCCTGAACATTTAAGTTTATCCTTATATGGAAATAGCATTTTCCAGTGCAAAGGTTAAACTTATGTGACCCATCACCAACATGAATATTAGATTTAAAGTGTCTTTTAACTTTAGGAGAAACATGAGACTAAATCCTTTTCTCTAAGATCTTAAAATTAGGAACAACAGACAATTTTATTTAACTAGTCATCCAGACATTGTGTCTGTTAGATTGAAAAAAAAAAAGTAATCTTTTCAGTGTGCACCTTATGTGGTAGATTGGTAATTGTGTGGCAGGAGGAGGAGTACTATAGTTGTATCATAGATGTTGCTGATAATTGTGCTGAAAAAAGATTTTGTCATGTTTAATCTATTTTCAGCAATATTCTTGAAGATATCAAAAGTAGACTGCTGCAACCAATTGGACATAACTCTTTAATCAAGTGATAGAAATAATCACATGGTTTGTTCTCTATTGCAGCCATATTCAAAATCAAATGGAAATATAATTCTCAAATGACTTGTAATTTTCTTTTTTTTTCTATAATATTCCGAATCTTTTTTTCTCATAGCTTATTTCCAAAGTTGATATTCCATTATATCAACATTGTCATGCTATCATTTTCAATGGTTATAGAATGTCATATTTACTTTGTCACTATTTCAATTTTATTTTCATAATTTCTAAACATGAGGAAGCCATTTCTTGTGTGAATGTAAAATTAAAGTGAAATAACATGGTGATCACTCATGAAATAACCATTAATACAGTTTTTATGACTAAATATTCCTTAGGCATATTAATTCTTGATAAGTTTTATAAAATTCTACCTTTTTCTTTAATTCACTCATTAAACATGCTAAAAATATGATTGAGTTGATAATAAAATTTCCATCTTTAAATATAAATGTTAGTTACATTCTAATAATCTTTTCCACAAGATTACTGGGAAATTTGTTTAGTACCTGAAACAAAAACATTCTTTTTCACAGCGGTGTAACAAGAATCTTTTCTTGATTGTTTGACTAAGTATTTGCTTGAGTGATGTATTAAGGTGTGAGTTATATTTGACAGCCTGTTCTTATCCAGAGAAAAAGAGGATGTTGGACTCTCAGAATCAGCCTAATGTCTTTCCTTTTGGAAGACATATGTTTGTTCAAAGATAAATCAATTTCTATGTCAATAAGAGGTTTTACTGACATCACAGATTTTCCAGTAACAATCTATAACTTTCTGTTAATACCAAATTGTCATAATCAGAATAAGTTGCTGTGATGACAATATCTGTATACATGTAGGTCATTCATAAATGCTTTTGACTTTCTTTTTCTGAGAAATCATTTGCTGTCTTAATCTTAAGATCTTTTTATATTTCTTCTGGGAAACATTGCAAAATTTTATCTTCCACTGCTTCCTAATCATGCATTTTCCTTTATCAAGTCATGCCATTCTTCACTCTCCTCAAGCACCTTTTTTTACATTAAGATGATTTGGGAGTGATCATAAAAATAACCTCAAAGTTAAATAATTGATGACTGAATGAAAGATTTGTTAATTTTGTAAATTCAAAACAGAACTCCAACTCAAAAAGTGGGACGATGAAAGCACAAAAGGATATTTTTCTAATCTGTTGTCCTTCAAAACACAAACTGAATATATTCTCTGCTGTTAAAGATATTGTAAATCTGTCACTTAAAACAATCACCATAAAATACATTATGAAAAATCTTATAAATTTTTACAAACAAGTGAATCCCTAAAAAGTTTCAGTTAAAATAAAAAATAAACTGAATTACACATTTTAAAAAGTTTCACATTTGTTACATTTACCATTTTGACAAGTAATAACAATATAAATAACTGATGAAGTGAAGTTTTCATACCTAAACTAGATTTTATTGTCAGAATAAAAGTGTTTGATGTAAAAATCTATAAAATGCCAACATCATTTAAACATCTACTGTTAATGTCTGAACTGAATTTGTCCAGACTGTACATTAAATTCAATGTAGATATTTCTTTGATACAATTCATTGTAATTGGCAAAAAATAGCCTAGAAATCTGTGAAATCAATAGTAATGAAACATCTAATTATCTTATATTGATTCATTATAAGATAAAAATTCATTCTAAGTCAAAATTTTCATTGATTTCAATGCTTTGTTTTTCACTGGGGTTGATCTAATGGTTTCCCAAGCAATGACATGAATTCTTTAACTTGCACCAGTGGATGCAGCATTGGTTTGAGTTTATTTATTTATACATGCAATATCTGTGCAAGTACAAGGATTATATATATATATATATATATATATATATATATATATATATATATATGCATAATCTTGGTTTCAGGTGAGATCTGTTTTTTATGTTCAGATTTGAGATAGTGAGTCAGGCTGAAAACTTTTCAGCATGCATTTGTAAATGAGAAATTTTTTTTAATGTTTTTAAATGCTGAAATTTTTAAAGAGTGAGAAATTATACAGTCATTATAATCGCTATTTTAAAAATATATCGCTTCATGTATATCTACCTTATTTCTGAGACAGTGTGAATTTGTTTAATTTCTTTATTAAATTCTTGTTTTTTTTTTGTTTTTGTTTTGTTTTTTTAAAGTATATACTCAGTTTTATGCAACCCCTGAAAGCATGAATAGGTTTTTATTAAAGAAATTCCTCAAAACACATTCAATCATTCAAACTATGATATCACTACAAAGGCAGTAGATTGATTGATTGTTTATTTGTTTTACTAGCATATCAACCTGTGTGGGTGATTTAATGCTAAAACTGGATTTTCTATTTAGGAATATCTTAAAATGTTTTAAGTAGTTGTGAAGTTTTTTTTAAAATTTTTTTCAAAATATCACAAGTTGTATAGTTTGGGAGTATTTCAAAATGTAGGTTGTATGTCCAATCTCTATTTTCTGTATAAGTTGGAAGCAATTTATTTTATTCAAATATCTTATTTGGGCAGTAGGTACGTTTTTTAAGAATAAGTTAAGATTTTGTACTTGGTAATAGCTGCTGTGTTATTTTTTTGTGCTTCTTACATTCAACAAGATATGCTTAAAGGTGAAAAATTAGTTGCAGTGGTTACACAGAGGTGTAGTTTCTGCCTTGTGTCTGTGTCTAATTCTTATTTTTTTGAGCACTATGTCTTATTTATGGTCAGTCAATGGCTCTGTATTCTTTCTTATTGTTGGCTGAAATTCAAATAGTTTATTGTTTGGGAACATGTCCTAAATTGCTTGCTATTTTCTTCTGATGTGTTGCATAATTTTGTCTTTAAAATCTGTATGTAGGAGTTTTAATGTTGGCTACTTTCATTTTTGTTGCCTCTTTTGCCAGTGTGTTGGCTTCATGATTTCCCTTGATGTCTACATGGCTAGGAATTCCGTTCAATATTATTATTTTGTGCTTTATTAACTGATGAAAAGTTTCTAGGATTTCTTGAATATAGGAGTCATTGTTCTTTTCTTTAATTGCTGTTAAACTAGATAGAAAGTCTAAGAAGATGATAAACCTTCCTATTATTTGAATTTTCTATAATTTTAAGTGCTATTTTAATAACTTATAGTTCAGCAGTATAGATAGATGCATTATTTGGTAGCCTGATTTGTTTATGAATTTGTTTGTTTGTGGCTGCAGCACCTATTCTATCTGTGATTTTGTTATCACTCTACATAAAATGGTTTATAATTATTCTATTTGTCTGTTAATTCTCCATGAATATTTTGATTGTTTCTTTTCTCTGTGTGTCAATGTTAGGTCTTTGTGAGGTGTGGAGATTGTCCATAGAGCTACCTTATTTATTGTAACTGGTGTTACATTATCAGGATCTTTGTTTATTTGATCTAGTGCTTTGTTAATTCAAAGTCCTAGAGAAGGGATGGCTGTTGGTTTATTTCTATAGAACTGGATACATGGAGGTTAGTATGCTAGGTTATTTAGGATGGATTGTAGTTTTAATGCATGTTGGTGGGATACATTTTCCCATCTCAAATATATAGATGGTTCATTAGCTTCTATATAAAGACTTTATATTGAGATCCAGAAGGCTCTGGAGTTTTAATCTTAGTCTTTGATTTTGTATGGTTTGTAGTTTTTTGAGATAGGATTTACATGTAGCACTTTAAATGATGCATCCATAGTCTAGTTTTGTTCTGATGTATGACATATATATTCTGAACATTACTTTTTGGTTGGCACCTACATTCATTTTTGATATTACTTTATGAAACTTTAAAGCCTTTTGGCTTTTTTGTTTTAGGTAATCAGTGTGTGCTTCAAGTTTACTATCAAGTATGATTCCTAGATATCTTATTTGTTAGATTATGGGAATTAAGTGTCCATTTAAATTTCATTCTAAATCAAGATGGTAGTCTCGTTTTTTTGCAGAAATATATACAAATAGTTTTTGTTTTAGGGAAAAGGAATCCATTTTCATTTTTCCATCTTGTTTAAATATATTTGTACATGCTTTTCAAGGGAAGGCACGTTTGAGTATGACATTGAGAGATCATCTACATATAGGGATTTCTCAGTTCTTGTATTAATGGTTTTAATAATATTTTGAGAATATATAATGTAACTGATAAAATGCTACCTTGAGGTACTCCTACTTGTGTGTGTCTGATGTGTTTTCATTTCATACTTTCAATATTCAGTTTGATAGAAAGTTTTGGCTGAATACGTGACACCCACACCCACACCCCACCCCATCACCAACAGTCCTTTGTGTTGCCGCCCAAAATCTTGTGGCTGATCAATAGTTGAAAACTGTCAGTTTTCTGTTTGTGGAATTTATCATTTGAAAAGTTTTGAGCGTTTTGTAGTTGATTTGTCAGTGAATTTTGTGTTGGATTTACATTGTTCCTGGATACTTTTTCTTCATAATTATGGGTTGTTTCCAAGTTTACAATTGTTTTTGATATTTTCAATATGTTTTTTAATTCTTGAATTAAAAATCTTAGTCCTTGTGTTTCATGCAATTTCTTTGATATTAGATTTTCATAGATATAGTTTAATGTTGCTTGGGCAATTCTTACATAGGATGGTGTATTAATTTCTTTCAATGCTTTTCCTTGCTTCTGAATAAGGAATTTTTTGGTGTGTTTAATTTATATTATATCTTTTATTTTTGCAATCCTTGTAAGTTGTCTTATGATTTTTTTTTTTTTTTTTTTTACAATTATTTCATTTGGTTTCATTTGAGCATGTGATCTCTGTGTGGTTAGGATCATTCTCCACATTAACTTCCTTGTATATTTATTCTTCCTGTGTCCATATCTTTGACAGTTGAAGCATCTTAATTGTTTTGGAATATATGTTTATACTTTGGAAACTATATCCAATTTTTATTTCTAGTAGTGGTTCTGTCAAAAGTAATGATAGACATATTGCTATTTAATGTGAAGGCTTCTTGCTCCAGACAGAGTATGCCAAGTTAGGTATTTTTTTTTACTCACCCTTTGAATACATGGTTAATAGTGTTGTGTGAATTAAGCTTATGTGTCCTGTCTCTTTAGGATATAGGTGATCATGGCTCTCCACAATTTTCAGTGTTTTGTAGCTCTCTGTCTTTTTGTTATTCCTGCTAAACCTTGTTCCAACATGCATTTATACAAGCTTGTTATGCAGTTTCCCTCTGTCCTTCAATCTGTTTTGTGAGTATCAGATTTTCCAAGCTCTACTTTCTGCATTATGTGCCTTAGAATTTCAATTCTCTCTTTCTGATGTGAAGTATAAGTTTTCTTTTCTCTAAAACACTCCTCAAAATGATAGTCTTTTTTCTTTTTTTTTGCAGAAGTTGTGCTGTATTATCTTCATATTCTTGTATGATCCAACTTGTAGTGTTGATCTTCTGCCACAAAAATGTTGTCTGTATTTTCATTTAAATCCACACAAAAAGCAATTCATAGGTTTTATGTATATTTAATATATAAATATAATAACTTTTTTCATTTGTATTTGAATGGCTGTGTGTTCAGGTTTTTAAATTTTCAGGTTATTTTATTAGTTGTTTCTATAATCTGCCATGTCATTAAGTTTTTTGAACAACTACATTCAGACTTTCATTCATTTTAATCCTCACATATACAGTGACACAGCAGATTCTAGCAGTAAATAAAAGAAATGAAGTAATAATGGGAAATGTATTTGAGTGCTGACTGCATTGTGTCATTGCCGGAAGCTTTAAGACTTCTTTTCTTCATGAATAAACTGGGGGGAAAAGGGATTATCAGTGGTCAACAATTAATGCAAGTATTACTGCCATAATATTTATAATGAAAAGTTCTGATTTTTTAAATTTTTTTTCAAGTCAAACCTCATTTCAGTTGTTACTCTCGTAGTCTTCTGCATTGATATTCGTTTGTGTTTGTATTTATTTAGCTGTGAAAAAAACAAATAAAGATTAGAAACTCTTTTGCACTAACTGCCCAAGTGGAAATAAGCTTTGTTGGTGTCAGTGTTCTCCATGTAAATAATGTAAATACATTCAAAACATCAACTGCTGGTACCAACAATGAGGAATTCAGCAGACCTCTTTTGCATATTAACAAAGTTAATCTTCTATATATTGCTATAATATCAAAATATTTCCAAAGTTAGTACATTTCTATTTACCTATCTGTGACTCTTACTTAAAAAAAAAAAAAAAAAAAGCTCAATCAACTTATTTTTCTTTAAATTTAAAGAGTTTATTTTACAGTGGCAATCCTGCATTACAATTATAATTTTCTTTTCTTTTCTTTTCAGTTGATTACATCTTTCTAATGACTTATTTAATTATTTTCTTTTTCTGATAATTCAAATTTTATATAAGTGTATTTTTACATTGCATAAATTTTTACCCATAATTAGATTAAATATCATTTAAAACTTTCTATCCTTAGCAACACTGGGGTAGATCGTAAGTTGAGATCTCTTAACTTGATAAACATATGCAGATGTGTACATTTATAAGTAGTTATCTTGACTGAGAGATTACAGAGATCAATATGCAGATATAAACTAATCAATATTCTCATTTATATTCGGATACAGAAGTTAAATAACCAGCTGAGATTTAAAGAAACCAAAAGAATATAGAATAAATAAAGAGAAAAATATGAAAAGTTCATGATGTATTAAAATGAGTCAACAGGGAAGAAACAAATAATCATTGGCTGATCAGATATATATTTATATGTGTGTGTTTGTGTACATGTATGTACACATATGAGCATATACAAAGATATGAGTTCACTGCCCAATAATAAAAAAGCATTTATTATTATGTTCAGAAAATAACATCCAATTTTAGAATGAACTTTTATTCCTGAATTAATTGTATTAAAAACGGTGGTTAAATCAGTCAAAATAGGAACAGTTATACATGTTTGCCATTGAATTTCAAGGTTATTTATGTCTTTACAATAAAAAATCTAAAGGTATGAACACCAAGAAATCTTTAAATGCTTTTTCTGCATCTTCTTTGCAACGGAATGTTTTTTATTTGGCTTAAAATATTGTCAAGAGGCTTGTAAAAGTTGTAGTCAGTGAGTGAGAGATCAGAGGAGTATGGTGGATATAGCAAAGTCTCATATCAGTGTGCTTCTGCAGTGTCATCTTGGTGACATGTGGCCAAGCATTGTCATGAAGTAGAACTGGGTCCCATCCATTAACCAGTGATAGTTGCATTTTGCTTAATTGAATGTAGGAATGTGAGCTCCATCAATCAGTTAGTTCAATGAGCCACATAAAAAAACTCATCATCCGGATTCTGATGAACAGAGCACGCAGCAGAATTGGCCCAGAGATAGAACAAGAACAATGTGGATTTGTTAAAGATACTGGAAAGAGGAATGCGATATTCATGCTCAGAATGCGATCTGAATGAGCAATACAAATGCAGAAGAACCTTTATCTGTGCCTTTATAGAAAGGCGTTCGATAAAGTACGACACAAGGACTTGATAGAGATGCTTTACAATCTCAACATTTTTGGAAAAGATGTTATTATAATCAAGAATCTATTTGGCAGCAAGTTGCTTGTGTATGAATAGGAAGTGAACTCAACCGGTATGCAAAAATACAAAGAGGCATAAGACAAGGATGTGTTTTCTCACCGGATCTGTTCAACCTGTACAGCGAAGCAATTCTGAGAAAAATAAAAGCCTTACCCGGATTCTACATTGGCCTGTCCATGTTGTGATTCTGTTGATCATAAGGAGACTAAAATGAACTTGTTGCAGATATCCTTGTATTTGGCTAGTCCAAGCAGAGTGAAGACAAACAGTAAAAAAAAAAAAACGACAAAAAAACACTATTTTTATATCAAATACTGTGTACAATGGTTTGTTATTAGGTGTTATTCTGGTTCTTAGCATGCAGGTATTTGTCAACCCAATTTGTTCTTAAATCAGATGTGACACTTGGTTAAACTGGTAAAGTTTGGCTTGTGGATTGAGTGAAGGTTAACTGATTTGGTAAGTTTGGCTCAAGGCTGATATCCGTTTCATGTCAGCAAATAGTCATGTGTGTTGTCTCGTGCTCAGTGATTGGCATGGTTTTTTTTTGGGGGGGGGGGTGATCTTTCTCTCACCTTCTGCTAATTTGCTTCGCACATCATATTTATTGGTGCCTGTCAAAAACTGGTATGGCAGTGAGATGCAGTTGATAAATTGGTATTTCCCCTACTTGTCCTCTTCATTGTTTTTGGTCCTGAAAAATTATTTCCCAATTTGGAAGCCCCCTCCACCTTTTTTTTCAAGTGACGGTTATAAGCATTACTCCATCCACAGCTTTTTCCTTCTCCTCTTAGCAGCTCCAACTAATATTCCGCAGTGGGTATGGACAGCTCCTTCACCCTCTTTGGTGTCTTGTCTGTGTCTGCTGCCCCCTAGTGGGTGCAGGCAGCTTCTCCTCATTCCTTGATCTCTCTTCTAATAAAAAAAAAATTGAATTGATATCAGTGGTGATGTTTTCTTTTTTTTTCTGGTCTGAAAGTTGAACAAACAATTGGCCTTCTCCCCCTCGACCCAGGGACACTTTTCCAGGGAAAATCTTGCAGTGTAGATTATGCTGACAATCATTCAGCAGAATGTCAAGATGTTGCCATGTTTTTATTAAAACAAATTAGCCCGGTATTTATTGTTTTCAATCCTGACACCTCAGCAGGGAGGTTCTGCCAAGTCAGTGTTTTATTTCCTTCCAGAATCAGATACAGGACACCTGGCTCTCTTGTCCTTCGTTTTGCATTAGAATATTCCTTAAGCAACCTTTTCATCAAAATTGTCAACACCTTGCCCATTGTACAAATTAAGTATTGTTCTTAGCCAGCCATTTGGTTTGATTTGTTCTAGAATTTTCAATTCTCTGGGAGCAAATTGTCTATCAGTATACCATTCTTGATATTTTTTTCCAACCCTTTTCATGATAATGTATCTGCATGTCATTTCTTTGTAGTTGAAAGCCTTTATTACTAATTACCAGTAACCAAAATAGGGATACAGTAATGTGCCATTTTTAAAAAAACTGAATGCTTATGTGTTTCACCAAAAGATGTATCCAAGTACAAGTTGGTGAAGCATTTCTCAAAACTGCTGGTCAGACCAAATGATTTGAAAGCCTCAGAAAACCTATCAACACTATGTTGGAGATAGTTTTCACTTTAACTATGAGTATGCAATTATCCTCAAATAGATCTTATGGGATGAGTCTCTGGACCGTTTTGGTATTATTTAAATGCTAAAGGTTACAGTGATTCTCATTTTGTTTATGTCCCAATGAATGCTCCCTACCGCATGTGAAGAAGCAGTTGAAGAGGACAAGAGCCTGGACATAATATTTGTTTGATGCCATTGGTGATGTTGAAATGAGCTGATGTAGCTGATCACCATCAGGCAAATAACTTGGATAAACATTCTTGGGTTTGTGCAGCTCAAGAAAGTTTGTTCCAAATGACCCAGAAGAAAGTCCAATTGATGGTGTCAAAGGTCACTGATTGAGATGAATAAACATAGTAAATAAGTGTTATTCTGTTTACTGACAAGTACAGAATTGAATCAAATAATGCCAAAAACCACCCTAGGCTTCTGGAAGATTTGCCTTAGAGTCAATGGTTATGATGCAAAAATAATGATCTTTCTGCCAAATGAAAGAAGAGAAATGCTTCTAAAGTTTACACAGACTGTTTTGTCTTTATTCTTAAAGATAAAGAAAATTGTCGCATCTCAGAGGTCTTGTGACATATTTTCCTTTTCTTAGATACTGGTCAGGATATTGTAGAAAGCTTGAATCAAGCAACTTTTACAGCTTGGCTAAGAACACATTTTTCTCTATACTTATGAGATTGGTAGTTTTCTCAAACTCTTTCATAGAGTGGAGAAAGATGAGATTTTCTTATACGAGATATAGTGGGAAAGTTTTGAAGACAGCATGGTCAAGGCAGCCAATAAAATCTCTCATTGATATCTTTTTTGTTTTTAATTATTACAGGACTCTCTGCTGTGAGCAATGGAGTTTACTGAGGATATGTAAATGAGCACTGAACAATATCTTTGAATTGTGGATCTTGGTGCACTTTTCCTTTTTTTCAGCCTTCTTCTCCCACAATTTAATGCATAGATGTTTAGAGAACCAAATTCAAATTTATACTATTTGTCATACAATTACATGTAAATACCCTTGAGAAAGTTATGAATGCTTCTTTTTTCTCCATCCATGAATTAAATAGGATGACTTGTATCTAGAAAACACACTGTTATCCACAAAAATGAATTATTCTTACAATCTAAAATATGTTTTGGTTTAAAAAAAAAAACAGCAAATGTTTGATAAGCTGTAAAAAAATAAAAATCAACAATTGTCTCCCACAAACTGCCTTGCATTTAACGGATCAGATGCATAGCATCTGACATCTTTCTCTGAAAGTGTTTGAAATGGACCTGATTTTGGACTGAGAAGTGACTGTTCTGTTACAGAATGAAGGCTTTGTTGTTTTATTTTAGAACTGTTCAGGTTCTCTTTTAGTGTCATCTAGACCAGCTTGAAACTGTTTCTGGCTGTGAACATAAGTCAGTTTTCATAGTTCCTAAAACAATTCAAACAAGCTTTGGTCACTTGTGTTGTTAAATAAGTAATAGCTTGTTCAAAATTTGCATTTCTCTCATGATTAGTATGTTCTTGATGTCATACTTTTGGATAATAGCCAAGAGTATAAAGTATCACTGTTTGGATTTAAGTTCATTTATATTGTTTTTGTCTACTTGCTTAAACAGAGTGTTAGTAACCAACAAGCTGTTCTCAATACACAAGCTTGAAAGGTGTCATTAGGTGTTTTTTGGGGGGTTTTTTCAGTTGTAACTTTCAGCACCAATTTTAGAATTTAAATCTCTGAGGAGGACCAGCTTGTTAGCAACTAGTTGTGCCTTGAAGGCTTGAAGAAAAGAAGAGGAATAAGCAGAATTATATGACAAAATATAAGCAGAAGAGCTTAAGTGGTCTAGCTGTTGCTCTGGGTCAATTCCAGTAGATTGCCATTGAATTTTTCAACTGCTTTTCAAGTTATTGGGTTTCACTGCTGATTTTATCCATCCTAGCACGTTGTCTTTGCATACCAGAGAAGCGATATCACTATCTCGTCAAAGGTTTGAAATCCATCTGCTACTCTAACCTGGCTTAGTTGGTCGACCAAAGCTGTTGCCTATTGTGTGACCATTTCCACATGCAAGCAACTTCTAGAAGCCATAGATGGGAACTGGATGCTGGTGGGATCAATAGAGGATGAATTACTTCCAAAGTATTTATGTATACCATCTAGAAGTTCTATCTGCATGTGTGTGTCTGTCTCTCTCTCTCTTTCATATATATATATATAGGAAGAGGTACAATCTCTTCCATACACATATATAAAAGTGAAAGAGAAATAATTATTTTACTATGCATCCAAGTTAATTTCTACCTTGAATATTCTTGCAAAAATCAATAAGGTTGTTTTTATTTAAGCTTTCAAGACTAGCAACCGCCTATAAAAATAGTAAAATTAGAAATAGCATATAATATTACAAACAAGAGATAATACATTTGATTCTGGTCTAACTTATCCCTGCTATTTGTTAGGTTCTCTGTAAAATCTTATAAGCCAAAGTTCATCTAGCATATAACAATATATTTTTGTAAAGGAGATAAAGTCTTAGATTTTCTGAAGATCATTTTAGCAGATAGATACTGGCAACATGTCATTCAATATGATGATTATAGTGGTAGATGAACCTTTGTCAAAAATCACCAACGAAAACAGAGATAAGTTTTATAATACACTAACACAAGTCACATGAAATTATTGTCATCCAAGAAGACTTAAATAGAAAGATATAGTGAAATGGTTGATAAATATGAACTTGTCATGTAATAGATTCGAATGGCCAGGTAATAACTAAAACTTGATTTGATGAACTTTCAAAATGATTATTAACTTGGAAAAGACAAGCAAGAAAGATTAATTTTAGACCTAGATTTTATGCTTATAAATATACCCAATTGAAGTGATCACTATCCTCCCAGTCAGTCAAATGAAATATAAATTACAAAATTTAAGAAACACAAAGCAATGCCTAAATTGCAATACAACTAACTACAATAATTAGATTTGCAAACATTTTCAGTCACAGTTAATAAAAATAAATGTGAAATTTTGGAACCAGTCAAGAATTGAAAATAGAACACTTTAAGAGAAGAATAAATGACAACAGCAAATGAGATCATCAAGAGAAAAAAAAGACAAAAAGCAGTGACAGGTGAAATTCTTGATTTAATAAATGGTGCAGAATATAAATATTTATATAGAAACATCAGAAATGTACAAAGGCAGAAAAACTGTGAAACATTCATGTAGCAATGATATACAAGAAGATAAAAGAAATAGCAGAAAAGACAATGTGCTCTTCAACAACATAAACAACATCTAAACAATCATATTAGGTTTAGTTATAACTCATTTCTCTTTTTATTTTTTGAAGAATAAAGTAGATAAAGTATAATAACAGCCAATTATATATTCATCAGTATTTACAATGACTTGTTGGCTTTTATCAGACAGATCTTTGGTACCTATTGAGTAAGAGTCTGCAGGTTTGGGTGTGTGATGAACTCTGGAATTTGATTTAAATTAGAGAATATTTTATTCCAAATCATTTTGCAGCAATCATAAAAGGTAATGAGGTGAAGTTAGAAAATTTTGTTTTTCTGTCATTTTTGCCGTATATGGCCTTGTTTCCTATTGACAAACTGATAATCTCATCACATGCACAACATTACCTTTCTTCCATGTATATCATCTTTCAAAGCTTGCTGAGGAGATTTTTGTTAAATGCAAAGGGCAAAAATTGTCATATGTATCTCGTTTTTCATCGGTTGTTATGATGTATTTAAAGAACTGTTAGAATGATGCATTCATCATTATAATTTGCTTCCATGAACAGAAATTACTTAGGACTCAACTGAATAGAAAAAATAAAGAATAATTGAATAAGTACAAAGGAGAGAGAGCTTTCATGATAAAACAAGAGTAAAACATACACAATATATTAAAGGAAGAGAGGACATGTGTAGAGTAAGTGGCAAAAATGCTCAACAAACAGTTGACAAAGTTCTCAATAAACAATAACAAAAAAAAGAACAGGGCAAAATAATATTAATCAAACAATATATATGCAAGACAAAGCTAAACAATCAGTTCACAAAGCAAGAATGATGTTAACACTCAAAAAGGATGCAGTCAAGTGATCATAAAGGTCATATGTTGTGCATGTGATGAGATTGTCAGAATATTATTAATTTTGAGTTCTGAAATGAAACCCCAAGTGATCATAGGATTCTGACTTCAAAACAAAGAATATGGATATTTAATATTGTATACACACAATAAATGTGGTACACGGCTGAAGGAGGAGTGAGTTGAGGCTGGTCATCACTTTGTATCCTATGTCTAGCTAATTAGATTCATGAACCAATCATTCATTAAAAGAACTCATCCAACACCACCCAATCCTACGTATACCATAATACCACATGTTTGTAGGGGGACCTAAAAAAAGTGGCTTACGGCATATCAAGTTGAATACACCGGTTCTTGTTCGATCACCAAAGTTAAGCAACGTGAGCCTGGTCAGTACTTAGATGGATAACCGCTTGGGAATACCAGGTGCTGTAAGCATTCAGTGAGGGATGTGTGTTGTGGTGCAGTGGATGTCGGCTTGGAAGGAGAAATCAGTGAGCCGAGTTCAAATTCCAGTTGAGTACCCTGCATTCCCTTAAGCACTAGTACCCTTGGGAAAGGTATTAATCTGTCACTTCCCTCCAGTTATGGGTTAAATAACGGGATGGGCCCTGGAGGCAACCCATCTAGTGTTGGTGTCACAATAAAAACACCCTTGGTAGCCCTAGCGAAGCATCAAGTATTCAGCGATTTGACAAGATTATGAATTTCGCTACAAATTGCGCCAGGGTTCCAAATGCACAAGGAATACTGGAGGGGTGTAGTGGGTTCTATCTCAGCCAAGACCGCAAGATGACGATGAAAAAAGTGGGGAATAAAACCCAGAACATAAAATGGAGAAGGAAAGAATAAAATGTAAATAATGAAATATGAAAATCTAAGACTGACCTCGTCAAGATGAAAAGGGGACCAAAAACAAACTGGTGGGGATATGGACCATAACATAAGAGAAAACTGTGAACAGGCTAGGAACAACGCTTAATTACATCAACTAGGTTAATGAAAAGATTTCAACTTAATCAGAGGAGGGTTCACAGGAAACTGCCCCGTTGTGACATAAGGGACTTAATGAAATAAAAGCTGGCTTCTTTCACGTGAACCAGACTTGCTACAGTTACCAACCTTTTGCTGAAATCTGTCAACATTAAATGTTTTCTATCAGATCTGATCTTCATTTTGAGCTGATGCTCAAAGAATTTAATCAGATGCTGAGAAGAATAACGTTCATATTGCAAGATTCTTTGCATTGTGACGTCCAAATCACCATTCTTGCTACATCTAGCAACATGAGAAACACCATCTGTTTCACCCAAATATACAGGGATGACACATTATCACTTGCGTACATGAGATAATTGGGCTATTCAGGAGTGATACGAGATGTCTACTTGCCAACATGGTCCCAGAAAGGGTGCACATGAGGACAATGGTAGAAGGCATGCTCAGCTGTTTTCTCTAAACCAAGGTCACACCAATGACAGCTGAGCAAATGCACTCTACACTTTCTGAAGGTCATGTCATTGAGAGGTTATTCTAAATCAATTGCCAGGTAAGCAAAAACTCAGGGTTACTGAGGTAATTTGTTTATGGCACCCAGGCAAAAAAGAGCATAATTTGGTCACAAACAAGCTGAGTCATCCACTGAAAGGTTCCTGAAATATGCTTAGTCTGGTCATTAGGTACATAAACCACAATGATTCGAAACAAACTACTATTCACCACAATACCAGCTACGATCTCCTTATGACAATATGCACAAGGTCCACCCTCACATCTAGAGTATGTTTAACTAGCAAGGAAACATTTTTGGCTCACATGCTTCATGTATAATCAATGGACAACAAAGCCACCATACAGCAAACAAGCATTGACATTGCAAACAGTGTGTCTCCTGGATCGCAGCCACATCCACCTTGAATGACAAAATATCACAAAGCAGGTAGCTTTACTCTCATCTCTCAAGCTCTTTGCATTCAAGCAGGCTAGCTTGATTTTCATTTCTCAAGAAGAATCCTTAGACACATACTGGTCAAAAATCTATGGGAGTCAGAACACTGACAAAGTGGGGTTTGCTTCTCTGCTGGGAGTTGAACTTAAACAGGCAAAGCAGAAGCAGATTGGGTCTTGGTAGCAACCAGGATCCTTTCCGCCCTGCTTGAATTTGCTTTTTTTTCTTTCTTGGTAATTTTTTTCCCCTTTCTCCTCATCTTCTCTCCCTCTTTTCACTGAAGAGGAATGATGTTGAAGCATTTCCACACTCCCCAAATCTTGTTCAGTTTGGGATGACTTTGCCAATTCATGCTGTTGCTGCTTTTCTTTCCCCCCCTTTTTTTTTAAAAGGGAATGAAATGATGAGGGGAAGCTGCTTTCTTGTCCCTGCTCTCATGTGACATCTATTTCACAGAGCCAAACTGGGCAAAATATCCTCCAATGTAATCACTTGAAATATCTATGGACACACCATAAATCACAATTCGAATCTGACAGGTTCCTATGTGTTCTGTCTGTAGCCTGACATTCAGGATACTGCCTGCCAACAACTTGGCTTCTTCCTTTGAACCCACATTGCTCAGGATCATCATACTAAAATTTTAGCCACAATTTTGAGGCTTTTTAGGGCTTCCTGCACAGTCTTCCCGCTGACACAAATAAACTTACAAATTTTAACATCAGATTTCAGCAAGGAGATTGATTTTTCAGAAATGACATCTAAAGCTTCTGGAATGCTTACTAGCTCATTTTCATTTATAATATCTGCTGCATTTGTTCATAACATAGTCTTTGTGAGTATAGATATTCAATTCACTGGGTAGCTTAATAACAGGTGAGATAAAGTGTAACATAGAATTTCAAAAGTGCATAGAAATAGAAAATAATTATTTTTTAAACTGAGTAAATTATTAAGTAATTGGACATGGCAGTGAATATTAGATAATTTTCCAATGGTGCGAGTGAAACAGTTAGCTGGAGAGACACAGTCATTGAGGTTGTCACCTCTATACAGCATATGGAAAAAGTTGAAATAATACAACTTGTGACAAGGTATGCAAAAAACAGTCAAAATTAGTTCAAAAAACTTACTTCAAAAAAAAAAAAATCAATTACCAGAAAGAACAGAGGAAAAAGAGAAAGAACAAAAATATAAGATCAAGAAGTGGTCCATTTATTTGGTGAGGAAGAAATCCCAGTATGCATCTGTAGGATTTGTCTATAAATTTGGAGAGTTGGATGATATTGGGTGATATAGCAATCATTCCAAACAAAACTGGAACCAAACAACCCGTCTTACTAAAATCTATAATTAGGTCAGCATTGGTCAAAATAAAAAACAAAAATCAACAAAGCCACCAAAATTTTAAGAGATTACTGGTAGCAGCTCCCAAATCATCTAAGACTGTTTTCCAAAATGATCAACTATATGACAGTGACAAAATATTGGTAGATCTCAGCAGATTGATCTTCTTAATGAGCCACATAACACAACTAATTATTAAGAGTCTAATGAACAGAGCTTGTAACAGAATGTGGCCAGAAATAGCACAAGAATAATGTGCCTTTGTTTGATATATTGGAAAAAGAAATACCATTTTCATGATCAGTGAACAATGGAAAAGGTATATATATATATATATATATATGTTTTATAAATTATACAAAACCATTTGATAAAGCATGACAGTAACTTTTTTCAATGTTCGGAAAGCTTGATTTACATGGAAATGATAAGCTGTCACCTGTACTAAGAGCAAACAACTTGCGTGCAAATAGGGATTGATTTAAGTGAATACATAAAAGATGATGTATAAGATCTACTCATATTTATTAAAATGCTATATAAGAATAATCAAGAATCTCTACTGGCAGCAAACGGCCTGCATACGGACAGGTAACGACCTCAGTAGATACACAAAAATAGAAAAAGGCGTAAGACAAGGATGTGTCTTTTCACCGGATTTGTTCAACCTATACAGCGAGAATATTTTGAGGACCCTAGATGACACACCAGGATTTGTTATTGGAGGCCACAACCTGAACAACATAAGATACGCGGACGATACAGTACTGATTGCGGACACGGAAATGAAACTGCAAGATCTCATACAGAAAGTAGCAGTGGAGAGTGACAAGAAGGGACTACAAATAAACTTTAAGAAAACTGAGTGCATGGTCATCAGCAAAAGATACAACCCAAAATGCCAAATACAGGTGGGGGATAACAGAATCAAACAATTCCAAGAATTTAAGTACCTAGGAAGTGTTCTAACAGGGGATGGAAAGTGCGACACGGAGATCCGAAGGCGAATTGGCATGGCAAAGGACGCGTTCCAGAAGATGAGCAAAATACTAACACACAGGAAGATCTCAATAGAAATGAAGAAAAGAGTGCTAGACTGCTACGTGATGTCAGTTCTTCAATACGGATGTGAATGCTGGACAATATCATCGAAAATGAGGACAAAACTGGAAGCGGCCGAAATGTGGTTCTACAGAAGGATGCTACGGATATCGTGGACTGAGCATACAAGCAACGACGAAGTGTTAGAAAGAATGTCAACAAAAAGGAAATTGATGCTGAGCATCAGGAAGAGACAACTGAAGTTCCTGGGACATGCAATGAGGAAGGAGAGCCTGGAGAACCTGATACTGACTGGACAGATAGAAGGAAGGAGAGACAGAGGAAGGCAGTGGATAACATATTTGCAGGGTCTGATCAGGTGGATGACGGAACGGGGGTTGCCAGGAGCAACAGGAGCAAACATACTAAGAACCACAAGGAATAGGGAGACGTGGAGATCCATGATCGCCTACGTCCTGAAGGGACAGGGCACATAGAAGAAGAAGATATACATATATGTTGATGTTTTCAAAAGAAAAACTAAAAGAACTTTTAGTCAATGTCATCAAGAAAAGCAACCAGGAAGTACTAAAAATTAACTGTAAAAAGACAATGTATACTTTCTTTTTTAAATTTTTGTTTCAATTTTTTTTAGCAAGCAGGATAATTTAAAGTGTAGATTAAGTGTAAGCATTGGGAGTGGGTGCAAAAAAAATGAGTAGGTACAAATATTCAACTCTCTGGGTACCTTAGTAACAGGTGAGATACATAACGCATAAATTCAAAAGTGCATAGAAATAGCAAATAATTTTTTTTAAATTGAGCAAATTAAGGAATTGAACATGACAGTGAATATTGGATAATTTTCTAACAAATTAAAAAGAGACTTAAATCAATAAAGATGTGGTTCCATTAATAGATGTTGAGACATTATGTGAGAAAAAAAGGAAATCATAAGAACAAGAAGAAAAAAAAGCTGCTAACAGTCAGAAAGAAACAATTTAAATTTTTCAGTTACTTTTTTTTTAATCATATCACCCTGGCATATTTTTCACTTTTTTAATTCATTTTAATTCATTCATTTCATATTTTTTCTTTTTATAACTTTGTTTATATTTTTTCTTTCTTAACCTAACAATTTCCCTTCATCCCTTTTTTTCCTTATATTTTCTGGTTGCTTTTAAATTCATGCACACAAGTATGATTATTCCAATATTAGATTCTTTGTTTCTTTTTTTACCTCTTTTTATAACCTCTACCTCAAATCCTTTACCTCAAGAATGATTAACCAGTTTTACATACCTGATTGCATTTAAAACTGTTTCGTATTTCATAGTTTTTTTTTTCATCTTGTATGCATTATTTACCCTGAAATATTAAAAAAAAGAAAATTACAAAAGCAAGCAGATCAATAATGATTAAAACTTTACATAATAAGTAATAATGAGGTTCACACAGACTCAAAGGATTTTGTAGTGAGTGTCAAAGGCAGTGAATAGAATATTTGTAGATTATTTGATAAAAACAAAAGTTTGTTGGCTATTTTTATTTCTGGTGTTGCTTTACTGAGCAATAATAAAAGACAATAATTGTAAAGATAATAATGAAAGAATTTGCTTCTAATCAAACAAGATAAAATTGGCGATAAGAAAAGGAAAAGGTAAACAAAATAATGTGATATCAATAGACATTAAAAAACAAAAGAGGAAAAGAAAAAATCTGGGCTAAAAAATGAGGTAAAAGGAAAAGAGAAATAAGAAAAAAAAATGAAATCAAACATGAAAAATGAATGAAGAGAAATGCTACAAGAAAAATAATGAAAGGCTTACTTTGTGGCTGAGATAGTTGTGAACCTCCATCCAGCTATGATAGTGGCTGAGCTCGAGCCAGCAATAATGATTTTCAAGGTACACTGTTCAATCTGAGATTAGTGCAACATAATTTCTTTACTCCATTTCACTCCAACTTAGCCTTGTACCAGAGAAAGTTAACTGGATTATGAAGAAAAGCAAGAAATAATAATGAGTGAAAGGAAAAAAGATTGTGGGGGAAGTGAATGAAGAGAGAGATAAAATAACAAAATAGAAAACATTATATGGCAATAGGGAGAAGATAAAATTAAAACATGAAGAAATTAGGGTTCTCACCTTTTGCCAAAGGCCAGGATTTGATTTCTGTTAAACAAAAATAAACAAAAAATACCAATATTTGTAATACTAAAAGTTGATAGGCTTTCATTTGGAGAATTAGTACACAGTCGTTTTACTTCCTTTCTCTAGATTTGATCTTGTATCAGACTAAGCTGGAGGAAAAAAGAAAGAAAAAAATCTGCTGAAAATGTGTAAAAGAAAACATCAGTTTCTTTGTAGAAATAAAGAAAGAGTTTCTAATAAAGCAGCTCTTTGGTCCTGACAAACAAAAGACAGATCATCAAGCAGTGGCCATATTGCTCTGATGAAAAGTACAAATAGCCCAAGTTATTGTATAATGAATTTAGAAATGCCTGATAAGGGAGATTATTCCATTTAATTTCTCACTTTGCTTTTGAAGATACTTGCAAATCTGATGTTCCACATAATGAAGTACACCAAACAGACTATTTAAAAATAATAAATGGAACATTTTTTTTTAAAATATGTAATCTTTTTACACAGCTTTCTTAGCTTTAAATAAAACATCCCTCAAAACAAAAGGTTTAATTTCATATTTTTCACATACCATTTAAAAAGAGACAATTGTTTAGGTCACCAAGTACTTGGCAGAAAGCGACATTTGGGCTTAGATCTATTTTACATAGATAGGTTAATGGGTGCCTTATATGATTGTTAATAATTAATGAGCTCAGTTTAGTCTGACAAAAATTCATGAGAGTAAAATGGAGATAAGATTTCAGTGCATGAATTTCCCTAGCTAGACAGGCTTGGAAATTACAGTGTTTACATGGTTTCAAATACAGATTGCTTGGTGGGGGGGCAATTATTACAAAGTCATCATGAGCAAAAGCTTGCAACCTACTCAAACAAAAGCAGTTTGGTCTGCAGTATTTTTTTTTTTAATCATATCACCCCGAGCAAGGCGGTAATGCCACTGATGTGCAGGGGGCTACGTAATAGTGAAAAGATTGGAAAAGAGAAAGCCGGAAACCACATCCTAAACAGGGAACAAGGGATGAACCTCTTAACCTGTTCAATAGACGTGGGTGGAGTGTGAACCGGGCAATAGATAGATATATCTACTCCAATTGAAAAAAAAAAAAAAGAAACAAAGTGAGAAGATTGGAAAAGTGAAAAGATTCCTTATTCACGGCCACAATCTTAACCAAATAACTCAGAAAGTAAACTACAAGAACTCGTATAGAATGTATTGAAGGAAAGCAAAATAAAATAACAGGACTTAACAAGAAGAATGGTTGGTTTTTAGCAAAAGAAACAACCCGACATGATAATTATAAACTGTAGATACCAAAAATCAAAAGTGTTTTAATAAAAGATAAAAAATTGTGACACTTAAAAGCAAGATATTAAGAAAGAAACAAACTTCGAATTGAATTAGAATTAGAATACATAATATTCTGCTAGCCATACAGCCAGTCTATTAATCAATTTATATATATCATTCACTAATGATGTCTGTCAGGTAAATAGAAGTAGGAAGAGGGAATTACAGCAGACTTCCAAATGAGAAAGGTCTGACTAGAAAATTAGGACACACAAGGCTGGCTTTCATGTCAAATCAAAAACCAATCACTTCTGCCAGTGATAAATAGACAACTAATTATTTATTAAGTACAGCCCAGTCTAGCACAAGGCCACAGTAGTCAAGCACCCGATGGGGATCTTGAGGTAGTTAGACAATGATCCTACATAAATGTCATGTTATTCAGTTTTGTTTTCATTTATTCTTTGAGAATTATAGCGGCTAATTGAGCCCACATGTTGCCATTGATTTCTGATGTGCTCGATGAATTAGTTACTACCAAATTCAGTTATGGTCACCTGAAGTTCATCAACTCTTAGTACCCATTGTATCCAAGGTTAGTCACTTGAGACATGCATGCACATGATTCTTTCAGTTTGTATCTTATATATGAAATTGTCAGTAATAAAATCATCTGGGGTGTGTACATAAAGTTGGTTATTTTTTTATATTTTATTTTCTGTATTTACATTTTTTACATTGAGCACTAACATTTTACTGTGTTGATATTTTGTATTTTGCATCTATAAAATTGTTTCTTTCTTGTGTTACAGTGTAAAATTTCTATTTTTTTAAGTAGCTCCTAAGTACATCATGTCTTCCAAAATGGAAAAAGATAAATTTCAATTATTCATTAAAGAGCATACATATCCCGAATGAGAAAAACTATGAATTATCATTATTTTTTTTTAATTGAAAGTATCTTTAAAAGATGGAAACTATTCTTTGCCACACATGTTGATTGATTTATATCCTCAAAACCTCCAACAATCAAGATGAAAAGCTAGCTGAATTTCAAAAAGATTTGTTTAACTGAGTCAACAGAACAATGTTGGTATGGGTAACAGAAAAAATTTAAGAAGATGCCTGAAAAATTAAAACACTGTGAAACATTTGTTAAAAATTGACAAATCTGCTAATTACTATGACAATGAATATGTGAATGCTCTCACCAATAGTCAGTTAAGTGCCATACAAGATACACAGTTCAGGCAATCATGTCTTCAAAGAGACATGACTGACTGGGCAGAAGATTATCCCGCAGTAGGTTGCCATTGCTTTCTGTGCTAGACTGGTTTCCTACCAAGGCTATAGAACCCAATCTGTCCTGTTACTTAACCCACAGCTGGAAGGAAGAGAAGGATTAATACTTTTTCCAAAGGTACTTGTGTGTAAGTGAATGCAATGAACTCAACTGGAATTTGAACTCGGCTCCCCAATTTCTAGTTCTGAGCCAATATCCACTGCACCACAATGCACATTCCTCACCAATAGACTTAATCCATTTTATAATAAAACTCCACATGATGAGGAAAATAATATAAACAATATAAAATTACTGTGGACAGGTTAAACATAAATGATAGAATGCTTAAGTTGCATAAACAACAGGCTTTTATGTCATGAAAGATCATAAAGGGAATTTTATAATTTTATATGTATAGATTACTGAACCAAACCAAATATAATATAGCGAAATAAGTAAAACAATTTTAGAGAGGCTGTGCCTGTACACATAAAATGCTGTTGGAGTGAGTCAATGATATAATACAAAGGACACCATCAATCAGTTTAAAAATATTTAAAATAAAAAGAGAGTGTATTTCTTCTATTTGATCTTACTCTTCAATATCTGAGAAATTACTGATATGGGATATTGGATTAGCTAAAGAATATATGGTTATTATTAGCATTGAAATTGTAAAACACAAAATTTCATGAGGGGGAATCAGGGATCAAGATAAATACCGATATCTTTTGTATGGCAATGGAGCGTTTAGCTCAGTAGAGGCATGTAAAAGAAAAAAGATAAACCTAACTACCACCTGAAAATACATGAAGCTGTCAGTAGCAGGATAATTTGGGGTATGTGCATGAAGTCTGAAGTGTGTTTTTGTGTGTATATATATATATATATATATATATATATATATATATATAGATATACAACTTTCATTAACCATAGCACCTTGTTAGTCACTTTTAAGTTTTTTATATAATTTTTTGTATGTCTTTGTAATTTACCTTTTTGTTCATAAATTATATAAAAATTCTCCAAATGCTTTAAATATCCAAGCACTTTCAGCTATACTTTTAGCCATTATCAAGGGTGAATTTTATTCTATTTTTCTGATATGAAAAATTATGTCAAAAAATTAACCATAGCAACTTGTCAGTTTTCTTTAATGAAACTTGCATAAAAAAGGGATTGTACAAATTCACAATTATATACAGGGTGTTGCAGCAAAATTCAAAATTTGACAAAAAGAAATTGAAACAGGCAATAAAAACAAAAATTGTATATGCAGAGACCTGACAGTTTGTTTAGCAACAGTTTGCTACATACTAGATTATTTTTCATTGTAACCAGCGGCTGCGATGACAACATCTATCTCAAGGTGGGCGCAAAATAAGTCATACCGGCGAACGCCTCCATGATGGCAGCTTTCAGGGAGTCGACTGTGTTGTGGACGTTCTTGTTGGTCTTGGCCTTGATCATGCCACCAGAATAAATAGTCCAAGGGGTTGCAGTTGGGTGAGGAGTACAGCCACAATTCCAGCAACCAGTGGTGAGGAACAATATTGAGCAGCTACACCTGGGTCATCTTAGCCTTGTGTGCAGGAGCGGAGTCCTGCTGGAAGACATAGGTGTTTCCAGCAGTGATCTCGTCCATCCAGGACTTCACTACTCTCCTCAGCATCTCCTGGCAGATCTAAGCGGTGACTCTTAGACTCTTTTAAAAGAATGCTGAGGTTTTTCTCTGATTTCGAGTTGAGATGTTTTAAACGGTTGAAAACTAGCCAAACCCCCTCAATCAGAAAGATATTGTTACATAGTCTGTGATGACTAATCAAAATACAAGTAATATCTAATTTCTGGAACATAAGAACAATGTCTAAAATAATTTATTGGGGTAATATCAATATTTGATTAAAATAGAGAACAGTATTAATAATTAGCTGGACCCGACCACACGTTAATGTGACTCAATTTCATTAAAGTAAAAAAAAGAAAAAAGAAAGTGCACATCTAATTTCCCAATATTTGTGCGTATACAATATTTTTAGTTGTTCCATTGTCTGGTTTGCAGAGAGTCATGTTTGGTGTTGGTCTGCTGTTTCTCGTTGATGTCTTTCAGCTACTCTCAGCCTGCCGTGTTCATTCTGTTGAGAATTAAACAGATCAGAAGCTGCAGAACGCAATTGCCATGCTTGCAATCATGCATCCTCAAGTCTGGCTGCACATCGCTCTGCTGCTTCCTTGACATGTATCTGAACCATTCTTTGTCTTCTTCGCACATTTACTGATGCCTGTTCTTCCTCACTTTGATTTGCAATTACTCGTCACACTTCTTCCGCTTTGCGAGTATGACAACCTAAGTTTGACCTTCTGCGAGGCATTACCGTTATGAATTGAAGCAGATCTTTTGCACTGAGATAAGAATCTGAAAAAAATAAATTGGCTAAAATCGCCATTTCAAAATTTTAAGTCCCCCCCTTCTTCATTTTTGACTATATAGGAAGGACAAAAGGAAGTTTGTATTTTTCTGCTTATTTTGAAAAAGACGCATTTCTGAAAAGAAAGCCAAAACAACAAAAAAGGTGACTTACCCCTAGATGTTTGACAAAAGCAAAAAAATGGGGGATTGATTTTACTATGAATGTGTATAACGAAGTGAGTACCCCTAGAAAAATATTAAATTAATAAATTTTTTGGAATTTTTTTTTTTTTACATGAAAGTTTAGTGTCCTATTGATAATAATTCGTTGAAAAAAAATGAAAAGAAAACATTTTATAGAGAGTTTGTTATTTAGACCCAACAAATAAGAAATAAAAAATGGCTTAGGTTTAAAAAAAAAAAAAAAGAAGAAATTTATTTACTAAACCAACAAAACAAATGGGATATCGATAATAATTTGTTGAAAAATATGAATAGAAAACTTTTTTTTAAAAAAGGAAGGGATTTCTGTTGTTTACGCTCACCAAAATAGAAATAATAATAATAAAAAAGGCTTTATTTATCTTAAATGTGGAGTTTTTCTATGTTTGCTATGAAATAATGAAGTTCTCTATAAAGGCGTCCAAATTGAAATGAAAGTTTTTTGGTTTGGCTCTCATTAGCTCTAATCAACTTTGCAAAATATATATTTTTAAATATAAAGTATATAAAAATACGCTCGTATTCGATTAAAATGCTACAGTAAAATTTCAAAACAATTGGTGCAGCCGGTTTCTACATTAGCAGATAGTAACAAATGGACAGGTGCATTTTTATTTATATAGATCAACTATTAGTTCCATTTTACAATAAAAATTAAAATTTATTTTTTTTAAAAATTTATTACGAATTAATGTTAGAGACTATAAATTCTAAGTTTAACAAAGTATTATATCTAGATTATTGTAAAGTTATTTAAATATGAAGCAGAGGAAAGGGATACACACACATATACAAATATATACATACCCACACATGGACAGACAAGTATACACACACACACACACATACATAACCTGGTGTATCTACAGATATACACACACACACACACACACACATAAAAACACACATTTTTTTAAACTCTTGTTTTTAGCGAAATGTCAATTTATCCATTTGATTTAAAGCCAGGTTAAGAAAATGTCTGTAAAATATTTTTGCAGCTTCATTTCTTACACTTCCCACCAGTGGAGCACCTTTCCGTATTCTTGCTTTCCTAATAGCTACAATCTCCAAGAGTTTAAATGCAACATCAACTGTCATCTTTTATCTCCTTAACTCTCATCCGTCTTCTCAGTTTACACTTTACTCTCATGCATGTCTCTTTGCACCAATATTCCCATCCTTCTCTTACTCATTCTCCAACACCTACTGTGACCAATTTTCCTCTCTCTTCACTCTCTTAATATGTAAACCTCTGTGCACTAGTGACTGGACTGCTTTAGATGATTATAAAAAATCAAATTAAAAAAAAAAAGTTACATATTGGATACATGTAAGACTGAATTTGTAAGATGAAATGGGCCGGAGAAGTTTAAATAAGGTCAAGACAGTTATTTCAGTGCATAAAAAATATAGATATAATTAAAAATATATGCACACAAATTCGCATGCAAAAAATAAAATGCATATGCGACTTAAAAATTCACAAAGCATCATATATATGAGCATAAACATGAAAATGCATAAATATAATTATATATGCACATACACACGCATGTAAAACAATATATCAATATGCCTTCTAGTACATAAACCCACATGCACACCTACATGCATGCATTTATATTGATATATCCCGGAAAGGAATATCAGTGTAAAGATTAGTGGAGAATTGTACTTGACACAGGAATACGATATAACAGATTTATTGTACTACTGTACAATTAACAATAAGATACAGATAAGCAATCAACGAGTCGGAGCGGAATAAACTATCAAATAGAGAATGCCTTCGTCTAAGATGGTTGCTCACTCATACCACTTGTTACTGTCCTTTACAGTCTATAGCATTCCATTCTCGGGGATGGCAGGATGTTCCACTATAACACCTTTTCCTGAGCTAAATTCTTCCTAGAATTTTGCTCTCAGTATTTTTTCCTTTTAGGATTTGAACATAGCCATTTCGTCTTCTTCCTTTTTCTATTACTTCTTCTCCTTGCATCCTTACTTTCAGGAGAATCAGAAGTTATTTTCATTGGGACTCCAACGTTAGTGGGTGGTTTGATTTGGAATGTGTCATACAATACCTCCATCGGAATCTCTTGGTCATTGTTAACGGTTTCAATGTATCAAAGTCTCAGTTGATTTAAGTGTCTTTTACAGACAAACTTCTGTCTTTTAACTTTATAAATAACTCTCCCGATTCTTCTACTTACTACACTGTCTTTCCCAAAGCACTTTTCAGACCGATAGTTTTTAACGAAAATCTTATCACCTTCTTTGAAATATTTTATATCTGAGTTTGGTTTTATCACACTCTTCTTTTTCTTTGGTAACAACCTATCAAAGATTGATCTAATCTTTCTCACGTAAATAACCTCCACAAGCAACAAATTTCCATTAACGTTCTGATTTGGTGTAATTCTGTAAACCATCAGAAAAGTTTGGATATTTTTATCTTTGGTGTCGATCCCATTAGCTTTTCTCATTGACAAACCTTTCTGCCTGACCATTCAATCTCAGATTATATGTAGGTGTTGTTATGTGTTCGATTGCTAACGAATCACAATAACGTTTAAAATCAGCTTCTGTAAACATCGTACCATTGTCACTCATAATTGTGTTTGATACCCCCAGATGGCTAAATACTTCATTTAACGCCTTTATTTTATTTGCTGCTGTCGGGTGCTTAAATCTATACACTTCAGGCCATTTAGAATAGCTATCCACAATGATTAGGTAATAGTCTCCCTTTAATGGTCCTGCATAGTCCACATGTATCCTTGACTACGGCACATCCATTTTAGGCCACGGCTGAGCTTTTATGGGTGGTGATTTTGCTGCTAACTGACAGCCTTTACACTGCTTCACTAAATCTTCAATGTCCTGGTCCATCCTAGGCCAGTATACATAACTCCTCATTAATGATTTCATTCTGGATATACCTGGATGACCCAAATGAAATTCTTTTAATATCCTTTTTCGTAGAATACATGGAATTACCACTCTTTGAGCATACCTCAGTGTCTCGTTACAAATTAAAACAGGTGAAACTTTACACCCTTTGTTTTTCTCATTCCCTTTCACTTGCTTAATCATTTTTGCAATGTAATCATCCGTTTTCGCAATTTTATTAATTTCCTCCAGCGTTACCGGTAATTCACTTATGGTGTTCACCAGTACATCCGTAAGTTCTTTCTCTTCTTTTCATGCTGCTATCACTGTTTCCTCCGACCACTCAGGGTTTTTCGGAATTAATCTTGACAGACAATCCGCGTGTGTGATTTCCTTAGACGGAATAAATTTCATTTTAAAATTGTAATTTAACAAGATTACACTTCATCTTTGCAACCTGTTTGCAGAATAAGTAGGTACTCCTTTTTTCGACCCAAAAATCGACAATAAAGGTTTATGGTTGGTTTGTAACACGAATGATCTCCCATAAATGAATCTGTGAAATTTCTTTACAGCATAAATTATAGCTAGCACTTCCTTCTCTATCTGGCTATAATTTCTTTCTGCTGGAAACAACGCTCTCGATGTATGAGCGATAGGTTTTGATATGCCATCCTCGAATTTGTGTAACAGAACAGCTCCTATGCCATATTCACTTGCATCGGTCGCTCCAAAAAATTCTTTGTTTGGATCAAAATGCACTAACGCTAAATCCGACAATAAGCACTAAATTTTTTAAAATGCTTCGTCGCATTCCCTTGTCCAACACCACTTTTTATCTTTTTTTAATAATTTGTTCAATGGTGCTCTTAAGTCATGCATATTAGGAATGTATGTATTGCAATAATTTGCAAATCCCAGAAATGACTGTAAATTAGTCACATTATCCGGAGTAGGCATATTTTTTATTGCTTCCATTCTGTTTGGGTTACGTTACCTTCCCTTATGATCAATTATTTGGCCTAAATATTCAATCTTATCCATACAGAACTCACACTTTTCAAGTGCTACTTTGAATCCATAATTCCTAATTCTTTTCAAAACTTCACAGACATGCATTTTATGTTCTTCCATATTTTGACTTTTTATTAAAATGTTGTCCAAGTATGCCATTGCATAATCTAGACCTGACAACAGCGTATCCATAATTTGTTGAAATGCACTTGGTGCTACCTTCAAACTGAACGGTAGACATTTCAACCTATACAATCCTCTATGAGGTTGATGGTTAAATACTTAGAACATTCTTCCTCGACTTTGACTTGTAGATAGACTTCTGACAAATCAGTCTTCGAAAAGATTTTGCCCCCATTCAACCTTGAAAATATCTCCTCTGGTGTGGGGAGTGAATATGTGTGATCCTTTAAACATTCGTTCAGTCCGGTTGAGAAATCTGCACAAACTCTTATTTTATTGTTCCTTTTTTTTATGTAGACTGTAGGTGATGCCCACTCAGAGTAATCTACTTTTTTAATTACTCCATTCTTCTCCAATCTCTGTAACTCTTTATCTATCATCTCTAATGATGCAAAGGGAACTTTTCTTTTTGGTTTGAACACCGGTTTTACATTCTCCTTTATTTCAAACTTCACTTCAGTCTGTGTACAACAACCAAGTTCATCTGCAAAGACTTCAGTGAACTCCTCCTTGAAAAATTTTATAAATTCTTCTGTCTGTTTAGACTTTCCCACATTCGATGCATTTATTCTTCTCCAAAACGTATCCATGTTCTTCACCCATAAATTAAATAACACAATCAAATCAATGCCAAATAAATTTGTATTTTTTCCTAAAATCACATAGATTTTAGTTTTGTGGATTTTGCCATCAAATGCTACTTTTGTGAAAAATTCACCCTTGAATTTCAATTTGTTACTCGAAATGCCTCTCACAACTTTCTTAGTGTTCTGCAACTCTGGTCGACCGATTTTTCTCCAAGTATATTCATCAATTGTAGAAATGTTACTTTCGGTATCTAGTAAACAAGTGATATTTCGACCATTTAATTTGATGTTGACATACTTTCTTGTACCAAAATCTTTTGTAACTTTCTTAGATAAAACTGTATTTATCCTTTTGGACTTTTGATACTTTTTTTTTCTTAAACATTACTGCCTTGTGTCCCTTTTGCGCACATTCAAAGCATATTTTATTTTTAAAATTTTTACTTGTGACATGATTAGTGTTGCCACATGATTTGCAGTATGGGCTTTCTTCTTTGTAGGTACGTTGCTTTACTTTATGAATTTGGGCAATACTCTTTTCTTCAATACATAAATTATCCCTTTTAATGTTAATGAATTTTTGGCATTCCTCCAATACTTTCTGTAAAGTTATGTCCGTATCATGCTCCAAGATTGCTAAAATCCTCGAATGAACTTCTTTGTCCTTAGGCATCGTTAACCCTTGCACAAAAATTAGGCATTTAAGCATATCTTCTTTAATTTCCTTGATTTTGAAACGTTCACACTGGGATTTAATTTTCCCAGTGTACACAACAAAGTCTTCATCATTTTCTTTCATGATATTCAAACATTTATACCATGTGTTTGCCAAACATTTTAGATAATATTTCCACAGTTTCGTCAAATGAAATCTCCTCTGGTTTCTTTGGCAAAATGAAGTTCGTATATTTCGTATTTTCCTGAGCACTGATTTTTTGCAACAAAAGCATCATTTTTTCTTCATCAGTCCATGATTAACATCTTTTTGAAAAAATTGTTTCGTACTTTTTAAAGTACGCAGGAAAAGTTATTCCTTTTTCTGGTTAGTACAAAAATTCTGCAAGAGAATTTTATATAGCCTCTGCAGAGAAAATCCTAGAACCTTCCTTCAGTTCACCTTGCTTCAATAATATCTTTTACAAAGTCTCTTATTGCTTTAGAATATGCTGTTGAAGCTCTGTATGTTGCTTTTGTTGATTTTTCTGTACTTGTATTAGCTGTTGAACTGCTACGTCTAGCGTCTTCCTACATTCGGTTAATAGTCCCATGTTCCAAACAAAATATGTATAAATACAATTCAACAATACAGCTGACCAATAAGTTAAATTTTGGTAAGAATAAAACATAGTTCTTTTTTTTTTTTATAAATTAGGGTGGGGTAAAAAAAACTACTTCTTACCTTCCTTACTGTTGTCTTGACAGTTGTATTTCCTTATTTGACAACTGAAAATTTCCATGTGACTTTTTCTTTTTTGCTGTTGGCAATTGATATCCTTAATTAGCCAAACTAGTATCAAGCAACAGTGATTTTCTTCGTCAATCTGATATCAAGTGACAGTCCTCTTCGTTGCCAATCTGATATTTGGTGAGAATGTATTTTTTCCTCTGCGTAAACTTTGAATCCTCGTCGCCAATCTGATATATCCCGGAAAGGAATATCAGTGTAAAGATTAGTGGAGAATGGTACTTGACATAGGAATACGATAGAACGGATTTATTGTACTAATGTACAATTAACAATAAGATACAGATAAGCAACCAATGAGTAGGAGCGAAATAAACTATCAAATAGAGAATGCCTTCGCCTAAGATGGTTGCTCACTTATACCGCTTGTCACCGTCCTTTATAGTCTAGAGCATTCCATTCTCAGGGATGGCAGGATGTTTCACTATAACATATATGTAAACAAACCCATGAACCAAAGTATATATATATATATATATAATATATATATATAAAAACACAGGTAAAAAACAAACTGAAAAAATACATATCTACATACAATTTAACCCAGGCACTAATAAGAAATTCCAACACCATGTTAAATTGATGTTTAAAGAATCATAATTATTAAATATTAATTTGACAATCTTTGTTGTAATAAAACTTCTTAAATGTTAACCAGATGGTATATGCTATATTAAAAACAATCAATATTAACATGATAATCTATGTTAGATTAAATACTTAGCAAACATAAATATGATAATATATGCCAAATTAAATACCTAACAACATTAATTTGATGATCAATGTCAGATGAAAAACCCAGCAAATAAAGGTAAATAACATTTAAAAAAATAAAATGACCTACACAATACTAAATTGTTGTTCTTAATGCAATATAACTAAGTATACCACAATTATTTTAATCCTAACATTCTATCCCCTTTACTCATAAATAGGAGTAAAAAAATCTATTGTTCAATAATAAAATCCTAAAAATTCAACCTCTTGTTAAAATTGTCTACTCATTTAAAAAATCTAAGGTCCCACTATGTGTTTTACCCAGACAAAATTAAAAAGTGACATGTCTAGATCTAAGCCATTCTGCTCACTTTCACAACCCAAATATTAAATCTCCATGGTTACATAATTCTCAAAATTTATTGAACAATTTTGACACACCTAAAAGCATTTCCTCCAACTACTACTCCCTAATTTTCTAAATAACTATGAATTCATCTTATATTTTCAAAAATAAATTGTTTTCACCATTTATTTTAACATATCAACTGAAGAGGAACGGTTTTGTTTGGAAACATGAAAATTTTTTGTATAGTGATATTATGCTTTTATAAACTATTGTAATAACAAAATTGCAATATTACGCTCTACTCTGTATCGAGCACTCTTTATAAAAGTAAATGGCTGAACAGTGGATTTTTAATCTATGTATTCTTTCACTTTTTTGTAATAATTATATATATATATAATGTGTATTTTGGCAGCATTTTCTCATTAATACAGGTTTCATTGAATAATATAGACAAGTTCTGTCTATTTATTTTGTGTAAGATCCTTTCATATGATCTGATAAGATTGATAGCGTTGTCATGGAAGGACGACAAGAAATCGCAATAATTATTGATTTTTTTTATCAGGTCTGAGCTTTCGGCTTACATAAGCCATTATCAAAGGATGAACATTTAATATTCAGTGAACATAGAACATTTAAATTATTAACAGAGTGGAGTTATACAGAGAAAATTAAACAGGTCCATTTTTTTGCATCGCACGTGGCTGCAGGCCGAGAAGGAATGGTGGCAGTGGGTTTTTGGTCAAATGAGAGTATAGTGGCATGAGGGGATTGGTCTGGGAACTGCTACTACTATGGTGTAGGGGGTAAGTATAATAACTATGACCTCTCCCGTCGATTATAGGCATTGAAGTATGTTAGTGGAGGTGTCGAAATTTATTTTATTTAGGCTAGGTTTAAACTGTTTGATGTAGATAGCTTCTAGAATTTTAAGTTTTCGTTTATTATTTTCTTGTCTAAGTATATATGTATTTTCAACAACTGTTTTCCTAAGAAGTGTGTGTTGATAGCCGTGGTGTTTTAAATGTCGGAATATGTTAGAATTTTCATTTAAGTGCAATGTAAGCCTCCGCGAAAGTGAGTTAGTAGTATGTCCAATGTAGCTATTATTTAGTTTGTTAGAGATACATTCTTGAAAGGGGCATTTGAATTTATACACTACATTGTTTTTTTGCAAATCGCTAACGGTGGGGGAGGAGTCGTTGCAGATGATTGAGTTGGATGTTGTGGATTTAGCGTAATATATGATAAATTTAATTCTTTTGTTGGGGTCTATCGGAGAGATATTAGTGTTTATGAGTTTTTTAGGATATTTTTGTCTAGTTGGTAGTTGGTGTACATTTGGCTACGATATAAGAGAATGATATGTTTGGGATTGATTGGGCTATTACCATGTGTTGTTTTTTTCGTGTTCAGGTTTTTAAGGAAATGTCATATTTGTTCATCAACTATGTAATTAGGAAAATTATTGTTGATGAGTGTCTGTTTCATGTTTTTTAGTTCACTGTGGAAGATGTGTTTTGTAGAGGAGTTGGTTTTTGCACGATGTAGTAGATTTTTTATGATTGCTAATTTGTAATAGTGGGGGCATTCGCTAATATAATTAAGTGTGGAGGGATTTTTGTTACCGGGTTTTTTATATGGTGAGATAGTGCCATTCGTGTTGATTAGTATATCGAGGAAAAGAATTTTGTTGTCATTGCTGAGTTCAGAGTTGAATTTTAGGACTGAGTTATCCTGAAACTGTTTTTGAAGTTGTAGGATTTCGTCAGTATTTTTAATTAATAGTAGGATATCGTCAACGTATCTAAGGTATATTGTTGGTTTTTTGAATTTTGTAAAGGTAGTATTTTCAAGGTTCGACATGTAGAAATTGCTAAATGTCAGAGCGAGTACTGAACCCATGGAAACGCCGTCACGTTGTATATATATATATATATATATATATATAGTGTGTTGTTAGGGTCGACAAAAGGGACTTCGGTAGTACAAGCTAGTAGGACTTTTCTTAAGATGTTGGGATTAATTTTGAGTGGGGATAATGCAGGATTATTGTAGACATTCCTTATAATTATGTCGATAGTTTCGCTAACGGGTACGTTAGTGAATAGATTTTCGACATCAAGTGAAGCTATGATTTCATTATTGGGTTGTTCACTCTTGAGGATTTGGATTGCCTCTAGAGTTGACTTAATACTGTATTTACTCGAGAGGTAGGGTATGATAAGCTGGTTAATATGTTTAGTTAGATGGTATATTGGAGTAGGAATTTGGGATATGATAGGGCGGAGAGGATAGTTAGGTCTGTGCGTTTTTATGGTTCTGTATATGTAGCTAGGTTGGTAGTCGCCGATAATTTTTGGGAGTTTTAAGGAGTTCTGATCGGCATTGTTGGCGCTAATGAGTTCATTAAGTTTAGATTTTAGATGGTGTGTCGGGTTCTTGTTAAGTTTTTTAAATTTTGTATGGTCATGGAGTATGTGGTTGAGTTTTGTGTTGTAATCTGATTTGTTAAGTACGACAAAAATGTTAGCCTTTTCGGCTTTTTTTACAGTTATGTGGGGGTGGTTGTATAGTTTGTGCGCAGCACTTCTTAGTTGTTTGGATAGAATTTTTGAGGAGCTTCGGTTTTTATCAAATTCCTACTCCTGTATACCATCTAACTAAACATATTCACCAGCTTATCACACCCTATCTCCCGAGTAAATACAGCATTAAGTCAACTCTAGAGGCAATCAAAATCCTTAAGAGCGAACAACCCAATAATGAAATCATAGCTTCACTTGATGTCAAAAACCTATTCACTAACGTACCCATTAGTGAAACTATTGACATAATTATCAGGAATATCTACAATAATCCTGCATTACCCCCACTTAAAATTAATCATTCACGTAGTATCCAAAAAGATAAAATAATTCTTCTGTTGAGCACATGTTTTTTTTTGGGTTGGGAACAACTTTACTAGTAAGTAATGATTTTGCTTTGATTTTATTTTATTTTAATTTTTTGTTGTGGCTAATTTTAAAAGTTTCATAGTTATTTGAACGAGTGCAGTTTTTTTGTATTTTTTTTCAAAGAACTTTTTTTTTACTGGACTTTAACAAGTTAAAACTTAGTTAACTCAACGCCCCTACTTTTATTTTTAATTTTTTTATTTATTTAGTTATTTTTTTTTCAATTGGAGTAGATAGACTAAACTATTGCTCGGTTCACACTCCACCCATGTCTATTGTACAGGTGTAGATGCTCATCCCTTGTTCCCTGTTCAGGATGTGGTTTCCCGCTTTCTCTTTTCCAATCTTTTCACTTTTCTTTTTTTCTTTTTTTTCTCAATTGGAGTAGATAGACTAAACTATCGCCCTGTTCACACTCCACCCACGTCTATTGTACAGGTGTAGAGGCTCATCCCTTGTTCCCTGTTCAGGATGTGGTTTCCCGCTTTCTCTTTTCCAATCTTTTCACTTTTCTTTTTTTCTTTTTCATTTTTTTTTTCTCAATTGGAGTAGATAGACTAAACTATCGCCCTGTTCACACTCCACCCACGTCTATTGTACAGGTGTAGAGGCTCATCCCTTGTTCCCTGTTCAGGATGTGGTTTCCCGCTTTCTCTTTTCCAATCTTTTCACTTTTCTTTTTTTCTTTTTCATTTTTTTTTTCTCAATTGGAGTAGATAGACTAAACTATCGCCCTGTTCACACTCCACCCACGTCTATTGTACAGGTGTAGAGGCTCATCCCTTGTTCCCTGTTCAGGATGTGGTTTCCAGCTTTCTTTTTTCCAATCTTTTCACTCTTACGTAGCCCCCTGCACATCAGTGGTGTTACCGCCTTGCTCGGGGTGAGATTAAAAAAAAAATATCCCAACATCTTAAGAAAAGTCCTACTAGCTTGTACTACCGAAGTCCCTTTTGTCGACCCTAACAACACACTATATATATATATATATATATATATACAACGTGACGGCGTTTCCATGGGTTCAGTACTCGGTCTGACATTTAGCAATTTCTACATGTCGAACCTTGAAAATACTACCTTTACAAAATTCAAAAAACCAACAATATACCTTAGATACGTTGACGATATCCTACTATTAATTAAAAATACTGACGAAATCCTACAACTTCAAAAACAGTTTCAGGATAACTCAGTCCTAAAATTCAACTCTGAACTCAGCAATGACAACAAAATTCTTTTCCTCGATATACTAATCAACACGAATGGCACTATCTCACCATATAAAAAACCCGGTAACAAAAATCCCTCCACACTTAATTATATTAGCGAATGCCCCCACTATTACAAATTAGCAATCATAAAAAATCTACTACATCGTGCAAAAACCAACTCCTCTACAAAACACATCTTCCACAGTGAACTAAAAAACATAAAACAGACACTCATCAACAATAATTTTCCTAATTACATAGTTGATGAACAAATATGACATTTCCTTAAAAACCTGAACACGAAAAAAACAACACATGGTAATAGCCCAATCAATCCCAAACATATCATTCTCTTATATCGTAGCCAAATGTACACCAACTACCAACTAGACGAAAATATCCTAAAAAACTCATAAGCACTAATATCTCTCCGACAGACCCCAACAAAAGAATTAACTTTATCATATATTACGCTAAATCCACAACATCCAACTCAATCATCTGCAACGACTCCTCCCCCACCGTTAGCGATTTGCAAAAAAACAATGTAGTGTATAAATTCAAATGCCCCTTTCAAGAATGTATCTCTAACAAACTAAATAATAGCTACATTGGACATACTACTAACTCACTTTCGCGGAGGCTTACATTGCACTTAAATGAAAATTCTAACATATTCCGACATTTAAAACACCACGGCTATCAACACACACTTCTTAGGAAAACAGTTGTTGAAAATACATATATACTTAGACAAGAAAATAATAAACGAAAACTTAAAATTCTAGAAGCTATCTACATCAAACAGTTTAAACCTAGCCTAAATAAAATAAATTTCGACACCTCCACTAACATACTTCAATGCCTATAATCGACGGGAGAGGTCATAGTTATTATACTTACCCCCTACACCATAGTAGTAGCAGTTCCCAGACCAATCCCCTCATGCCACTATACTCTCATTTGACCAAAAACCCACTGCCACCATTCCTTCTCGGCCTGCAGCCACGTGCGATGCAAAAAAATGGACCTGTTTAATTTTCTCTGTATAACTCCACTCTGTTAATAATTTAAATGTTCTATGTTCACTGAATATTAAATGTTCATCCTTTGATAATGGCTTATGTAAGCCGAAAGCTCAGACCTGATAAAAAAATCAATAATTATTGCGATTTCTTGTCGTCCTTCCATGACAACGCTATCAATCTTATCAGATCATACACAAAATAAATAGACAGAACTTGTCTATATTATTCAATGAAACCTGTATTAATATATATATATATATATATATATATTTTCATAATATTACGACCCATATTGTAAAGTAAAAAGTGAACTATGTTTGCAGATAACAGTAATTTCATTCTTTTAGTTTAACAAGCAGACCTTATCCTTAAATCTGATGATTTCTAACTTCTTATTACGACAATGATAAATATATTTGGGCAGTAATTTTTCATTTAAAAATGTTTCATTAAAAATGATTGACAAGGAAGGTTTTATTAATTTTTTTATTTAATTTTTCCAGTATTCTTACATGTTTTTTTTTTGCTTGAGATAAGAAATGTAAAAATGTTCAGTAATTTTCGACTTTCCAAGCACTTTCAGCCTCTTCACTGGCCATTTTCAAGGATTTTTTTTTCTAGTGCTGTTATATCATACTTGACTGTTCTGTATTTTTTTGCTTTTTGAAAAGGAGAGGTCTTTAAAGCTGTCACGTGATAGGCATAGTGGGCATCATGTGAGTGTCTGTCTATTTTTTTAAAAAGATTCTAAACTCCATTTCCACTATTAAATAGTGTAAAGCTGATGGTAGGAGAAAATTGTTTGATATATAGTGCCTCTCTTATAGCAAGGTGCCTTTGATATTGTGATTTAAATAGTATTTTGTATTTTCAACCAATATTTTTCTTAAAGGGTGTTGTAAGTGATGGTTTAATAAATATTTTTTGTTTTATTGCTCTATTATTACTAGATAGGTGGCATGTAAGGCGTCTATTAGGGAAGTGGTAGTATGGCCAATATAAGTAATTGATTTATGGCAAGAAACACAATCTTTACAGGGCATTGAAATTCATATACTCTATTAGTCATCTCTAGTTTAGATTTGATAGGGTTGTTATTATTATTAAAAACAACAAGGTTTGCTGTCTTCCATTTTCTATAATATATTATAAATTTTACATGTTTTTGAGGAATTACGGCAGAAATATACTGTTAATAATTTTTCGTATAGAAAATTCATCCTGTTTATAATTAATGTATATTTGGCTGCAATAAAATTGTTGTTTTCTTGTGTGTTATTTTAAATGCTAGTGTCATGTATTTTTTGTAAGAATAATGTTGATAAAAATTTTCAGATATGCTTATAAATATGCAGTTTGAATTTCAGTATATAATATCTATTTTTATTAGATATGTTAGAATATTTGCAGGTCTGATATGAGGAAATTCAAACGTTCACCATATTTTAAACAAATATATATTTTTTAATTTCTTGCAGATGAAGATTGTTATGGGTCATAAGAAAGATAAAACATCAAAAGAAAAAGATACTATAAAGTTATTGAGTAATGGGAATAGGTATATAAAGATTGTCATAGGAAAAATCTAATCTCAAATGAGAAACAAGATATTGTAAAGTTATCAAGTGATGAGAACAGGTATATACAGATTTCTCAGTTGGGCCCTCATATGAAAATTGAAGAGACAGTCCACTGTACAATATTTACTTGCTTGCAATGATGATCATTTCTAAAACCAAAGTACACATTCACTGTTGTTACCCAGACATGGTCTGTACAATGACCCTTTAAATCATAAAGGTTTTTAAAAGCTCACTTCAACTGCTGAAAAATTTATTTTGTATATTTGTACTATGTTTTCAATATCATATATTTTCCCACGCTTGGTAAGATCAGACTAGTTCTTATATTACTTCTGATATAAAGTAAAAATCAAGGCCCCATGTTGATTTTAATACTTACATTCAGTTTCATGCCTCCAAAAGATTATTAAAGTGACTTTTCAGCTCAGTGATAAAAAGACACATTCTTCAAAAATGCATTGACTTGCATTTGTTCTAATGTAATTGCTTTTTCTATTCTAGTTGCACATTTTACTTTGACTCAATTGATGTAATCTTCAGTATAAAGAATAGCCACCAAAAAGTATAGCCAGTCTCCATTTTAATTTTGTTTTTATGCATTTATTTTTCCATTGGGAAAGGTAGCAATCCATCTCTTCTCCAACTAGCTATGGGTTAAATAGTCGTGCAGACTGGTCTCTCTCTTCGTCCTTGGTTGGCAACCAGTCTAACAACTCTGAATTCAAAATGTTATGTAACCCTTGCAAAGCACATAAGGAAAGAATTGAGAAGTTTAAAATGACTATGATCTTGACTGCAGTTGTTTAATCCATTACATCTCCATTATGCTTGCAGAGAAAGAGAGTTTGAAAAGAAATCTTGAAAACCTTTCCTGAACTGGTGGTTTACAATTTTTAAGTTTTCCATCTAATGTTTTCCTAGATAACCAATCATCCCAAAGTTTTACCAGATGCTTTGTTTACTGTAGTTACATTTTTGTGGATGAAAGACAACATATTCTAGAAAGTTGCAAAGCTAATAGATATTTCATATTTTTCTGAGACCCTATCGATAGATTTTTTAACTACTCTGTGTCTATGATAAGGAACATTTGTTTCATGCATTCTTCTAAATGAGATGATTTGTTGAAGCCTAACACAAACATCAAGTGACTTGAATACTTGGTTGATATCTGCAAGTGAAGATTAATCTTGTCATCTAAAGCAGTCATCGACAAATAGGTGTAAATTACCTGAAATTGAGAAATTCAGAAGCCACCAAACTATTACTCCTGTTCCCAATGTCACATCGCTGCTAAAGTAGGAAATCCTTGCTAGCAAATATAAAATTGAAATATCAAAATTCTCTGGCTCCAGGAGATGGTATTCAATTTGTATCTTTTATGTGTAGTGTCTCTTCAGGGCGTAGCTGATCATGGCCCTCCTTCCTGCCCCTTATAGTTTTTAATAAGTTTTGTCTTTTTTTTTTGTTATTTCTCCTAAACCCTACTATCTATCTGCTCAAGCACATCAAACATGTTATGCACTACTTTTCTCGATCCCTGTTTCCCCTCAATCTGTCCCATGGATGTCATATTTTCCAAGCCCTCCTTCCTCATTTTGTGCCCCAGAAATTTCAACTGCTTCTTCCTCATGTTATGTTTAAGTTTTCTCTTTGTTTCCATTCTCTTCAAAGAAAATATAGTGGAATCATTTATCCTATTGATTTTGTTTAATTTTATGATTAAATTTTTTTTAAGCACTTTCAGTTTAAAATTCTTTTGGGGTTTTTTTTGTTTTTTTTTGTTTTTGTTTTTTTGTTACTAGTGAAAAGATAGAGCCATCTCATTATTTTCTTTCCCTGGTAATGTTTCCTGACAATTGAAGCATATGTATAGTTTTAGGAGTAACAACATCTTCAGAAATAGTTGTGATAGGGCAATGGCAAAAAGTATCTGCTGAGAACAGATATAAAGTTGGTTTAAAGTAAATCCAAGGTAGGAAAACTTCAACAGTTCATTTACAATACAGATGCTGCACATATATAATTCCCTGAACTGGTTGAAACAACTTTTTTTTTAAACTGATTTTTAAACCAAATTATTTACAAGCTGCCAAAAGGCTTGTACATCAACATCTGCATATCCTCCGGAGAATGTATGACTAGAGATATTTAATATATAAAATGATTTTGTATTTTATTGAAAACAGTTGATACTGAAAAGTTTACTAGTGGAATGATATTAAATTTCCAACCCAGATGTACAATAATGCAAAGCATTAAGCAATATCATTAAGAAGTAGATTGAAAAGTAGGACCAAACAGATCCTTCTCTATAACATCATTCTCAACTTTCAAAGGATCAGTTTGACTTTCACAAACATTCCCCTGAGCTTCTAAATCTTGATTAAAAGACCTAGTGATTGACACAAAACAATCTACACAGTTCAATTTTTTAAGTATTTGTTGAAGGACTTGGTAAAATAAACACCTGATACAAATTCTGATTTTTTTTTTTTTTTTGTCATTTGCATGGCCATAAATATTATTGTACCTCAGTTAGATCTGAATCCATACTATGATTAATGAAAGATGGTGTTAACATATTCATTGTCAGGATTTAAGGTAATAGAAGTTAAGATTTTGTTAATTTCATATAACAAATTGATTCATTTATAGTTATCAGACGCTACCAAGATAAACGCATACAAAATTTAGCATTCATATACCCACTATAAGTTCTCTTGAGGAACTGAAATCTATCTATCTGTGCATATTTTAGAGTCTGTTTAACATGTATACCAAATGAGAATAAAATATGGGGCAAGGAATGACCTGCAAATTTTAATGCCTCCAAAATATCACTGCTCCCTTTTAATCATCTGAGAGAAACATTTTTAACTTCTATCCGCATGGCTGATGCTAATCTTCAATAGAATGACTAATTGCACTTTCTTGGGCTAACATTTTCTACTAACATGTAGTGAAAAGATTATATTTAATCATTTGCTAAGTTTACTGCTTGGAAAGTTGGTTCACTGTGTCATGCTAGATAATTTTTCTTGCCAGAATCTTACACATTTATAAGCCTATTATTCATCCATGCATTGAATATTTCTGCCACATCTGGTCCAGTATTTTTATGCATTTGATAAAATATACAGAAGAATCTGCAATGTTATTAATCCTGACTTGGCACTTTGGCTTCAATCACTGTTACAACATTGTAACGTAGCTTCCCTGCACCTTTTCTATAAATATTTTTATAGAAATTGCTCTGGTGAGCTTTCTTTCCTCTTTGGTACCTAGACTTAATGAATTTAAGTGCAGTACTAGATTGATGGCAAGGGCTCATTATTTTACAGTTGAAATGGCTAGAGGTAATTGTAAGTTTCTTTCTTTTTTTTTCCCCCACTTCTCACTTATGGAACTCTCTTCTACATCTTTGTTTCCAGTCAACTTGGATTTTCAAATATTTAAATACAATGTCAATCATTACTTCTATCTTTTTAATTCATATTTTTTTATTGTTCTTTCTCCTAATTTTTATTTCCATTTGGAGACTGGTGTTGACACAAACATTAATTTGATACTTTTCTGAAGAAAGCCTCCAAAACTTAGTAATTTGGGGTTTTTTTTTGTTTTTTGTTTTTTTTTTTTGGGAATTAAAGATTTTTCATTAAATAGAAATAATTTTCAATAATTTAAATTTTTTTTTCTAAAGATTTATTACATTTTGTAGCAATGACTAAAACTATTTTTGGGAAGTATTTTTCACTTAATTAATATCTTCTGAAGAAATATTTAAAAATTTACTATAGGATAGATTTTGACAGCCCATATTTTGCCTTATATAAAAAGGCCTGTTTTTTTTTTTATCTAGATGGAGCTGGATAAGTATTAGTTCCACTTTTGAATAAAACTTTCAATTATGATACGGACTTTTTCTTTTTAATATAAAATCAAATTCACTATAAACAAGAAAGTAAAGCCACTAAGGCACAAGAGTTTAACTAGGTATGAAAGAATTAAAAAACAAAAATGAAGGATCGGGAACAATGAAAGTGTAATCAAGAAGACAGTACATATGTATTGATATTGCATGGATCTGGAAGAGTTCCACAAACCAGAAATGAGAGAAAAGTAATTGTTAGCATTGAACTTATGGTTACATCTAGTGAATTCAACTGTAACTTGATGAGACCTTATTGCTAATCAAGTACTGCACTTAAATTCAAAGTCTAGCTATTATAGCAAAGAGCTCATTCAGCCAATTACCATGAAAGTATTTCTAGAAAAGATGCAGGAAAGCAACTTTATAGCAGTGAGAAAGTGACTGAAGCTGAAACGCCAGGTTAAGATCTATAATATTGCAAATTCTCTTTTGGATTTTATCAACAATCTCTAAATAGCAGGAACGCCAGGCCAAATGTGGTACCAATATTCCAAGCATGGCGGAATGGTAGTCTTATAATGTAAGATAGAAAAATCGTCTAGTATGACATAGTGAATCAACTTTCTTAGCAACCAATCTTTTTTTTTTTTTTTTGTAATCATATCACCCCGAGCAAGGCGGTAACACCACTGATGTGCAGGGGGCTATGTAAGAGTGAAAAGATTGGAAAAGAGAAAGCCGGAAACCACATTCTAAACAGGGAACAAGGGATGAGCCTCTTCACCTGTTCAATAGACATGGGTGGAGTGTGAACCGGGTGATAGTTCAGTCTATCTACTCCAATTAGAAAAAAAAATGTTGGTGAATTGCTAAGTTTTAACTTAGTTAAAGTCCAGTCAAAGAGATTTCTGCTAAAATTTAAAAAATAAATTAAAGAAAACCAATTAAACATGAAAAGTTTAAAATTAAGCAAAAACATGACTTACTTTTAAGAATATTTCAAACAAAGTTGATTCCCATCCCAACACGAGGGTACTACCAGGAAGATAAAAATTATTTTTTACTTTTTGGTCACACCAAGTGAATATTGAGGCGAGGTTGGGTTAGTCAACTGAAATAGCCAGGTAGTGACCCCAAGAGGGTAGCAAGACTACCAGCCCGCCAAGAAGAAAAGAGGAGAAACAAAATAACATCGGGCCAGCAAAAAATAAAAAATAGATTCAATGTAGTCTCTCCTATTCAGCATAGATAGTTGAGAGCTGATGCCACCAATAAGATATTAATGCTAAATCAGTGGGCCCAAGGATAGAGTCCTGGGGGACACCTGCATTAAGTACAGAAGGATTTAGAAAAGTGGTCGTTCAGGACAACTCTCATTTCATGATTTGATAAGAAAGACTGAATCAGTTCAAAAATTCAACCAGGAACACCATAATTTTCCACCTAATAGAGAAGACCATTATGCCAAGCCTTGTCAAATGCTTTTGAGATTTTCAATGCAACACCATGAGCTTCCCCATGCTTATCTATAGCATGATAGACACTTTCCACAATCAGTTGACCTAGAGAAAGGAAAGCCATATTGCTTGTCTGAAAAAAAGCTCTACAATGGGAAATGCTTAACTAATTCAACATTGATTAAGGTCTTGAGTAGTTTGCCAAAAAGCAGGAGCAAGATAACAGGGCAATAGTTGGAAGGGTTGGACGATTCAACTGAGTTCTTAAAGACTGGAACAAACTGAGGAAGATTTTTAACAAGCACAGAAGCAAGATGCAGCAAGGCAGGTATTTATTATACAGCTTAGAGAGAACAACGGCCAGTCTGGGAACAAACTTTTAAGGACTGTTCTAGGTATACCATCAGGTCTACATGCTTTGTGAGGATCCAGATTAGAGATGATAGCAGAGACCATAAAAAGTGTTATCTACATCCCATTCAACAGAGACTCCAGTTTTACATGGGAAGTTAGGAAATGAGTCAAAAATAGAATTTAAGGAGAATTTCTGGATAAAACATTCAAACTTATCAGCAGATGTTAACACCTCAAATTGATAAATTATTATTTAATACACTATTACAGAGCCTCCAGTAATCATGAGAGCCAACGTTGTTAGAAGCAATACAGTGCCTCATTCTTTCAGTCAAAAGGGACTTAGCTCCTTCTGGGACTGATTTACATTTATTACCTGCAACTATGGAAAAGACTGAGGTTTCACCTGCTATTTTCAAGAAGGAATGAAAGCATCTACATCAGCTTTGAGGCTAGAGGGAACTGCAGTGACACAATTCTCAATATGAAGATTAAAAATGTCAGTTCAAGAAGTGTCATGAAAAAGTCATGAAGTGAATTCCAATCATTATACTGATAATGAAAAGAGAGCTTATGAATAGGATGTTCCTGTCTAATATCTAATAGATGATTGGAACACAATATGAATAGGTACTATAGTGTGATCTGAATTGCTAAGAGGACAGTTTTACAAAATGCAACAAGAGCTAGGAGAGGAGGTAAGAAACAAATCAAGTAAGGAAGCGTGTTGTTCAGAAATCCTCAATTTGAGTAAGAAACTGAGCAACAGAAAAATTGAACGTCTGAATACCATCAACATCAGAATGTTTAAGCCACATAATCTGCATGAAAGTCATCAAACACAAAAAATTCACATTCCATACTATCAGATATTTTGTCACATATATTACAGTTCTGAGAAGAGGGGGAGTGATAAAAGAAAAAGATACCTAACAGTGTAATAAAAAAGTCAAAAGCAAATGAAAAAGTTGTTGGCACTCAAGCAACAATTCCTTTGCCATTCTAAGATCCTGACGGATGTGAACACCAAGGCCATGCATGTGAGTGCAAGAATCTTTTTGACAAAGAGGAAAAAGAGAATTCATTGTAACAATGGAAGAATTTAAATTGGTTTCAAAAAGTGCAAAGTTATCTGGCAACAGTTATAAGACAAAAATTCTATGCTGCAGAAGTTGAAATGGATACCACGAATATTGGTGTAAAAATGGTTAAGGAGTGTATGTGATTTTTTATTTACTGGTTTTCTCGTATTTCTTTTCATTGTTTTTGTCATAGGAAGATTTGTTTTGATAAGAAAAACAAAAATATAGTTATCACTGTTGCCAATAGTAATACAAACTGGCCAGAACTGAGACTAAAATGTCATGTGGCCTCAGGATTGCCTACTGGAAATACATTCAAGGACATCAACCTAAGCACAACATGTAAACAATATACAGAAAATTAGAATTTTAAATTTAGCCTAAACATGGGAATTTTAAAATTTCCACTAATATTAAAAAATATGAAATTTTTTAGCATATTAGGCAATATATATTAATGTATCATAAATAAGCTGAAAAATATCCTTTTTAAGGAATAAGATGGAAGGGCATTTCTCTTCTTTCTTTTTTTTTTTTTTTAAATGGAGAATGGAGGGGGAACCTACTTCAATTTTTGGATTGGACTGGGAGCCTGAATGGTTTCAAAATCAGTCAGACAAACCTTAATTGAGACTTACTTTAAGAATATATTAAATTCACTCTGCCATCAATTGTAAGGGTTAAAATAGGTTTAAATTTTAAAGAAAAATCCTTTGTGTGTATCATTTATGATAATGTATTCACTAAGCATTGATTAAGGGCTTTTTAATTTTTATATGTGAAAAATATAAGTGAGCAAATTACAAGTCTGGAAGTCAACTATCTACACTACTTGCCATGCTTTCAAAAAAAGCCTAGAATTTTTTTCAAAGGAATATGTTTTAAATTTATCTCAACTATGTATCATATAACTCTTGTACAACAAACATTTCAACTTTTTCACAAGGTAAATCATCATTTTATCATAATCAGTTTTATATTTTGCTGCTAATTGTTTAGTTTCTATGGGTGGAAAAAACATTAAAAATTGCAAAATAACAATTTTCAGCAACCTATAAATATGAAATTGTGAAAAATAGAAATACAGCAAAACCACAAGTGATTTCTCTATATATTAGAATATAGGGCCACTGAATATCATGTTGGTATCTACTTAGAAGGTAAAGTTATAAGGTGCCAAATTTAACAAATGGTACTATTCTAAAATCAGTAAAAAAATTATAGCAAATTTTCAGAGTCTATGACTCCTGAATAGTTTAAGGTGTGCACGACAGTAAAAATTTATAAAAATCTGATTATCCATATATCTTAGAAATGTGAATATATGTGGCGGCATAGCTATGGCCATGGCTTACTGTCCCTTTGTCAGGATTAATCCTGGTCTGAGAACAAGCCATCAGCCTACACCTGTCAGTCGTTGAGCAAGATACAGAGGTATTTGTAATCATGGGTGTCCCTTTCTACTGGTACTGAGGGTGCATAAAGGGGTCTTATGCAAATACCCTAAAATTCAACCAGTCCTCTTCTTTCATTCTCTGTTTCACATTTCCAATTCTGGAAGATTTCCCCTCCTCTGGGAAGAGCTATTATATGACGTCAATCTCCTTTTCTCTGTTTCACATTTCTAATTCTGGAAGATTCCCCCTCCTCTCTGGGAGGAGCTATTATATGATATCAATCTCCCTGAAGTCTTCTTTCATTTTCTCTCCCTCAGGGAAATTTAGAATGATAATTTTCCCAGTAAGTGGCCATTGACATCTCTCTCAACAAGATTACTTTAACCTCCTAAACCTGCCAACTGTGTCTTGCTGAATCCCACCTTTTCACAATCTTGGGGAAAATGAATTTAAAAAAAAAACAAATCATTTTCTTTAGCCCTTTTCATCCATATGCAATGTTAAATATTGTAATATATATATATATATATATATATATATATATATATAGTATCTCAGCACTTTTGGCTATACTTCATTCTTGATAATGCCTAAAAGTATAGCCAAAAAAGAAGTGTGTGTATATATAGATATATATATATATATATATATACACACACACACACATATATATATATGAGAGACATGTACTGATATGTGTGCATCTCAGGTATGCAACTAAAGTTTCCTCTTGAAAAATGATACTTTGCACAAAATCAAGTAATAACAGTAAATGATATATCTCTATATTTTTCTATATATAAATTAAGTTTCTTACCTACTAAACCTGTTATATGATTTTAACATAAATGATAAAAAAACAAACTGTCAGTGTTAATTATAACTTTTGTTCAAAAGTTTTGATCAGATTAAAAAAATTATGATCTAACGAAATTCTCTCTGCACCTTAGATTGATCACAATAGAAAACTAATAATAAGTAAAAATTGGAATAAAACTTTCAACAAATTTTGATTAGATTAAAAGAAGATTGAGATAAAAAGCTTTAGAGAAGTAGTATCAAACAAATTCTTTACTTAGATTTTGTTGTTATCAAAAAAATCTGCAGAATTTTGGTTAAAGAAACTATTTAATCTTGTCTTTTTAAAAAAATATGATTTTAAGAGAAAATATATTTTGTTTTTCACATTTCATGGAAAGCTTTTTTTCCTGTCATTTCTATTAGAGATGCTGCTATTGTTCAATTGACTTTTATACTTTTAGTAAAAATTTTTTCTTTTGACATTTGTTTCCTGCCTTAACATGGCTGTTAAGACTCTCAAAAATTTAAATTTAGATAATATTACCTTGTAAAAATGGTAAATTTCACATTTTTGATTTTGCAGAGTTCTAATATTCAATAGTTTTTTTGATTTTTTTTTAACAGAAATAATGATTAAAAATAGTATTTTTTTAAAATACCTTTAGAATATTCTTTTGGTTAAAATGAATTGAAAAAGTCACAACCAATGTTTGGTTTCAGTCTGTATCTACTTTCATAGATGAATAAATAATAAATCCTATTTTTAGCCAAAAAAGAAAAGGAATTTTATTTTGCCCAAGATGTTCATAGTAAAATTTTATAGCAACAAAAGTAAATCCTTATTGCCTGCTTTTTCATTCTTGTCTCTTTCATTTTCTAATACCTTAAATCATTCCACAACCCCCACTACTGTGTCTCTTGATCATTCTTCCTTTCTTAATTTATGATAAAGATTTTTCTTTCTTTTTCTAAGATTTCATTGTTTCTACATATTTTAGATGTCCTCTTTATTTTTTTTGTCTTGTTTCTCTACATCAGTTTTTATGATTACTTTCAATTTTTTTCATTTGTTTACATTATTTAGACTCAATTTTTTTCCTGGCTTCTTTTTTAACAAGTACTTTTCTTCTCCACCTCCATCATCATTCTTAATTTAACTTCATGTCATCATCTCTTGTTCTTCATCTTCTTCTATTTTTCAATTTCTGTACCTTTCATTTTCTTCTTCATATTCTTTTCTCTTTTCTTCCTCAATTATTTGCATTCTCTTTTCCTCTATTTTTTATTTTCTATAACAAAATGTTGAGGATATTCAAACATGTTTGAAAGCAGAACAGCAATCTTATAAACATGACAACAATACAAAAAAATAAAAACAGAAAAAAAAAAGTAACAGCCTTAAAAAGCTTCGACATAAAAATTATTATTGACATGAACAAAAATGCATTTCTCCTTCTTTCTTTCTATTTTCGATCACTGCAAGTCCAATTTGAGATTTCCACATTTACTGACAGATGAAATAACCTTCAAAAAAGTCAACTTTTATGCCACACTTACTTGGTTGATTTGAATAAAGCAGAGAAAACATGAAAGGCTGCTTTCCCAAAATTGACAAAAACAAGACACAACACAATAATGCAAATCCACACTTTTGTCAGAAAATAAACCTTCAAGTTATTTCCCCAGAAGGTTAGCTGTTGGTGAGGGGGGGGATTTGACAGCTTATTCATTCCTCCTTATTTCTATGGAAAAGAAATAAACGCATACACATTTTGCAATGTATTTTTTCAATAAAGACCATCTGAAGAGAAGGCTATTGTTCCTAACTTGATATCAGCCTCAGGATTAGCTAGAATACTGAGAATAAGATAAGAGTGTTTCATTTTTATGAAGAGAAAATTACTTTTTTCTTTTTGTTTTGTTTTTAAAAGAAACCAAAAGAGGGAGGATTGGCTCAGATTTCAATAAGAAAGTTCATGGTGAATCCTGGAAGAGAGAATATTGGTCATCACTTGAAAGAAACTTTAATAAGTCTCTTTACGCAAAACCTAAATGGTTATATTTAGTTTTTTTTTTATCCTAATTTTTTAGAGTTTTAAAAGCAGTTGCTTTAAAAAGGAATCTAATGGTTTTAATAAACTTCTATAAAGCCATTTCAATTCAGAATAGAATAATATGAAAAGAAAGGGGATGATCATTCAACATAAAATGTAAAGAAAATCTAACGATCTTTACGGAACAAAATCTTTAGTGAAACATAAACTGTAATAATACTGATTTCAAATTGATCCAAATTTATTGATTGACCATAGTTTATATAAAAAAAATTAAACCATGACTGTGTTTAAACAGTATTTCTTCCATTTGACTTTGTGTATTACTAAGGTGAGCTTAATAAATTTTTGAACAAATCAAGTCCAAATTAGATTTCAATTGAGATTGTATTTAAATCAAGCTACACTGACACTCCAATGTGTCGAGTTGTATTTAATTTAAATAGTGTCTATTTAGAATCTGTTTTTCGCTTTCAAAATAAACTCATAACAAATAGTTAGCCTGTTGAAACTATTTGTCTTCCACTCTAAAAATCATGTATATAACAAGTCTGTGTTCTTGAATTTTTCCCCACTCTCCCTGATCATACACCAAAGTCTCAGAATGTCAACTATAATTTGTACAAATATTAACATTTTTTTTCAGCTTAGCAATCAGTCAACAATTATTTTGATGCTGTTTCCTTAATCAGCAAGTGTTGCTCAAACCCATTATTTAAAAGAAAAAAAAACAGACACTCATAAAATGTCATCTCCACTGTCAAATTTCATTCTCGCATTAAAATGTGATCTCAGAAGCAAATGTTAAAATAATTTTGAACCTGATGCACCAGTTCTATAGACTTTGTTGCTTTTAATATTGAGTGTTAATATTAGAATGTTGACAAGATCATGGAAAATTATTCACAAGATTTCAGTTTAATTTGAAGATAATGACTAGAATCTGCATAAAGTTATTTCTGTTGTAATTGTATTGTCAAATTTGCTTGTAATTACAACTGTTTATCTAGATTTAATTTCACAAGCCTCATTTAGGTAGCAAAATATTTTTCTCTCTTTCTCAAGGTATTTGATATTATCATTGGTAAAACATTAAATTTACAAAACTTCCACCTCCAGTTTTAATGCTAATCTGCTTGATAAAATGAGATCTATTGTCTATTGTTTGTAGATTTTTCTTTTCAGTTACAGAAAGTTTTAAGGTTTTTTTGTGAGGAAATTTTATTTAACTGTTAACTAATTATTGCTTTGTTATATAATCACACAAATGACATTAGCATACACACACAAACATATATATATATATATATATATATATATAAAAGTATCACATTAACTGCCTACTATCCTAATCTTGTAAGCTGATTGGTTAAACTATGAAATGAACAGCTTAATTTCAGAAATATATCAACTGTTCACATCAAAATAATGTGAAAAATGACAAAATTCAAGAAGAACAATGTAGAAAAAATAGCTGGATGAACAATATTGAAATCTGATACTGAGTTTATTTTTGCTAACTCACTTTTGGCATACCTTATTAAACTTGGATTGTCATCAACAGAAGAGAGGAAATATAGTCAGAAGATCAAACTTTACAGTGAAAGAAAAAAACAAAGCTTTGTGGTATTGTGAGGTACGGCTGGAGTGTCTAGGTTAATGATGATAACTCTTCAAGCCTGAAGCCATGCCTGACCTAAAAAGTTATCACTTGAGAAAAGTTTTGTTGAAAACATTGCTGTTTAACTCACTGTATAATGTTATTAATTCATTTATTATTATTTACTGACATCTGGTGAATTTTCATGTTGTTTATGCTGCACTGAAATAAAATTGACAGTTATTTTTCTTTTTATTCATGCAGATTATTAAAAATAAAAAAAAGTAATATTAAAAAAGTAATAATAATAAAAAATTTTGCTATATATGCAAATGTTTATATGTACCTTGTTTGTAATTATTTGCCCCATAGAAAGTAGGGAATTACAGGCGGTAAAATGATTGCATATATAGCGGGTATCTTATCTTATTTATTCTTTTTCTAGTTGTAGTAGGATTCCGTTCTAGTGAAGAGTAACTGTATACCGTTGCAGGTTAATGGAATTTGGCCTTGTGGGAAGATAGCCCATTATAATTCATAAAATGATTATAAAATCTAGAAAGGCAATTTGAGTATAAAATAACATTTATATATACACATAGCAATTAATGTTTTAGAATTAAAACAATACTTGAATATAAGTCCAATGGAGGTTAGAATGTTCATGGAAAATAATATAATGCTGAAAAAGATAAAAGGCTTAGGAGTGTGGAAGCGTCTTGTAGGTAAGGGGATGTTCATTTTGAAGTTGCCGCTTTTAAGGTCAATAAGTGCTTTTGAGACAGGGAGAAAGAAAGAAGTCAGCTTAGTAGCCACTCGACTTAAGTCAAGGAGAGGCAGGTAACTCTATCCTATCGTCCTTCTGTCTGACGATGCTTTTTGTCTCCGATTTTTATATCTGCCTTTTGGATCAAAATGCAGCTCCTTTCGAATTTCATACTTGAATTTGATTCCGGGCTTCCCATTGGCTGGTAAATAAAATTTGCGTATGCTCGTGAAATGGAAATTTGATATTTGGTTAATTTTTATTTTTCAACCAGAACATCTGCGCAAACTCAGATGCGTGATGACGAGTATTGTTCATTCACTTTCTGGTCAGCATAGAGCCAACATCTGGTCTCGCTTTTGCACAGTCGGTATTACCACACACTCATCCATTCAATTGAGATAGGGAGGTGTTGGTTTCAATTCATATAGGAATAGTGATTTTCTAAGTGCAGCTTAGGTATGGCACAAGGCTGAATGTATAGGACACTCAGTGATGATCAAACTCATTACTCAATTGTAATGGTTCTAGTGAGACATGCTTGCTAACCATTACACTACCACATACAGGAATGACTGCAAAACACTTCCCTCTCCATAATTTATAGGCAGCAACACACAATTGCATGCTGGGATTTTTTTTTAGCCAATAATATAGGCCAATTTTCAGTTTCTAACTGGTTACTAACTCCACAGTCACTTGAAGACTTTCAATAACAGTAACAAATTGATATCACATGTAACTGAAAAAGAAAATAATGACATAATCAAGACGTTGACATTCCATACTACATCAAATAACAGATAAGCAAAGAATCCCCCAAGAATATTGGAAAAAGCAATAACTGGACTTGAGAAACCTATTTTCCTGAGAAATTGTTTTTAAAAGAAAAATTTTATTATGTTTTGACTGAAAGTAGTACTGGCTGCTTAATCAAATGTTTCCTTATAAGAAAACAGCTAATACTATCATTACCATATTAAAAGTAATTAACTCAAAGTCTTCTGGGCATGTTTCTTTTTATTTTGCTACTAAAAAAATCCCTGAAAAGATTTAATCAGTTTCACATTAGAGTGAAGTGAATTTTAATACAAATTGTTTGTTTAAATATATGCAATATATTTATTAGAATTAAGTTTTGTTAATGTTTCATTCTATATTGTTAAAAAGTTTAAATGAATAACTGGTCTTAATTGGTTATACTGAATATGACTTGTACATCCACAAATGTTTGTGTGTGACTTTATTTCTCTTAATATATAAATATGCCTGAATATCTGTCTCACACACATGTATATGTCAACGGAACACACACAAGTAAGTGGTAAGTGTTCCATTCTTTGACATATTGTTGGCTCTGCATAGTCAGTTCATTTGTTTTGATTGTGCATTGAGCACTTTTTTGGATCTACAATATGCTGGTCCAACCAGCGACTATTTTACTAGTGTGTGTGTGTGTGTGTGTGTATATATACATATACAGCAAATTGTTTCTTTAGTCATTTTACAATACTTTTCATTTATACCAGTGATTTTTCTTCTTATAATAATTAATATCTATTAAATAGTAGATTTTTCTTATACTTCATTTTGTTAAAAATTAAGTGAATGGCTAATCTTAAATGCACCATTGTCAGCAAAGAAAATAGTTTCCTATATTTTTTTGTCTTTATTTTAGAAAATGTTAAAGTTATTGCTTAAAGCTGGTAGAAATTATGTTCAACACTAATCATTATATATATATATAAACATTGAAGTCAACACTGAGAGGTGACAGTATTTCATGCTAGGTGCAATCATCAGGCTACATGTGTTGACTTTAGTGTTCACTTTTATATTTATATATGCTCTATCGCTGATATTGAGCACTTTATCTTATAAATATAGCACACTTTATATATATATATATATATATATATATACATACATACATGGCATCACTGATGACTGGCATTATTTCGTTATTGGAATAATGAGAATATTCATTGTATTAGTCAGGTTATAAATCATTCCTATCTAAGTTTAAAATATTTTGACACCATAATGAAGAGACACTTGAAGAAGTGATAGATCTTGAACAAAGCCAATGAATGGACACTTGAACAATAATAGAATTTAAAGGGTGATTAATAGAAATTTCACTTACAATGAAAAAAAAATGTACCATTTAAGAGGGATTGGATTGTTTGCTTTCTAAAGGCTGGAGGTCATTTCAAAGCATTGTTGGGCATACTGTCATTGGTATTTTGGTGTTGGTAGCAGTGGTCAAATGAACACTCCTACATTTGTTGACCAGGCTCTGGATGGTCATGTAGTACAGGCACTTGTCAAGATTAACCCACAAGAGCAGCAGTTGTAGACAGCATGATGCCTAAAGCTCAGACTGTAACAAATGCTGCTCTAGGAATGTCCACATTATCTATTGGACATTACTTACTTATAGCAGTACTATAAATATGAACACCTAGAGCCCTAAAACTATTGTGTACATCACACACAGCCTGATGAGATGCACATGAGGTTATTCTGATGTGAGGTGCCATTAATTAGAATTCTTACTCATTTTTTATATTTTTGGAAAGAACGTTGAAAAGTGCCATATATGTCCACAACATTTCCTATAACAGAGGTGATATGTTATTTCAGCAGGATGATGCCCTACTCACATGACACCCATGCCACTCAACAGGCTCTGTAAAATGTTTGAAAACTTCTATGGCTGTTATAATTCCCATACATCCTCACACTCTTAAACATGTATGGAATGATGCTTGGCACATGTAATTAGCCCAACTAAAACTTTAGTATTAAATCAGCATTTACAAGAGTTATGAAATTATTTATCACATGATTCTATTTGATAGCTGTATGAATGAATGCAAGTTAATGTCCAAAGAGGATATACTGTGTATTAACATGAGTCTCTCTTGTGAGTATCGACCCACATTTTGTACTGATCATTTACAGAAATTCATCTATATCACATGTTTAAGCTTGAATAAATTGAAATATCTATTCAGGATGTTGCAAATTTGTTTTACATCAGTAAAATTTGAGGGACTTCAATATAGAGCTGTGATTAGTAAGCAAGCCTTTCAGCTTATTATCATCCTACTGAGTTCAGTCTTTATTTGTGGTTTTGTTCTCAACTAAACTCAATAAATAAAACTTGACAAGACAGGAAAGACAGATAATTTGGTTTTGTTTGGAAAAGGATGTTACTTCTGTTCTAAAGGCTATACTATTTTGTAGACATATTCAATATTAGTTAGATTTAGACAAAATTAGAGATATAAATTAGATTCTGGTTAACTGGATTACCAGATAATTTGTAAAATATCTTGAAAAGTTCAAATATATCAAAAATGTTTTTGTAATAGTTTGTTTATTTGAACCAGTAGAAGCAAAACAGATTTTTTAATTTCTAATTCATTAACTACTTAACTTCAGTTAGGCAATAATTCTTCTATGTCACATGATCCTTCACTACATTGGTGATCATGGCTTTCCATAATTTTCAGTCTTTTGTCACTGTTAATAAATCTTGTTCCACCATCCATATACTCAAGCCTGCTAGGTAGGTTATACATTGTTTTCCTTTTGCCTTCAGTCTCTCTTGTGATTATCAAATTTTCCAAGCCCTCTTTCCTCATTATGGGACCTATGAATTCTAATTGTCTCTTCCTGATGTTAAATATAAGTGTCCATTTTGTTACCATATTCTCGAAAACATGGTATTCTCAGCATCTTTCTGTAGAACTACAGTGCATTTGTTATGAGTAGTTTTTTTAGATTATAGGTACATGTGTCATTTAGTATATTTCTAAATTACAAACAAACTATAAAAGACAAAATTCTCTTAACACAAGTCAGTGTAGAGTAGCTGGAAACACTGAAGTATTAAAATTGACAAATTCTGTCAGTATCATTGAGTTTTAAAGATTTCTGATAATGTTATTCAAACTATAATAGGAAAAAAAAAAAAGATTTTTCCTCAAAAGACAATGTTCTTTGGTTTTTGTTTTATAGTAAAGTTTTCATTTTTTTATCATAAAAATATTTATGCCTCCCCTAAAATTTCTGAAGTTTTTTTTTTCATTCAGATTAGTATATTTGTTTTGTCTAAACAAGAACGCATATAATAATGATAATTCCTCAACTAAAAAATACTGACATCAATGATAAAACATTTATAATAAGACTGAAAATACATCTAATTTAAAAATTTTGTTCTTTCTTATAGCAACATAACTGAAATAAACTACTCTGTTCTTGGTGTGTCTCAATTAACCAGAATTTCTTCATAAATATATCAAGATAAAAAGGTGAATGCTTAATGTTAGTCAATTTTCTAGATCAATCAATAATTGATTAATATGGATTTATTTTGATTCATCTGAGTTATGTTACTGTAAAAATCATCTGGATTTATCTAAATAGCCTTTGCATAATTTTCTCTGGTTAACTTTCTAAATACACTTATTTTAATAACCATTTCTCATCCTAGTTTGTAATGAGAGATTCTTGTAGGTTTTAGATGACTGAAGAGAAAATGCAAATAAAGATGTTATCTCATTTATTACAGAAGAAAAAAATAAAATTTGGCTTTAAATGAACTGCACTATTAGATCTCTGTTATAATTTGGGAATTCAGCATTTCATATCCATCTAAACTAAACTTCCTCCCAACTCTTTTGCTCTCAACTTATAAATTACTTTTTCTCATTTTGTATACAAGTTTCAGTGAACAAAATTTTTCAATGTTATTCCCTGAATCGTATGCCTTAATGCATAGTTAGTGTGGAAAACCAAACCAAGAGAAGTTATTAACAACCAAACATAAAATAAAAATTTTGCTTATAAATTGTAAATGAATGCATCTAGTAACAATATTTTTTTATTAAATTATGTCAAGGAGAGGTCATTTATTTGGAACCCATGGGTAATTCTTTTTTCAGTATTTTTCAATATTACAGTTGACAATAACATTAATATAGAATCACAATTCTCAGAAAGGGCTTCTTTTACTTTGATCTGAAACAAGCCTCATTACTCTAGTACTTTGGATAGACTCCCAGTTGCTAGTCTGCTACTCTACATACAAATTTTTGCCCATAGGAATTATTCCACATCAAAGTAAATGGGGAGCTTAATATACTTTTCAGAACTTGATGTGTTAAACAGCTGGAAAAGTTAAAGAAATGATTAAAAAGCAATTATTGATTAGCTTCAAGATGAAGATATATTCAAATCAAATGATCTTAGCTATTTGCAAATAATTCAAAAGTAAAAATTTGATTTTACTTTCATCAACGTCAGCAAACAACAATTAAATATATAAATAAGAAAAAACATTGATGGCAGAGACAGTTATAAATTGAATTCCTATTTCTTCATTTAAATAAGTATGGATTTTACAAATACTATGCTGAGTACATCAGAAAAGAACTCTTCAAAATTCTCAAGGTAAACTTTATATATACTAAGCTTGGCTAAGTGCAGCAGAAGACAAAATGGAAGTAGGAAGATTGTGTTACACCATTTCTTTTAATGATAATAAGCTGCTTGTCTGAAAAGTCAGTACTGGAAGTCTTTTCTTTCACCTAAACTTGAGTACTGATCACTTACACCAGTGAAGAATAGATAATTATCTCAGTAATAAGGCAGTCTATAAAATACACATCTTGTCAGCATCCTTTAATCTTGTTCAAGGTCAAATGTAAGACAAGAACCATGGTGTTTTGCCAATCTGGAAGAGCCTATCTACCTTGAAAATCAGCATTCAAAATGCTGGGAAATATATTACTTTATTCATAAGGCAGGTTCAAATCCTTGAAGTAACCTTGTGATAATGTAATTTATTAGTCAACATGAAACAGTCTGTATTCTACACTAACATTGAAATCAAAAGTAAATGGAATTATCTGTGTTTAAGCTCAACAAAAAGTTAAAGACTTTAAGGTATTAAATGAAGCCTATTCTACTCATTTATCTGAATGTCTGAGTTGGTAGGTTGATGTTGATTAGCTGGTTCAAAATCTATCAAGTGTTATGTTTGTTCTTAATATCTACTTAGAAATAGCTTTCTTACAGATATGATTTTGTATTTTTTCAAATATTAAATGTTTAATCATCCTTAAGTCAATTCATTTATAACCACAGTGAAACAAATCAAAACTGTTATGACAATTTTATTGGAGTTTATGACGAGACAGTCATCTGTGATAATGAGTGAATAACAAAGAGTTATCTGTCAATGATATTAATGTATGGGAATGCTACACTGGATAATAAAAACAAAAAAGATATTTTTGTTATAACCACAATTTCACAAGATTAGTTTTTTAAATATTTTACTATTTATGACATTTCTTGAGTTTGATTTTAGAGACACTTTTATGGCAAATTTTCTCTTCACAGTAGGAACCATGTGCTTACACATTGAGCTGAAATTCATTAAATCATATTTATACAACAGTTTAAGTGACTATTTATAAATAATTATTAGCTATATTTCTGAAGAAGAATTTGATAAATGTCAAATATTATTTTAAGAATTATTTGGACTATTGATCTCCTCCTTTTGTTGTTGGGTGGGAGGGGGGTTGACACCATTATTTTTATAAGAATAAATTGTAATATAGATCACCTGAGAAAAAGTTATATCATTGGAACAAATTTTCAAATGATAATGACAACTTAAAATTTAAGGATGCCTTACAGAACTTGAATAGAAAAATTGAATTGAGATTTAATTTTTGAAAACAAGCTCAAAATTAGAAATTTTCTCTCAAAACTGTTTTTTTGGAAATCAACTGATAAGAAATGAAAGTCTTTATACTGGACAAAAATCTATTGCGAGAAATCTGTAATTGAATATTTGTAGGAAATATTGATGAGATAAATATGCAAACGAATGTTCTTTACCATTCTAAAATTACAGTTATTCATGCCTATCAGTAAATTGCTTTTCAAAATGCTTACAAATGATTGAAAATTGGAAATAGAAAAATTGCGGAAATATTAAGAAAGGATGGATTTGGGATTTGTTAAGAAAAGAACTTATTTGTATGAGAATTCTATTGACAAGCCAACTTTTCCAAATTATTCTTTTGACAATTTTTTAATAGATTAATTTTATATCTTCAAATATGCAAAAAATTGTCTAAATAAAATTAGCAAAAAATGTAATAGACACATTTCAGATTCTGTTATTGAAAAGAGTGGATATTTATTGTTTGCAAATAATAAAATATTTCTCGTTTTAATATTTTATTTTTTGCTTTTTAAACATAAATGATTTTAGTGGAAGAAACAAATTAGAATTATTTAGAATTATGAAAGTACAAAATTATAATTCAATTGCCATCTAAAACTGACAAAGAATAAATAAACTCATTCGATGAATGTAGAAACATTACCTTTTTGATATTAAGTTCTACTTTTTCTTTTTGGCATGATAAAGTTTTGATTGTCAGAATAGATTGCTCAATACTCTCCAATAGATAAGAGTTCACAAGATGAGTCAGTCTGTTTACATTATTATTCAGTATTATTTCATAGTTTTAAGACTAACACAATAAATATTGATTTTGTATGGGCACATTATCAAAAGTGGCTAATATTTTTAGTTTCTATTCCATCTTGTAAAAACCAATAATTTGTTTGTTTGGCTCAGAACTATTCTAATATATAGAGTTCACAAGATGAATTTGCCTCAGTAAATTATTTCATAGTTTTGCAGTAAGCAATTAGATTCACAAAAATAAAACAATTTGATTGATATGGAATCAAATGAATTATAGCCCATTTTTTCCTCCATTACTAAGAAAAATGTTCTTGTAGTACTAAATAAATGTAAGCAAACCTTTTTCTTAACCATCGGATAGTTGGATTTAATTTATTTAAAGGAAAATCTTAATTAATCTGATTATTATTGTTCTATAATCACTAATTAGCCATCAACACTTTTCTTCAACTCTTTTAAATGAGCTGAATCAACTAGTATTGTAAGCAGATAACTATCATTTATGGATAATATGCTGAAGCTACTGTAAATTTTTTTTTTTTTTTGGTTAATTCTTAGCACAACAAAGAAGTCGAGAAGGTTTTTTTAATACATTTTTGGTTCTTCTATCAGTCTTTTTCTTTCTAATTAAGCTAATCAAAGTTGCAGTTATTTTTTTATGTGTAAAGTGAATCCATATTCTGATAATGGGCAAATCAAATGAATATTTTGCAGGAATAAGTCTGAAAAGGCTTTTTGCACAGTTGTTTTTCATCTTTAAAATGAAAGGAAAAAAGAGGAAATACTTTTATGTTCTTCTGAAGAGAAGAAAGACATAAAAGCAGATAGCTGGCCTCTTCCCAGGCATATGGGCAATGTAGACGGTAGGTCTGTGAATCACAATCATTAGCATATGGAGATTGATTTGAGCACAAAGAATTGATCCAGCAGATAACTGTCAGTGAAGCAACATTGGTACACAGACATTGCTTAAATGCATCTTGTATATGATACCTTCTTAAAAGCATATAACAGGGTGCTGAAAATTTATCAGCTTGACAAAGAAGGGATTTTGGGAAGAGGTTAAAGCTGAGAATGTTTCAGCATCCACTTTGTATATTAGCCAAGAGTTGTTTCTGTTTAATTTACCCATTGTTGATTCTACTTCAAATTTTAATATTTCTGGTCTTTCCAGTTGTAATCAGCTGTGGAAGTTCTCCAATGTATTGATTGCATCTGTAAAATATCTTTTTCTTTCTCTGCCCAGTTGATGAGCATCTCTCTTGTCCTGTTCTTTTATCTTTTTTATGCATATTAACTTCGTCTGTGATACTAATTTTTTTTTATTTCTATACATTTTCTGTTAATTTATTCTTCTTTAGCCTGCCTGCATTTGTCTCTAATTTCTTTGCGCAATGTCCTACATTCTGTGCCATACCTTGGCATTGGTTTTTGTCTCCTTTTCTTCATGTTGAGAATTTCATCTTTTATCCATTCTTATTTTCTTTGTCTCTTCTTCTTTAGAATCTTTGATCTTGATTGTTGATGTTACTAAAGCCTCTCTTAATGTGTTCCACTTTGAGTTTCCATTCTCATTTTTCTATTGTATCTGCTTTTAACACAATCCATATGTTTTTCTTTCACATTTGGGTCATTCAAGAGTGTCGCATTGCAGTTTCAGGGCTGCCTTAGTCCTCTTCAATTTTTATGGTTTCACTTTAAGTTTAGATATCAGTAGATTGTGGTCACTCACACAATCAAAATTTGGGTATGTTTTGCAATGTAAAACTATATTCTTGAACCCCTTATTGATAGATAGTTATATAGTTGATTTGGTTTTTTCTTTCTCCTGGTCTTCTTAATGTCCATATACATCTTGGGTGTTGGCTATTACCCGATCATTTGCTGTGCACCATTCAATCTTTCTCCACATTCAGTACAAGTTCCTAGTCTGAACTTGCTAACTGCTTTGCCATTCAGATCTTTAATAACAAGAATTCTTTCAGATAGTTGACAGTATCCCAGAACACTGTTGTTCATGTTTTGGTCTAATATCAGTTCTATTCCTCTTTTATTTTTCTCTCCACCTGCATATATGATCCTCTGTTTGTCACTGATAAAATCTCCATTGTTTGTCCACCTTGTTTCACATACACCCAAAATATTAACCTTTAATTAACTCATTTTCTGCTTTATACTTTCTCACTAGTCACATTTTTTGTTTGATGCAAACAGTTGCTGGATGATGGCCCAGCAAAACCTATCATGTCTTCCCTTAGCAGGCAAGGAGTTTAACCACCATTACACAGTTTTTGCTAACAGTTACTGAGTGATAATCAGGTGATCTGTTGAGCATGTTCCTCCTTACCAAGCAAGGAATTATTTCCAATAAAATTAATTCCCTTCATGCTGTTATATTTCATAATTAGAATGTTAAAGGCCATGAATTTTCTTAGGATTGATAGTGGAGTGTTTTTCCTTTGCCTTCTTCATGGTGATTTATTGAGACACCACCTCTAGTTAGCAAGCCAGTGACTCATTAAGAGTTCTTCCACCCTTCCTCTTATACATTTGCTGACAACCTGCCTCACTTGCTAGAATTTGAATTGGGTGTGTCGATTTAGTTGACAACCATTCAACAATATCATACATATACATACCCATTGTATTCCCTCTCTCTTCTAGCACCTCATGCCTATCAGGTGGCAATGGGAAGGTATATCTAAAAGAATGTAAATTATTTAAATCATAGAAGAAAAAATTATACTTTCTTTACATAATACTAAACATGGATGTTTACTTTTACTGTTTTTCTCAATAGCATTTTTATATTCTCTTGAATTTTAAAGCTTATTACAGATCTAGAAGAGATTTGAGGCAACAGAAATATGATTTTACAGAATGATGCTGAGAATAAAATAGACTGAATATGTGAGCAATGACAAAATTTTAGAGAAAATGGAAACAGAAAGAACATATATATTCTGCATCAAAAAGAGATAGTTTGGTACATAATGAGAAAAGTGGGCTTAGAAAATTTGATACTCACAGGACATTAATAGGGATAGAGGAAAGCAACATATAATCTACCTAAAAAGCTTGTGAATGGTCGGGAGGAACAGGAATTATGGGGTGGGGATAGCAAAAAAACAAATTATACTGAGAGCTACAGAAATAGGAAATTGTGGATGGTCATGAGCATTTATATCCTGAAGAGACTTGGTACATAGACCAAGACTCCATTAAAACTTTATTCAAAAAAACAAACAAGTCGATATTTTGTTAAGCTGTTTTATTTTACAATGAAGTGTTACAGAAATTTTATTTTTCTATTTTCATGTTGCTTTGATTGTTTGATACACTTGTTATAATTACTGAGCAATTTCTTAAGTTCTTTAAATGAATAGATTAATAACGAATTTCTTGCTGTAGAAGATGTACGAATTTATTTTGTGTATATATGTGTGTGGGGGGGAGTTTTCATCAAAAATCATTTTCACATTTGATACTCCAATGGTAGATTTTACTAGTACAAATGTAACACCTAGATAATCCTTTTTGACACACTAGTTCACCCAAATAACACCAGAATTAAATATATAATTATAAATGATTCAATCATAAATTCAAATCAAAATTATGCTAAAATATAAATCGATATATAAGCAGGAATTACTTATTACTTGAGGATAATATTTTTTTTTTTTTGTTATTTTTATATTCCTTTAAAAAATATAGGCACATGTTATACTCCAGAAAATACTATTTTTAGTTCTATTTCAACTGAACTTGAATAAAAGTGCTGATAACTATTTAATGATTCAATTCTGTCAAAGTTAACTGCGGGGGGGGGGGGGGGGGGGGGAACAGTTTTCAGATGCACCTATCTCAGAAGTTAGTTATCAGAGTGGTTTGTCCAAGTGCTTACTTACCTCTCTATTCTATTACACATTCTGGCATAATATCTGTCAATGATACAGTCCAACTAGGAGTGGATTCATGCTCTCCAACTCACATAAGGAATTACTGTTAATGACGCTTATATATGTGTGTGTGTGTGTGTGTGTGTGTGAATAATTTGCAATTGTCCCATTTACATTTCTCAGCCAATTTTTAAATTCCTAACATTTTTATTTTAACCACCAAATAAATTATGTGGAAGACATTTGTACAATTATGAAAAGAAAAAATAGGTAAATTTGAATATCCTTTTTGTTTTGTGAAAGATCTCTTGTATAAAGTGACCATCAAAATCTTTTATGTCAAGGACGGATATCTTCTTTCATAAATTTTTGTGGTTAAGATTAAAGATCTCTAATTGGCAATAATGAAATTTTAACTAGTCTCTTTAAAAAAAAGTGTTATTTTCAGAAATAATATAATTAAAGTTACTCAAAAGAAACATAGAATAAAAAAATATAAAAAATGATTTAATGTTTTCAAAATCAAATTCGTGCAATCAAATACTATACATAAAACTAACAATGTAAAATACTTAAATCACTCTGTAAGAAACAATTTACTCTGTACTATCAAACTAGTTTAAAAAATAAGTTTAAAATAATAACTATTATGTCATAGTAAATAACCTAATTTATTAACAACAAAGTCACTGTAGTAGAGTACTTAGTAAGAATAATAAAATTAAAGAGTGTCTATGAATGCCATTCTTGTTTGTCATTTTTTAGTGAAAAGCAAACACTACAACTAAACATTGTGAAGAATAACAGTGAACTTTGAAGATTTATGGACAAGTAACATGTCAGTTTCCCTTTTCACAAAAGCAATTGTAGCTTATGTAGGTTAAAGCATAGACAAACAGATTTTTTAATGCTATTTTGTAGTAAAATCATTATGTATATTTTTAACAACTGAAGCTATTTAATACTTTTAAACAGAATAAAAATTGCTTACCAGGTTAGTCATTTTGATGCTATTTATTCATCCCTTTAAATAAAGCTGTAAATATAAAATGCATTTTGTACAATTCGGTTATTTGATATACAAATTAAGTTTAACTCAATAGAACACAAAGCCCTGAGTGAAAGACATGTATTTAGAATTGAATTTATGGTAATGGTGTGTAAGACTAACTTGTTATTGCATGCTCCATGGAGAGGTGTTCATTTAGATTTTGGCACTAAGCCAAATGAGGAAAATGTAGGATTGGAAGATTATATTGTGCCTTTTTTCTAGGACTAAAAAGACTTGTAACCTAAAAACAAGGCAACTATCTCAGCCATAAAGCAAACCTGAGAGTTAGTAACTAAGCTTTGTTTAGTATGGCACAAGATTATAGAAGTGGGTTTATTCATTGAATGAGTTGGTTGGCCTAATCATTATGCTGACATGGACAATCAAAATCACTTGATATAATTAAAACAAGATTGGACAAGTGAGGTTGAAGGTGTTTACCTAAGTAATCATAAATTAAATTGACTAAAAAAATAAGACAGATAAAAACAAATGCACAGCTTAATACTTTGAGAATTAAATTTTTGTTAAATTGCTCAATTTTTACACACTGATTACTGGTGGTTGTTATTGTTACTGACAAGGCCTTGTTTAATTTCCAAACTGCATCTAGGTATTTAGTGCGAAAGAAGTATTACCAAACAAGTAGTTTGAAAAAACTATTTATGGAAACAAGACCAAGCAGGATACTCGAATTCTAAAAAGAAATTGGAATGTACTCAAAAATATGACTGGTTGAATACTATCTCACACACATATAGATATATATATATTTCTACCAACTTGCTATATATTCCAAAATATGGTTCTACCGAATGTGCGTTTGCAAATTTTGTATATGTAATACATACACATGTAATGTATGTAGGCTGGATTTGGCTTTAGATAACCTGTGGTGGTTGGTATGCCATAAAATCTAAACAGCCAAATTAAAAATATACATTTTTATAAATATTTTATTAACTTAAAATTTGTTAAATATATGAATTTATCTAAATATGTAAGTCTGTTATATATATTAATTTGTTAAATATACAAACCTCTTGAAATTGTTCTTAACTTTTTGTTCGATTTTTAATCATTCGATTCAGCGTTAAATGACCCAAGATGGGTTGATATGCCATAAAACAATCTAGGCATTTATATATTTTAATAATATAAAACATAATTTTACAGCAAACATTGCCAAATGATCATCTAGATTAGGAAGTTGTATATTATGACCTTTCAATAAATCTATTTACATAGAACTTTTTTCTCTTAAAAACCAGTCTTTCAACGACAGAAAATGTATCCTATCAAATTCCTTCTTGCAATGCGTAATATTTTAATTGAATGCCATGAAGATTTGAATTCTTTCTTGAAAGCTAAACTCAAGCAATTGACACCATTTTTGGAATGTAAACTTCATAAAAATTTCTGCTGCCTTTGTTTGAATTGTCAAAATGAGATTTTTAAAATTTTTTTTTAGATTAAAAAAATATAAAAGCATAATCAAATACCTAAATTTACAATTAAAACTCATTAAATCTATTCCACTTTTAAAATATTTTATTCTTTAATTTTTTAAAAAGATATTTAACGTTTTTTTTTATTTTGATAAAGAAAAAATGGCTTGTGTCTTTTGTTCTTTGTCTGCATGTCTTTCTAAGCACTGATTGGATAGACACTAATAATAATAATCAATATATAAACTGTTTTTAGTTACTTTTCAGACTATATGGCAGTGAATAAAGAATAATATACTGACATTATTTTTACCTCAAGTATATCTACTTACAAAAAGACAGTTTGTTTCAAGTTGCAATGCAAAGCAAAACATAAAGATGAACACAGTACTAGTTAAAATGAATATACTTGACCATAAAATTTATTTGATATATTCATTATTGTGTAAGTATTCACTAAGTCTTTTTGCACTGAGGATTAAATTCACTACAGCCTAGCTTGTTAAACATTGATTGATTCCAAAGTTTTAAAATGCTGGTATTATTAATATTGTTACTTAAAAGCAAGTTAGTTTAAGTTTTTAAAAAAGTCAGTTGGTTTATTTGAAACTTAGGAGAGAGTAAGAGATAATTATTAGATTATATTTTTCTGAATAGGCCTTTTTCTATGGATGTTGGTGATCATAGCTCTTCACAATTTTCTGCTCTTTGTAGGTCTTAGTAAATTTTGTAATCCCTCCTAAACTCTGTCTTGTCTCCCATTTATACATTTTCGTATGGTATGCTATGTGCTGTTTTCCTGTCTCACTTGCCTTCAGTCTCTCCTTTTAAAACTCTTTTTCTTCATTATGTATTATGGAAATTTCAACTATCTCTTTCTGATAGTAAGTATAAGTGTTCTTTTTGTTTTCAATTCCTCCAAAATGTTGTCTTTGCTCACATGTTCAGTTCATGGTATTGTAAGTACCCTCTTGTAAAAATTCATTTCTGTTGCTTTAAGTCTCTTATTCATTTGTAAGGAGATTGTTTAGCATTTACTGCCATATTGGAAGATTGATATTACGTAACAATTCAGTAATATTTTCTTTCATTTCTAATGAAATTTTCCTTGTTCTTAATACTTTGCTTAGCTTAGCTTTTAGAAAACATTTTGGTGTTCTAATGTTCTTTCAGATTTTTGTGTTGCACTTTCTGTCCTTTGTTAAAACATTTTCTAGAGAATTAAATTGTTGTTCTTGTTTGATTTTGTTAGGCTGTTCCTTTTGCTTGCAACCAAGCTCTTGCAATTGATGTTTAGTCCTTTCTTTTCACTTTCCTTTACTACTTTCTGTAAGAGTTCTTGTAGCTTCCTTTCTGTGTCTGCTATCCATACTGTGTCATATGCATATAAGTGCTTTTGCATAATCTATATAACATAGAGCAATACAAGTGTATGTATACCTTTCTGATATCACTCTGGGCATAAATATTGCATTCCTTGTTCCAGTGTCTTTAATGAACCCACACTGTCCTTGTCCTACTTTTAGTCTAATTCTTTTGCATGCTTTCTGTTCATCAGAATTTAGGTAATAATTTTTATTACATAGCTCAGTAGGCTAACTATGCAATGGAGTTCACAATCATTTGCACCTAGCTTCTTAGGTAGTGCTATAAAAATGGATCTACTTAGGCTTTTCAGTATATTACCATTTTGTATATTTTATTTGTTATGTTTGTAATTTTGTCAATTTCTGAACTATGTAAGGCTTCCAAATTCTCTATTATAATTCTATCTGGTCCTGCTGTTTTGTTTCTACTGTATATAAAAAAAAAAACATTTAGTTGAGAAATCTGACTCAAACCCATATTCAGGTTATTCAGATATACCTTCCTAGAAAACTGTAAAAAATCATTTTTCCCTGAATGACTATTATGTATCTTGTATGATTCTCATTCTTATCTTTGTAACATATCTCTATTATGAAAGTGACTTGTTTTATCACCCATATAATCAAATTATTTTCAATAACTGTTATCAGATGACACACAAGTCAATATCTGATCAGTATTGACTGGGTCACCACGGAGAGAAAGCATGATTTTATAAGACCCAATCCTCAAATGATACTCAGCTAAAAACATCATTGATGATGTGTGCCAAAATACTAGATGTATTTCCCAAAACTATATGTTAATGGTTTGATAAATATTTATATAAATATATTTGATTTATGCACAGAATACATCATATAAAAAAATTTATTAGAAGTTCCGTTTTTCTTTCTTGTCATGAGAGTTTCTCTTCTCTTTTTTGCTTCATCTTTTTCATGAGAATTCACCTGCTCACTCCATCTATGTTGCTGTGAAAAATGGTTAAATTGTCTTTTACTAAATCCTACTTTTGTCTATCCTTAATATTGGAAATATTCACTAAGGAATTACTGAACGTATATGCTCTCACTTCCTACTCTAAACTGTCTATGTAACTTGTTCAAATTCACTATGTCATATTTTATTATGCAAGCCAATATTTTGTCAATCATAAGATTGGCATTAACCAACAGATATTGATAAAATTTTATATCCAGGTGAAGAGAACCAAGTTTTACAATTCCATGTTCTCTAGCATTTACTTTTTTTTAAGTGCCCAATACAACAGATATTGTATAATAATTGAGCATAATATAATTAACTTTGTTTTTTATTTAAAATTAATATAGTTTACATTGCAACATGGAAATTTCTATGTTTTGAAATTTTTACCTCATCATCAGGTAAGGTTAGTTCATTGTTGTGAAAATAATTTTCATTTGAATATAAGAAACAATACATTTGTTATTTATGGATGTAGGAAGACAGAAAAAATTATGTGTGTTCAATTTAACTAATCAGAATAGAGGTCCACTTTAAATTTGAAAAAAGTTATATTTTTTGGGAATACATGATTTCTTCTTTCAATCTTAATGGCAAGAGTGTCAGTTGATCAAAACCTCTGTCTAGACTGCATTTCCATTGATGTATCCATTATTGTTACAAAATTATTCTCTTATTTTTCTCTGTATCTCATTCTTTTCTAAAACAAAAAAGAAGAAAAAAACATTTTTGATTTAACTTAAAAGGAACTTTGAGTGTACTTATGCTATTTTTATTTTACTTCAGAATGCATTTTAATCAAATTTTTCATAAAACTCTTAATTTATAAAATTTTTTATTAAAAATCTTAATATCCATTTTATTTTTATAAAATCTATTATATTATTATTACATTCTAATACAATTTGTAATATCTATTTGATTATTAAAAATTTAATTGTCTATTTAATTATTATTCTTTCATAATATAAAACAAATAATTAGATATATATAAGTTAATGAATATTTGTTTACGAAAAATCATTTTAACCATATTCTAAGGTGAAAATTTTGCAATGTTTACATAGGACATTTATTTCATTGTGTTTAAAAGATTTTTATTCTTAGGAAATTGAATAATATAGAGTTTTTCATATAGACACAAGAGGCATGGGTTGTTTAAAGACTTACATATTACAGTCTTTAAAAATTTTCTATTTTAATTTTATTTTTTTAATTTAATTTTTCTATTCTAATAGTTTTATTTGTTTCTTTTATATACCAATAATATTTTGATAGGGATGTTCTATTTCTGTACTTATTGAATGAAGACGTGTGTTGATAAAATCATTTTTTCAGAGAGTTCTTAGTACTATCCACATAAATCTTTTCATTACTAGGGTTTTCCATAAAAGAAATTGTACATTGATAATGCATTCTGTAAGGCACCTGTTTTTTAAAGGACACTCTATAGGGTTTCTACAATTACATTTATTATTGTACAAATTATTGATTTCAGTTACTGGATTATTCTTATTTTCTATTAGGTATAAATTTTTATTTAAAATATTATTATTATGATTTTTATAATTTTTCCAGATTATTCATACAACTATCACTTAATTTTAGAGTATTTTTAGTGAAAATCTTACTTAATGGATTATTATTCAGAAGTGTTGCTTAATCAAAGTGAAGAGGTTTTTGCCTAATTTACTGCTAACCATTTGACTGAAAGGGGATGTATACCAGATCATTCTATTTCTATTTTTTCTTTAGGGGTAGATATTCTCTTTTACATATTTTATATTTGGGATTTTATATCCACTATTTAAGTTATAAAAATTACTATGCTTATTAAACACTTCTTCATTTGCTGAATTTCTACTAATTCTATATTCTATGGATGAGGATACATGTTTAATAATGGATGGAGAGTGGTTAGATTTTGGGTGGATATATAAAGGATTTGGATTTTTATATGGTTGGTATATATACTTTTCTAAATCTAAAGTCTCATCAAGGAAATCTACTTTTCTTTATATTTGTATTAATAGTCACTTTTAAATTAAGGATTTTAAATTCTCTATATATTATCTTTCTAATTTTATCTATTTAAAAATTTGGGAAATTCCTCACTACCATAAGGCTATCATCCCTGTATAATCCAATATCTTCAGTATTTATCTTTTTATGGGCTGTAAGATTGTATAGCACAATCCAACCAGAATTGAAGACTTGGCAGAGTCTCAAGATCCCATTGTTATATCAAAGTTATCCTCCTTGGAATTAGTTCTTTTTTATGAATGAGAACAGATTTTTTTTACATTCATTATTATGTTTCTTGCCTCCTCTGATAAATCCAAATAAACAGCAGCAAGTTCTAATGCGGTAACAAATAGTTTTCTTGATATCAATGGATAGTATTCCTCAATATCGAATTGGATAAAACAACAATTGTTTTTTTTTTCTTTTATATTATGATACCAATTTTTTACATTAGTGGTATCATTTCATAATTTTAATCCCCGGTATTCTATAATTTGCTTAATTACTCTTTTGAGTATATTTTTACTAATTTTTCTATTCTCAGGTCTTGTAGGATTTATCATTCTAGTGGCAGGATTTGTATGAAAATGTTGCTTCTGGTCTTTTATGGGGATATAACCTTTAGGTTGAGTTTTGCTACTCTTGCTCATTTTCAGTTTATCAGTGATTATTTTACTAGAAGTATTTATATTATCAACTCAATTATCTATGTCATTATTAACTTTTTTATAGTTTTTAGTTTTGTCAAAATATTATATTATATATATTATATTCCTTTGATGTTACTTTAGAGAAATTTGCTGTTTTATCCCATTTCATGAATATTTTATCAGATATTCTAATTTCTTTCACTACTTTTTCAAAGTGCTGTTGGAAATAATTTTTTATTTTATGAAAAGTGATATTTTTTATTATATCAAGCTAACCACTTTCAAAACTGCACGACTTTTTAATATATGGGGGCTGTGTTTTGGCTTTTAAAACCATATACGTCTTGTTCTATAGGTAAATTTTCCTTGTGCAAAATGAAATGAGCTTTCCATCTAATTCGTCAAATCACTTCCTCCATTTTGAAATTTTATGAAATATTCACTTTTGTTGGTATTAGGTATATTTTTCAGAAAGATGCTGAAATTTATTTTTTCCATATAATTTTGTTAAAAAATAAATATATACAGTGCTCTACCTTCAGAAGTGATTTAAATCCAGGTGAATAGAATCAACAGTTTTACAATTCTGAGCTCTCTGGCATTTACTTTATTTTTAAAAAGTGCTCAATTGTAGAGCATAATATAAGTAAACTTGTTTTTTGTTATTTAAAATTAATATAGTTTACATCGTGACATAGAAATTTCTATATTTTGAGATTTTTACATCATCAGGCAATGTTAGTTCATTGTTATGAAAATGGTTTTTATTTGAATATAAGAAACAATATGTTTGTTATTTATGGATACAGCAAAACAGATCTGTCTGCAGATGACTATATATATATATATATATATACATATACACACACACAAAATGGGAATTGCAGCTTATAATATCTATTATTAAAAATATATAGAATAATTTATTTGGTGACATGAGATTTTATTATGTAGTTACAGAGGTGGTTAGCATATTGTAAATAAATAAATATATATATATATAGAGAGAGAGAGAGAGAGATAGCTGTCTTATCATTGATATGTTTTTAATTTTACATCTATAAAGATGGCCATGATTCATAAAGATATAACCTCATAAAAAATAAAAGATATTTCAAAGCTATTCAGTGGTAGGAACCCAACATTGGAACTAGTGAAATGAGTAAAATAGAAATTGAAAACAATGGCAAGATAAGAACAAGAAACAAAGCAACTGATTTTAAGAATGTTACAAAAAGAGCTTGAAAAAATTTTAAGGGTAATAAATGGATTGACTAGTAAGAAAATGTTCAAAAATTGGGTTTTGTGAATCAAAATAGTGAAAAGATTTATAGAATTATTAAGAAGATTGGTTGCTTCCATGTTTTTAGCCAAACTACCAAATGTAAGTTGACATCAGAAAAAAGGATATATAAGTTGGATGAAGCAGTCCATCAAAATTAATTTGTAAATTGTAAGTTACATTGGAAGAACCTGATGGCTGAGTTAGATCTTAGGCTCTTTATGAAAATAATCAATCATCACAAGTAGACTAATATAGGCAGTAAAATGGTTAGTTAAGTTAGGCCCTCGATAAGTCCAGCGAGGCTCATGCTGTTGCACTGGATATCTCCAAGGCTTTTGACAGGGTTTTGGCATGCTGACCTTTTGCACAAGCTAAAGGGTTAAGGTATCACTGGATGTTTTCCTATCTAAATGCATAATGAAAGTCGTCTTGAATGGGCATGCCTCCACATCCTACTGCATGAATGCTTGTGCTCCACATGGCTCAATCCTAGGTCCGACAATCTTTCTGATCTCCCAGATGTGATCAAATCCCAAGTAGGCATCTATGCAGATGACACCACTATTTACACTGGCATCAGTAAGAAATTTTGTATGGACAAACATAACCTCACTGCTGATCTTCAGAAAGATCTCTACTTAGTGGTAAACTGGAGTAAGAAGTGGCTTGTAAATTTCAATGCATCTAAAACAAAGCTGCTGTCAATCATCACATGCAATCTCTCCTACCTCCCATAAGCATAGACCATAAAAAAAACCTTAAAAGCACTAAATAGCCTGAAGCACTCCAAATATTAATTCATTAAAAATTTTTGAGCTATCTGTTATGTTGCATGTAACAGATTTATTGTGGAATAAATACAAACAACGGAATTGTAGTAAATTGGTATATTACCAGGAAGAGTAGTATTTACAAAAGAGGTGGTTAGTAGAATACAGGAACAAAGGTTTAGTAGAACATATAGTCATGAGACATAAGAGTCTGACTAATAGCACACTTCTGGTTCACCACCGGAAATACTCGATTGACTTGTTACTCAGTTGACTCCCGTGGTCTATCCCGAGGTATCATCACTACTACTTTATGTAGTGCTTGGAACAGTCCATTATTGTAGACAAACTATCGTGTCCACTACACCAAACCTGGCAAATAGTTTGTGTAATCTGCTGATTGTGTTTTCTGCTGTGGAAAACCTCAAGCCACTTGCTATAACTATCTACTATTACCAAATAATAGAAACTGTCAATTGGACCTGCGAAATCTATGTGCACCTTTGACCAAGGTCTGTCTGTCTTAGGCCAGGGTTTCTGTAATATTTGCGGAGATTTTGCAGTGAGAGCGCAGCCCTTACATTTACCAACCATGGTTGTAATATCTGTGTCCATTCCCGGCCAGTAAACATAAGATCGCATTAAACTCTTCATACGGTTAATTCCTGGATGCCCCGTATGGAAGTCCTTTAGGATTCTTCTCTGCAATACCTTAGGAATCACTACTCTTTCACTGTAAAGTACCACATTATCGCACAGTGAAAAGGTTCCTAATGTCCGCTCGTCCTTTTCAGCTAGTTTTGCTTTTATGTCCTTGATATATTCATCTTTTACAGCTTCCTTCTTAATTTCTCTCATTGAAACTGGTAATTCCCTAATTGTGTCAGTCAGAGTGTTCTCTACTTCATCTTCTGATCTTAACGCAGCAATCACTGTATCTTCTAGTGGTTCTACTGATTTAGGGATAAGTCTACACAGGTCATTTGCGTGTCCGATCTTGTTTGATGGTAAATGCTTCAGTTTGAAATTATAGTTTAACAGTATCATCCCCCATCTTAACAAACAATTTGCCCCTTTTGGAACCAAAAATAGTTAGCAATGGTTTGTGATCCATCTGCAAAATGAAATATCTCTCATGGATATAATGATGGAAATTTTTTCACTGCAAAAATTATCGCCAAAGCTTCTTCTCAATCTGCGAGTAACTGCGTTCTGCAGGGAACAATGATCTGCTAGCATGCGTGATTGGCTTCATCGATTCGGCATTCCACTTGTGCAGAATACATGCGCCAATTCCGTGTGTGCTGGCATCACAGGCTATTACTTTTTCCAATTTAGGGTCATAGTGTGCAAGGAATAGATCTGATGTTAACCTTTCCTTGATTTTTTCAAATACTTGTTTGCGTTCATTCGTCCAAAGCCATGCCTTGTCTTTTTGTAATAGTTCATTTAACGGCGCTCGCAAATTGTGTAAGTTAGGGATAAAGTCCTGGTAGTAACTTACTAGCCCTAAAAAACTTTGTAACGTTTTTACATCCTTGGGTTCAGGCATGTTACAAATTGCTGAGGAACGGTTTGGATCGGGGTTTTTTACTGTCCTCGTTAATTATATGGCCTAAGTATCTTAATTCCTCTAATAGGAAATCACATTTATTTTCCTTAACTTTAAAGCCATAATTTCGTAACCTCTCAAACACTACATGTATATATGTCTTATGCTCCTCGACTATTTCGCTCTTGATCAATATGTCGTCACGGTCAAGGTAAGCGATGGCAAAGTCCAGTCCCGACAACATCGTGTCCATGGTTTGTTGAAACACGGCTGGCACCGTTTTTACACCAAATGCCAGACGTTCATGCTTATACAGCACCCTATGTGTATTTATACATAGGAGCTTTGAACTTTCTTCATTCACTGGGATTTGTAAATATGCCTCACTGAGGTTGATCTTCATGAAGTATTTCCCGCCGTTTAACCTAGAGAATTCTTCCTCTGGGCTTGGTAATGGATAATGATAATCTTGAATGGCATAATTTAATCCCGTCGAGAAATCTGCGCATATTCGAATATCACCAGATTTTTTTCTTTACATAAACTGCTGGTGCGGCCCAGTCACTGTATTCAATTTTTGAGAGCATTTCTAACTTTGACAGTCTATCTAATTTTGTGTCTATTTTTTCGATTGCAGCGTATAGCATATTTCTTTTCTTTTTAGATACTGGTTGAGTGTCGTTCTTCAGTCGGATTTTAGCAGCCATTTTTGTACATCTCCCTAAGCCGTCCGAAAACACTTAGGGAATGAATTTTTTATGTCTGACTTTAATTTTTTTATCTCGTCGGTCTTTTCATTTATGTTTTTGCAGTATGCACTTATTGGCAAATTCCACAAGTTAAACTTGTTCATACAGTTCGTGCCAAACAAGTTGTTGGTACCTTTCATTACGAACATTTTTAATTTTTTTGTTTGATTGTTGAAATTAACATTCAAAACCAGTTCAACTTCAAACTTGATTTTTTTCCTGTTACGTTCTTGCAATCTTGTTTGCCTTCATTAATGTTGGTTTATTTAATTTTTTCTACGTTTTTATGTTTATTATTGAGATATCAGAACCGGAATCGAGCTGCATTCCTATTAGTTGATTTTGCATTTTCACTTGTAGATATTTCCTTATATTTTGGCTTAGCTCTTCCATTCTCGTTATTTTTACCTGACTCTTATTTTTGTATCTGCATTTAGACATTTTGTGTCCTTTTCTGTTGCAGTTTCTACAAATCTTGAATTTAAATGGACAATCATTGTACCAGTGCCATTCACCACAGCCATAACAAGCTTTTGGGGGAGGGGTCTTTTTTCGTACTTCCTCCCATTTCTGATAGGAGAGTGACACTTCCGTCTTGGAAATCGAAACCGGGTCTTCCTATTAATCCTTTTTACACTTGCTACTCCGGAGTCTTCAATTTTTTTAGCATCTTGATACTCATGCATTGTTAGCAAAAATCCGCTAGGTTTTGTAGTGAAATGGTTTGTTCATTTTCGAGCTTAGTTAAAATTCTTCTCCTCATTTCGCTGTCTCTATTGGATACCAGGCCCTGAACTATGACTAAACATTTAAAATTATCTGCTGTCAATTCAGATAACCTAAAATCATCACATGTTTTATTTACAACTGATGCGAAGGTTGTATAGTCTTCGTCTTCTTTTTTCTGAAGGTTTAAACACTTTTTGTTTTGTTTTTTTTAATCATATCACCCCGAGCAAGGCGGTAACACCACTGATGTGCAGGGGGCTACATAATAGTGAAAAAATTGGAAAAGATAAAGCCGGAAACCACATCCTAAACACGGGATGAGCCTCTTAACCTGTTCAATAGACGTGGGTGGAGTGTGAACCGGGCGATAGAGCTATCTACTCCAATTGAAAAAAAAAAAAGAAACCAAAGTGAGAAGATTGGAAAAGAGAAAGCCGGAAACCACATCCTAAACAGGGAACAAGGGATGAGCCTCCCAACCTGTTCAATAAACATGGGCAGAGCACAAACGGGGCGATAGATAGATCCATCCACTCCAACTGAAAAAAAAAAACAGTGAGAAGATTGGAAAAGAGAAAGCTGGAAACCACATCCTAAACAGGGAACAAGGGATAAGTCTCTTAACCTGTTCAATAGATATGGGTGGAGTGTGAACCGGGCGATAGATCACTTCCACCTTTTATGAAATAGTGAAAGTCTTGGATTAAATAATTCTTTGAGCAGACCTACTGCTTCATCGAATTCCAGATCTCTTGTCTTTCTTGGCAGAATAAAGTCTGTGAATTTATTATGCTCGTAAGTGCCTAGTTTCCTGAGGAGCAGTCTAATTTTCTTTTCGTTTGACCGGGTTTTGCAGTCAATCTCATAAAAGTCTTGATACCGATGGTAATATCACTCGAATGTTTTATCTTCGTCAGGGTTATACGTGAAGTTTTCTATTGTCGACCAGATTGTGTTTTGTGAAAAGGTACTATCCTCAATGCTTTTGTCTTTTGTGAGAATAGCTTTATGTATGAGTTCTTGCATCTCCACATATTTTCTGGTATTCTCTTCCTGAAATTTCTGCTGTTTTTTCTCGCTGTCAACTTGCATTTGTAACATTTTTTCCTGTACCTCTAATTGCTGTTTATGAAATTTCTCTTCATTCTGAATTTGTCTTTCAAGTAGCTTCTCTTCACTTTCTTTTTGCTGTTTGCGAAATTCTTCCTGGCTTTGCGTTTGGTATTTTATAAGCTCTAGCATGGAAGCTTGAAATTGTTCCATTTTGTATTTTACAGGAGAGACAAAATCTTTTAATGTCAAATTTATATTTTTTGCACAGAGGAGAGGGTCAAAAGTTTCAACACGAATTCTCTTACACTTGACTACTATTTTTTGTTGGTCTGTAACTTACAATTTCTCGCTGGGTATATGGCTTTTCCCCGTAAATTTTGCGTCCGTCGTCGTTGTTATGAACTAAAGACTTTTCCGTTGTCACAGTTCTGTTGTGATGAACTACTGTTAATATTTCTTGTTTCCTCTGTGTGTACTCGAATCCTTCGTCGCCACAGTTATTGTGGGATGATTCTGAGTTATTCTTCCTGTGTGAATTCCGAATCCTTTGTCGCCACTGTAATCTCGCATGTAACAATTATTGTGGAATAAATACAAACAACGGAATTGTAGTAAGTATATTACCAGGAAGAGTAGTATTTACAAAAGAGGTGGCTAATAGAATATAGGAACAAAGGTTTAGTAGAACGTATTGTCATGAGACGTAAGAGTCTGACCAATAGCACACTTATGGTTCACCACCGGAAATACTCGATTGACTTGTTACTCGGTTGACTCCCATGGTCTTCCTCGAGGTATCATCACTACTACTTTATGTAGTGTGTGGAACAGTCCATTTTTGTAGACAAAGGTGGAGAGCGCCCCAACACTATCATTAAAAGAGTTATATATAAGAATGGAAAAAAGATATTCAAGGAAAGAAGATCTTTGGAAAGCAATAAAATTCTGCTGCAAGCAATGTTTAAGATGAGGACATTAGTCTTACAGTAAATAATGATAACTTTTCAGCCCAGAAATTCAGACAAATATCAGTTGATTAATATCAACTGCACTGTGAAAACATTGACTTGCATAAAAAAATTTGTCATAATACACATCAAAATTTTTATTCCCTCTCATGGTTACATGAGAACATTCTGGGGGTAAGGGTGAAAAATTAGGTAAGAAACACAATTATATTTTAGCAGCAAGTGTATTTCAACCAGACATAAACAAGGTTTCAGCTTTATCAATACCTGCTAAGGCTACTATAACTGCTTCACTTAAGATAACATTATTTTCTACACTAACAAAATACTTTCAGTTATAGTAAAAAAAATTTGATTCATGAGAATTATATTTAAAAACTTTGTTTAAATAAATTTTGTTGCTTAATATGTGCATTGAAATTCTTGATAAATTTTTCAATGATCAAGAATTAATACAAACATTTTACTTCTATGTGCCTTGTTCTTTCAGGACATGAATAATCAACGCTCTCCACAACTACCTGCCATTTGTTGATCCTAGTAAGATTTGTTGTTTTTTTGTTTGTTTGTTTTTTTTTTTTGCTATCACCCCTAATATACATTGTACCAGTCATTCACACAAGTTTGTTTGATCAACTATTTACAGCTCTATCTTGCCAAATTTTTCAAACTTAGAAATGTAAAACCTAGAAATCTGAAAGGTGTTTTTCTGATTCTAAGTGTCCTGTTTGTTTCTATTTTTTTTAAATGTTTTCACTGCTTACATGTTCAGTCCATGGAATTCTCAGCATTCTTTTGTCGAACTACATTTCTGTTACTTCAAGTCTCTTCATAATCTGTGATGAGATTGTCTATATGGCCAAAATTTACTGATAGAATAAAACTGTTATAGGCATAACTATTTTTTAGCGGTATTATATTATAAAAATACATTGTAAGCAATGAAAAGAAAAGTGTTATCATGAATGCAAACATTACTAAATGTCAGTTAAGTGCCATATGTGATGCACAGAGACATGACAGATTGGGCAGGAGATTTTTCCACAGTAGGTTGCCATTAATTTCTGTGGTAGACTGGTTGCCAACCAAGGCTATAGAATCCAATTTGTCCTGGTATTTAAATAATAGCTGGAGGGAGAAGAGATGGATTAATAACTTTCCCAAGGGTATTTGCGTGTAAGTAAAAACAATGAATTTAACAGGAATTAAAACTCAGTTATTTGATTTCTTATTCGAAGCTGATATCCACTGCACCACAACACACAGCCATTACTGAAAGAATAGGGCTAATAGAGGTATAATTATTATTTTGTAGCAGTGTTTTACTATAGGAATGCATTGCAAATGAGGAAAAAGGAGATTGTCAGGAATGAATGTAAGCATTACTAAAAGAATAGGACTATTATATGTATAATACTTTCTTATACAAACAATGTTTATTTAAAAAAAAATATTACATTCGTTGATATCATCAGTTTATACAGGATATAAGTCTTAGATGTGATGTTTTATGCTAAAAGACAAAGAAGACTTTTGATGCATGTGTGAGGATGCACATGTCAGATCTTTTAAGAAATATTTAAGATTTTTCTAAAATTTGATACATAAAACATCTATTAGAGAATATCTATTGAAAGCTTCTCTTACTAAAATAAAATCTTTCTCTCAAAAAAAGTGTAAATTATTTATAATAAACAATTATTCCACACACATATTATTTGACTTCACTGCATTTAAAAAGCACACATCCTGCAAATAAAATTTATTTAATCTATAAAGTGTCTGTTTCCAGATGTGTTTAGTTTGAGCGCAGCTTCAGACAAAAAGAGATGTATTGATTTTAATGTATGCCTTAGATCTGACTTCTAAAATAAAAATGTTTTTAAAAGTGGTTCATTTTTTAGTTTGTCATAATAAGCTTCATTAACATTACTCCTAAATTTAAAACATTTGACTTTGTGTCTATCAGCTTTATCAATGTGAAGGGAAACAATATCTTTGTCAATGTAGTAATCTCCCAATTACATTTGAACAAAATCTAAATCCAACAGAATTAGATTTTATGTTGAATTCGCCTTTCATTAATAATAATTATTTCAAGCAATGCTAAAAGTGTCTAATTATTTCCAATGGATACACAATTAATTTTCTTCTCTTACAAAGATCTACTGCCCGTGTTATATTAACTGCTCTTATAAGTCTTCAAGCAATTCATTTGATTGCAAGAATCTTAGAAAGTAGCTGTAGCCAACATCTTAACAGAGGCATCCTTTAATCAGGAAGCTCTATTATTACAGAAACAGGATTGGATGTTTCTAAGACGTTTTTCAGTACTAAAAGTGAAATCTAATGGAAGCTGTTAGACTTGAAGGAATTTGAATGAAAATATTATCCAGAAAATTAATTTATGCAAACTTGAACCAACAGTGAACTTAACATTTGGGGTTTGTGTGTGTGCCTTAAATCAGTCGATAGTCACAGAAAAAAAATGTTTTTATAGTAGAGATAAACTATTCATTCAGTTTGATAAGAATTTGATTTCTTCTTTTTATTTTTTTTTTGTTATGTGAGTTTAAAAATCATTCATGATTTTCAGTCATTTATAGGCAGTTTTAGAAATATTCCAACTTATTAAGTAAAGCATATCGTGATATATGGACCTAAGAGCTGTGTTTCAACCAAATTTCTTTTTGACATCAACAAAAGACAATATTTGTAAATCTAGTTGTGCTAAGGGAGAATTTTATACATCTTTTTATTATGAGAATTCAAGAAAATATCTATAATGTTCTTATGACAGCATGAGATTGCTTGAATAAAAGATTATGTTGAATTTATTTTTCTGATGGGTTTATCTGTCTGACAGCTTATTTCTCTTAAGCCTAATTCAATCTACTCTTAATAATCCACCCTATATTTTCATTTTTATTTAAAAGTAACAACATATCTAAATACATAACTCTGCTGAAAGTAATCTCTTATTTTCCCTGTAAAACACACTGTTACAAGCAATAATCTACTATTCTGTTAATGATTGGAATAGCAAAAGTCTGTGCCATTCAGTTACAATAAGTCTCTGAATAAACTTTTGGCAATATTGAAATACATGATATAGAAATTGATATGACTTTTTATGAGTGCAGGACAACTCAACACCAAAAAAATATAATGCTTTTATAGCTAAATAAAATTAATTTATTAAGAATGAAAATCTCAATTAGCAAATATTTTTACTTTATTAAAAAATAAATTTCTTTATGATTTTATTAAAAATAATTAAAAAGATATTCACTAATCAAAGTTTTAATCTTTATTAAATTACTTTTATTCAATTATAAAAAAAGGTTAGGTTTTCATGGTGCTGAGTTTTCTCAGTTCTGAGTTGACCTTGTATTGAGTTGTCCCTTTCTGACTTTTTACACAGTCATATCAGAAAATTTAAGAAAAAAAAATGTCAAACAGAGAAAAATGACATGATAGGATAAAAGTTTTCTTTTTTCCAGATACATAATTTTGAAAAATATTATGGCACTATTTAAAATTGTAATACAATTGTTTTTGAGTCTTTTTATAATTAAAATATAAAATTTTTACATCCCACTACTTAAAGTATGACCACAATTTGTCTAAAGAAAAAAATATTTTTCTAACAGAAAAATATTTTATTCTCAAGTGGTTTTGCTTTTCCAGATGAAATGCAAGTCCTAATCTTTATATTTTTAAATTGTACGGAATAGTTAAATTTTATTTACTCAAGGTGATTATGCACACACACACAGATACACTGAGACAATTTATTTCCCCCCATAGACTTTTCCATCTAGTACAAGTCACTGAGGTAACAAAATAAATGTGCTTATCATCAGTCAATAAAAATGAGAGAAGAATAATTGAATTTTCATGAGTACAATTTTATTAAAAAACAAAAAAATCACTTGACAAATTCATACAGGACCAATTACAAATTTTCCAAACATTTTCTACTACCAGAAAAATGGATAAATATGAAAGAAATACAATTATTCCTGAATATTCTCTGCACATTAGAGAAACAGGTAAATACTACTAGGGGGAGGGGAGTACAAAGGCAAACACATTGAATAGAACAACTAAAAAAATATTCCATCAGATATAGAAGAAAAGAGGTTTTATTATTGCAAGATGTCTACACAACAAAGAGACATCATGACAATGTATCAAATCGTTTATAAAATTTTACATTATTAAAAATTTCTATAATGAAGAGATAAAAATCATGTGTTTAATCTTAGTGAAATTGGACTATATTAACCAAAAAATTTTATTTTTCCAGTCAGAAGAGAAATGCAGACACTCATATCAAGCAATAGCTATTTTTCAAATCCAACCAATGAGAAATAACTGATTGTCATAGCATAAAAAGCCACAATCATAGACAATAAGGAAAGTTTTATTTTAAGAATAAGGCATTTCATTTCAAACATTTATTGTCTGTGACTACATTTTCATTTATTTATTCAACAAATAATTTTCTTACTTTCATTTTTTATTGAAAATTTTGTTTTCTAAAGTTTTATTAAAATATTTTTAATATGTAGAGTTAATACAAAATTTGTCACTTAGCTGATTGATTTTACCTTCAGCATCCTGACTCTAGAGTTTTGGAGAAAGACCCGGCAAGTATTGCCAAGGATAACTTTTTTTTTTTAATTTTAAACCTTTCTTGAAGCTTTAATTTCAAGCTAATAGATTACATTTAATATTTCTAATAAATAAAATACTTTGCTCCATTTCAAAACTAATTTAAATTGACTTAAAGGTTTTGTTTTGAAATCACTATATATCTTTGATTTTAGCCATCTGTCAGCCTAATGTAATTCTCTTTATTAAAAAAAAATCTTTCAAAAATAAAATATAACTTTCTGAATCTTAATTTGATAAATATTAACTAATTTAAAGTTTAATCTGATTAGAAATAAATATTACTTTTATTTTAAAATATTGCAGAAATGCATTTTTAAACAGTGGTAGCTGTTTGTGTAAAGTGTTAAGAGCTTGTCTGACAGTCGAATGCTTATTTAACTTTGTTCTACAGTGAATATATCTGTAAAAATTTACTTAAGGAATATAACATGAGCACCTTATTTTCATATAAATTTTAACTATGCACTAATCTTAAAAATTTAGGAAAATATTCTCCATAATCTAATATTTTCTTGAATTTTAGATATTTTGACTTAAAATTTACTGCAGTTATTATGGTTCTTATTTTCTGATAATGTCATGTATACAGGATGCAATAGATGAATTGTCATCTAATTTATGAAAATAACACTGACATCTCATTTTTAATAGATACTTGTTTAATGTTTACCAAAATATCTTGAAATACGAAAGTGTAAATTTATTTAATAAAATCGCCATTGGCTTCCACCACAACCTCCAGACCACTTTAAAATCTACAAGTCTTCTGGATGGTCTCCTTGTTTAAGTTAACAAATACTTCCATAATTTATGCCTTCAGCTCATCTTTGGTGTTAGAAACAATTTTGTTAGTCTGTCACTCAACTGCACCTCACACATAATAATCTGAGGAGTTCAGTGGCCAGATATAATGAGTGATATGGTTGCAGAAATTCTGTTATAGCCATGACTGGGTTTTCATGCTTGTATGGCATGTTGCAGAGTCCTGTTGTAAGGCACAGTCTTTCAGCAGCTACCCTCTTGACCCAGGGTATCATTACCTCTTTAAGACACTTGATGTAGGTCTCCGTGTTGATTCTGAGTTCATGTGGGCAGATAAATAAAGGCATAATATCGTCACCACTATATTGACTGGATATATCATTCAACTCTTTCCAGATCCTCTGAACTGTCTTCGGATTGACACCAAACATTTTGAAATGTTCATATTAGAGCTTCTGGCATGAATACCAAACAATACAGCATGCTGTTTTCAAATTTTTGGCTGAGTGAATTGAGTGTCATGGTTGACATTTTTTCTCACAGACAGTGCCCAATTCACCCTACTGTACTGCACAGTTGATAAAACAATGGGCATACGCAAAATTAAGAACATAAAATGGTGACAGATTACCCATCATACCCTGTGGAGAATTTTGTTGGACTTTCTTTTATGTGTTTACAAGAATTGTAGTAAGTTTTACAATTAATATAGTTTTTACTTAATAATTACAAATTAATACAAAAATTTACAATACTTAAAACTTTATAAATTATTTTAATTAATATTTTTTAAAAAATGAAACAGTTTTTTTTTAAATTTATTATTTATTGAAAAAAAAATTAGTGTCCATAATATATCTTGTTTATAAATGCAATTAAAGGCTTTTCTAATTAAATAAAGTCAGTTATATTGCATTTATCATTTCATGATATCCGGAAGATTTTCAGTAAGTGGGGTTCTATTTTACAAAAAAGAAATTGATTATTTAAATTTACCATGGAATTTAGCAGGTCAAAATTTAATTAACTTTATAAAATTTGAAGAAATTAAGTGGAGAGGAAAGTAACAGAAGTATAAAAAAAAAAAGTTGTAAAATAATTTAATGCATTTTTGAATAAGTCCTGAAAATTTAATTAAAATTGGACAATTATGTGCTTTTTCCTGGGAGATTAAAAAAAAAAACACTAACAGTTCTTTGGTTAACACCACTCTCACCTAGCTAATGCAAAAAGAACAAGATTTTTAACCAAAATTTTAAAAAGGGTAATTTAATAATCAAAAAGTCCTTTGGTTGTTCTTCTTAATAATAACAAAGGTTTTGACAATAAAACTTTGTTTTTATTACATTTGAGGCATTTGTTCATCATAGTATGCTAATGTTTTAGCTAATCAGTGAAGGAAGGTATGTATATATGTATGTGTGTATATATATAGTTTTAATGTATGCTGTATTATGGGTAAAAGTGCCCAATATCAGGAATAGAGCATGTATAAATATAAAATTAGACACTAAGGTCAACAATGTATGGTGACTGTTTTGTTTGATCACTATCTTATATATATAAAAGGCAATCTGTGAGTGTGTGTGTGACTGTAATCTATACACACCTACATTTTTCAAACTTTCTAGGGACACATATCAACAGGAAAGCCAAGTTGACACATACTTTTTGAGTTTAAGTTCAGCAATTTTCCCTTTCGCACTTTTTGGCCAATGGAGCCAATTGTTTACATTTGCTCTGTAAAACATCTAAGATGGTTGCTAGATTACATCAGAAATCAAATCACACGTCAAATGTGACTAAAACATAAAAGAGCCTTTAGATTTAATTTTTATTCTAACATTTTAAAAATTCATTTGGTCAACAAAAAAATGAATATTTTCCCTGTAATTTTGAAACAAAAGAAATATTTTTTAAAAAAATGTTTTCTCAAACAAAATATGAAAAAAAAAAAGTGCCAATGGTTAATTTAAAAGTCTTTAGTTTTTTTTTTTCAGATTTAATATTTCATACTTCAGAAAATAAAATTTAAAAAAAAAAATAAAGCTTTTTTTTTTCCCTAAATATTTCATGCAGGAAATCAACTGTCTGTAATTCATGTGGCATTAATCTAACTTTTTCTTCTAAAATTACATGTCTAATTTTTAAATATTCTTTGAAAATTTCTGAAATTTATTTAGTCAATAAAAAATGTAAATATTCCCCCCCCCATAATTTTGAAACAAAAACAAACAATGTTTTTTATAATGTCACACAAAACATCAACTCACATTTACACAAAACAAAATAAAATAGATTTTTTTAATGAAAGTTTTTAACAATTTTTAAACAATTATTTTTTATATAACTGATTTTTAAAGTGAAGCAGCGACTACAAGCACTTGGAAATTGCAACACGCTGCATTAATCATCTAATTAAAAAATGTTCTGAGTTGCACAAGCAACACCGGGCTATGATGCTAGTATATATATAAATTGTCAGAATTATTTTGGTTAGAGAGGAGATTTATTTCCATCGATACTTTCTAAACTTGCACTGACCCTTGATTTCATTTTGGTTGTCCCCTTTTGGCAAGCAGCAGACGCTTGAAGCCAATGGCAGAACTGCTTTCAGCATACCCTCACTGCTGACCAATCCCAGGGTATGTAACTTGATGAGGGGACTGGCACTGGCAGGCGAACAGTGGCGGTAGGCTGAAATGAGCTCAGGGAGAAACTTACACTTACCTGGATAGTCGTTAGTTTTCCCATTAACCAAATTGAATCGCCTAATGATGGCTTCCTGAGTCCCTTAAATGTTGAACTCCATATTGAATTGTTGCTGTGTTTGAGGAACCTTGACTTGTCCACATCCTGCTAATTCGGATGTTAAAGAACGCCATTTGTATTTCCTCCTTCTTGTAAGTACTTTGTGTTGGTGTTCTTCCTCTTTCCCTCTTGGCTAATTTGTGACTTAGACGCAATATTTTAATTGTATGTTCTGCAATCAGTTTTGACGCTAAAGTCCCTATAATTTTAGCAGTTCTCTTGTCTTTATTGTACATATTTCTAATGCTAATCTTTTATTGAACTGTACATGTTAAATGTAAAAACCTTTTATGTATTTTCATATTGTATATTGTAATAAATAGTTTGGTAATTGAGACGCACGCATTTTTAATATCATTTTGCCTTGCTGCTGTGAACACGTGGTAATACATTACGAGAAAAAAGTTGTTTCCCTTGAACGCGGGGGAAAGATTTAAGGAGGTTAAATTATACCATCCACAAGAATAAATTCTTATTCTACTAAAGTTGATCGTGTTGTTTTTTTTTTTTTTTGGTAAAAAAAAAAAATTTAATATTGCATCCCCTTTACAGGTACATATTGAATCAGTCAATCTCATTAGCACCACCAAAATCTAAAAAATATTACTTTTAAATAGTTTAAAGTTCTTGAAATGTCCCATTTAGCAATTCCACATTCTTAAAATATTAATGCCTGGCTGTGTTGGTCTGTTTTGCAAAAATTGGGGAATTTGCCATTTATCAACAATAAAGATGCTAGTTGTAAAATGGGCACCATCATTTTAGTTAAATGATAACACAAACATGAGGAACTTATATTTCATGGTGTCATAAAAGTACCTATATACAAAAGAAGCAGGCAATATAAGTTTTGCAAACAAATATAAATATATCCACAATCGTTGAAGTTTATAAGTAACAGATTACTGAAATATAATATGCTTTCCCAATATAAATATATTTTGTGAAGTAAGAAAGGATACTCAATGATAAAATCAAAATTGTTGATGTCTAAATTTCATGCATGATGAGTATTGCCCTAGCAAATAAGAAGCTAAAATGATTTTATTAACATCTAACAGTATTACATAACAAAATACATATAGAACATAGAGAAAATGAAATGATACATCTCAGGGATTTAGTTCATGATTAAATAAGGTTAACTGCAAAAGACAGTGTTGATAATATATTTTAAAAAATAGCTGTATTCAATTCATATTTTTCTTGTTTAAGTATGTTGCCATTTTATGCAGTAAAAAGAAATGACTGAATATTATTTGAGTGTTTTCCATAAGCTTGACAAGAAGCAAAAAGTGTTATAATTAGATAAAAGTAACAAAATACTTATTGATAGATTCAAACATTAATAATATATCAAAATATTTGTGAATCAGTGATCATCTAAGGAATGGGTTGTAGAAAAATATAATTTGGACTTTTAAGGAAAGAGAATCAGTTAAAACAGTCAAACCTATATTGTTTGACTAACTTCAACTGCTTGGAAAGAGATGTGGATAGCTCATGATTCATGTACTGAAGTTACATGACTATATTACATATTAACTTTATGATGTGTCCTTGTGGTCGCATCATTATGACACTGTAGGTACTTTAACTTTATCAATAAAAATTTGCAATACCTAATTTTTAAAATGAATTTTGAAAAATAAAAAGCTTTTTTGAAGTTTTCATTTAAAGCTAAAGGATTAAATTTACTTTTTCCATTAAGTAAAATTCTCTAGTTTATTTGTCAAATAAATTATATTGATTGGAATGGATTTTTTTTTCTAAACTAGCTCATTATTACCCTTTTTAGTCATCTTTCATCACAATTTAATTTTCTTTACTAAAAAATCTTCCAAAAATAAAATATAGTTTTCTGAATCTTTATTTGAGGAATATTAGCGGATTTAAAGTATAATTAATCTGATTTGAAACCAGCATTATTTATTTTAAGATAAAAAAAAAATCAGTAAAGCGAATTTTAAAACAAACAGTAGTAGTAATTTACCTATCTTTTAACATCTGACAGGCACTTGTTATGCACTGATAAGCTATTTACATGATTATTGCTGTCTACAGAGACTTTGTTAAAACATAATTTAAGAAAATGATGGGTGAATGCTTTTTTATATCACTTTTAAGTTCTCAGTAATCTTACAAATGTTAAATATTTTCTGTAATCCAATTATAGAAATGTTGACTTTGTTTACTATAGTCATTGATCTTATTTTCTGCTAATGTTGTGTATACTTTTAAAATGGGCACATTTCATACACCTGAAAAAAAATTATAAATTATTTTTAAAATATTAGAGAAATGATGATTTGTATTAAGCTTTTAAATTTTCACTTGGTGAATATTCTTCAATTAATAACCTAGCTTGAACAAAATTTTGAAGAATTTTTTTAAAATTTTGCAACTATAAATTAATTTAAAAAGAAAAAAAATAACATCCTTGTAAAAATTTAGTATTCACTTCAATTTTTTTTTCTTCAGACAATAATGACCCTAATATATATTATTTATAAAAGCAATTAAAAGCTTATTTAATTAAATAATGTCAGAGTATTATCGAGATTTTTTATTTTTATTTTACTAGTCGGAGCAAATTTTTCAAGGAAAGTGGCAACTGTTTGAAAAGAAAATAATTAGATAATTTACATTCTCCTAGGAGTTCTGTATTTAACTGATAAAACAAAGTTTGTGGACAAAATTTAATTTCTAGAAATTTCATGAAATTAAGTTTGTTGGGTGGGGAGACACTTGTGAAAAGAAAAATATTTTTACCGAGATTTTATAAAAACAAGAGTTTCATAAATAAATATATTCATTTATGAGTAGGTTCAGAAAATCTCATGCTAAAATTCCCATAGTAAAAATCGCTGACAAAAAAAAGAAACAAAAAGATTTTAACCAAAATTTAGAATATGCTACAAAGGATTGAAAAATAATAATAAATACTTTGGTCTTTCCTGTTATTAATAACATAAAATTTTGTTTCATTAATTTTGGGGCTTTTTTCATCATGCTATGCTGTTTTTTAGCAAAAACGTGGAGGTAACTACCTCATTGTCAAACCACATTGGATGCTTTTCAGAGATCATCTAGAACCAAAGTCTGGGGCTTTGAATTGAAATACAAATGGTTACTCAAAACAGTTTTATTTATGAATTGAGATGAAGATTATCAATCTACCAAGTATCAGTGACACACCTACAGAAAATTACTCAAACTATTGACATTTTCAAAGAGATTTATGTCCCTTAGTTTGGTTTAATTGGATAAACCAGTTTGCAAAATTAAATTGCTTCTGGATGATAAGTAACTTCTGAACACAAGTAAAGCAAAAATGATTATTGTAGAAAATAAGTCTTGTTGATAGGAGAAGCCAAAATGTTATTAATAAAGATAGGAAGGAAGTCTTTATGAAGTTTGAGAACAGAAGACATATAGGTTACATTTTAGAAGTGATGATTGAAATAATTAAAGGTATTGCAGGATGTTTTGCCCTTGTCCTGATTTCACTGTTGGAGATCGTATGTTTTGATTAATTGTGTTTACATTTCTTCCTTAAGCCTTTATAAAAATTGATACCTTTTGTTGTGAAAGAGTTACTAAGTTCTACTTGTATACTAATTGTCTAGTGTTATAAACTTAATCCTAACTGGGTATCACAAAACTACAGCTTTGTGTCAAAGCTACTCTTAATAACTATCATCTTTCTCATATAATGGATATTTATTATTATTATTATTATTAATTTTATAATGATGGAGTTATACTCAAAAGCTCTTTTGTGAATATTTTTCATATTAAAGGAAATTAATCAATAACAGTCTTTTATATTTCTTAAATATTACTAGAAAAGTTAATTAACTATTCTGATTGAATGGTTTAATTGACTTGACTAACAGCACATCAATGAAAATTACTTTATTATTGAAATTTTTTTTTTTTATCCCGATAACATTGTGATCAACTTGATCATTTTTGTAGAGAAATAAAACATGTCTTGGGATTAAAGTTCAGATTGAAATTATCAACTTTTAAGAGTTAGCAATCACTATATGCCTTACAGTGATATTCAGTTTTTCAAAATACTTATAAATAACAATAATAATGTAAATGTAATAAGTTGAAACATGCTACACATTGGCTTATGTCATCAGTTGTATTAAAAATCATGTCAAATTAAGATGAAAGAAATATATTATTATTGTATCCTAAAAGGATACTGTGTGAGTAATAATCCAAAACAGAGGATGGAAATAAATAATATTTATAATAACACATTACTCAATAAGTCTTGGGCCTGACATATAGATGGTGCCACTAATAAAAAATCCATATGATTTTTATGAAGTACTAACCTCCAAATGCCATGTGACAAAATTGGGGCCCAATTGGATTATTAATTTACAATGACTTGCAAATTTTCAAAACAATGGAAAAATCTGAATTTCATGTGTTGATAAAACATTACTTTCTGTTGGGGGTGGGGGGTTCCTGTTCATTCAAAGCAATGGCTTGATAAGAGTTATTCAGACTCTGCTTCATTAGAAACAACAGTTAAGTGGTGATATACTGATTTTAAGACACGGTTGTACAGACACAAATGATGCTCAACATGCAGGTTGCCCAAAATTGGCAGTTGTCCCAAAATATAACAAAAATTCACAAACTTGTTTTGGCCAATTGTAAATAGAAGTGGTGGGAGATAGCAGAGGAGTTGAACATATCAGAAGTCAGTGTATTCATCATTTTGTATGAACATTTGTCAGTGAGAAAGCTGTATTTAAAGTGGATGCCGCATTTGCTTACAATTGATCAAAAACAACATGATGATTCAGAGCATTTTTTGCCACTGCTTCAATGTAACAAGAAAGAGATTTTGTGTAAATATGTGACAATGGATGAAACATGGATCCACCACTTCAATCTGGAGTCAAATTGGCAGTCAGCTGAGTGGACAGCAGCAGGTGAAAGTCGTCCAAAGCAAACAAAGACACAGACCTCAGCAGGCAAGGTTTTGGCTTCCATATTTTGGGATGTGCAAGATATTTTGATCATCGATTACCTTGAGAAAGGCAGAACCATCAATAGCGAGAATTATATAGAATCATTTGTGTGTTTGAAGGAAGAAATCACCAAAAACAGGCCACAAATGAAGAAAAAAAGTGATCTTTCACCGAGACAATGCACCGTGTCACAAGTCAATTGCAATGATGGCAAAACTTTATGAATTGTACTTCAAATTGCTTCCACATCCACGCTATTCCCCAGATCTGGCCCCCATCGACTACTGGCTATTTGCAGACCTCAAAAGTATGTTCCAGGTCAAAGAGATTTGGCTCCAATGAAGAAGTGATATTGGAAATTGAGGTATTTGGAAGCCAAAGACAAATCATTCTACCAAAAAGGCATTAAATTGTTAGAGAACCATTGAAATTAGTCTCCTTCTAGGGTGATATATGATATTGATGAATAAAGCCAAATTTTGCCTAGAAGTTGTTAGTTAGGCCCTGGATTTATTTAGTGATGTGTTACAAATAGGTCAATATTATATACCCAATTAACCTTAGCTGTTCTATCAACAATATCATTTTAATTAAAAAAAAAAAAAAAAATTTATTTTTTTATTTTTTTTTATTTAAAGACCTAGAGCAAAATGGATTCCTTAAGAAAGAGAAAAATAACACCTGTTCTGATACCAATGCTCATTGATTGATGACCTAGAATCCTGCATTTACTCTCTCCAAACAATATTTGTGTATTTCTCAAATACTAAGGTCCTTAAATATTATTGTCATGCAAGTGACAGCTAGGGAGAGAAAAAAAAATCAACAGATAATCCTTTAATATTAATGAGTTGTACCAATCAATTAGTCAGAATACCTGACCACCCTTCCCCTTACTTTACTTTACTTTACTTTACTTTAGCCATTGTTGGTGGGAATTATCAGTAATCTTGATAGAATTTCAAACTAGCTTCCTGACAATTGAACTTTCATATGTATTACAATTAACTCTTTAGAACAATAGAAGTAACAAACAAATGGGTGCCTATACATAGTGCAAATTAGCTCTATATGACTTGGGTAATGCAACGCCTAAGTTTCATGATAAATACTTCTTCAAAAAATGAAAAACATGAGTGAGACAAGTTTTCTTGTTTTCACTGCCCATAAGAGATGGTAAGAAAAAAAGTTATGTTGTCAATGAAAAAATCTAGTGAGAGAAAATATATGAGATAAACTTACTTTCAGCTAGATTTGATTTTACACTGATATCTTTTAATTTAAAACATTATCATGATCATTGCTATTTTTTTTTTTTTTTTAATCTCCATTACTGAAAACTAAGACAAAAGATATCATGAAGTTAGAGGTTGGATAACTTTTACTAGACTTTCCTTTCGTTTTTTTTTGCTAACAATTCTAACGCTGTTGTAATAATGAATAAGGATCTTTGTGTAGTTTATTTTAGTTTTTTAGATTTTCTTTTAATTTTCTCACTTTTTGCTTCTGTTCAACAATTGTATAGGATTACATTATTACTTTATTTCCTGACATCAAAAATGCTATTTCTTTTCCCTCAAAAATCTACCCTCCACGGGCTGAGATGTCAAATCTCGTATTTTATATAAGCATTTTTTTTTTAAAATTTTGCATATCCTTGAAACCAGAGGAATCTTAAAGTTGGGAAATATGATAGTTAATTTTGATGATCTACAAGGATATACCAAAAAAAAAAAAAAAATCTTGGTTTCATCAAAGAGAAATTTAAAAATAAAAATACTCATGTTTGGTTAGATTTTGAAAAAGGGATTAGGTTAAGAAATTTTTGGCACCACTTGCATAAATTAATATACGTTTTTATTCCACAATGTGTATTTTTACTTTTGCTGTTTATATTGGAATTTTTGTGAATGATTAATGGAATAATGACAATAAGTCATCTCAGGATTATCAAATAATATTTAGTTGAATCTACCTACACTAATGTTTCCTAAGCAACTTCTAAAATGTAATGACTTTATTTAAAAATTGATGTATTTACACAGGTTTAGGAAAGGCATTGTTAAATTAAAAGAAATAAAAGAATCACATTAACCAATTTTCTTTTTCTTTTTGTTAGTTTACTTAAAATAGTTGATATAAAAACTTTTATTACTTTAGTTTTTAATAAAAACCGCATCTCATGGATGACACAACTGTTTTTCCAGAGCTTAGTTTTATTGTCCAAGTAAAAGCAAACTGCTGATTTTTAAAACAAGCAGGTTTTCCCCACTTGATAAATTAGGATGCCACAATCTTCCTGCTTTGATTTGGCTATGTACTCTATTAAACAAAGTTGAATAAACATTAAAAACAAAGAAAACCTACCATCTCATCCCTGTAATACTTTCAAAGCCACCTAATACTTTTTTCTTGATAAGTTATAAAGGAAATAATCAGGAATTGATTTATTAACAGTATTTCTTTTTTAAATACAGTGTGATATGAAGAAACATTTAATACAAAAGACAACAGCATCTGGTTATTACAATGAAACATAATTTTCATGAAGCTATAATTGGAATAAGTTATGCAGCTGACTAAGTAATTTTCAACAGATTAGAAAATGCAAGTCTGAAAATAATGAGGAAATTCTACTGAGAAAACGAAAACAGTGTTGGAAAATTGATACAGAAATAAAAATAAAAGAATAATTGAAAATAAGAAAAAACATCAACAGCTGAAATAAATCTAGAAATATGAACAGATATTAAAGTGAAAAAAAAACTATATTCCATAAATATTAGTAAGTAATCTGAGAAAAAGACCTGACTTGTAAGAATTTTTTTGTGATGATTTAAAAGTGATATTTTAAAAAAAGAAAAATTTCCTACAATCATCCTGAAGAACTTACTACATTTATTAAAAATATATTTCTACATACCAAGTTTTGCTGTAACATAAACAGAATAAGAAACAGCTGCATTTCAAGAGATGATTAATAAGATATACAACTTGCTGTGAAACAATGTTTAGTATGTTAGTCTCATAAACTGTCAGTACAGAAGTGAGTTAAATTTTCATTCTATGTCTTATAATTATAACATTTAGTCAGTAAAGCTTTGTAGAAACCAATAACAAAAATTTATCAGTGCAAATAAAAGAACAAGGACATTAATAAATGAGTGATGAATATATTAGAGTATTACCATACGGTCCAGATGTTTTTTTACTCCTGCAGCTTCTTCTCTTGCACTTCTCACTTCCATATTCTTGCTTTCCTGACAGCTACAACCTCCAGGAATTTAAATGCAATGTCGATACTCATCTCTTAACTACTCGACTGTAGTTCTTTCTACACCACCCTGTATATCCTTTCCTTTCTCTCCACCTTTGCAACTGTCATCACACCTGTATTCCCATCCTTCTCTTGCTCCTTTCTAACTAGTTTGTCTTTCTCTTCACTCTCTTCAATCTAATCTTTTTTTCTCTTATGTAGCCCCCTGCACATCAGTGGCATTACCGCCTTGCTCGGGGTGATACGATTAAAAAAAATAAATAAATAAAATAAAAAGTCTTTAATTTTCTAATATTAGGTTGATGCAAAAATTTTCAGTATTTTAATTACAATAATTTTATTTATAGCATCATTTTTCAGTCATTAAAGTATTTTCCTTGATTTCTTATGACTTTGTGCCATCTTTCAGATAAATTGTATATTTCATTATAAAAGAAAAATTCCAGTGTTGATATGATGAATATCTTAAACTTGTTTAAATTACTGACCAGACAAAGGATGTTTTTGTTCTTTTATATGTCATGAGTCATCATAGCTCACCACAATTCCTATCCATTGTAGCTTGTAATAAATTTTGTCTTTGTTATCTCTCTCAAATCTTGTTCTGCCATCCATTTATTCAAGCTCACTAGGTAGGTTTATACATTGAAGATGGGAGAAACAGAAAAACAATCTGAATTTTATCAAATTTTTCAATCCTTTTCACCTTGATACTTCCTGATGTTAAATATAAATATCCTTTTTGTTTCCATTTTCTATAAAATTTTGTTGTTCATATGTTTAGTTCATAGTATTCTCAATATCCTTCTGTACAACCCCATTTCTGTCGTATGGTGACAAAAAAAATGATAATCAAAAGGTGACAATTCTACAGAATAGAGCATAAGTTGAAGAACTTTCCATTCCATCTTCATGATCATTTCCTACATCCTATGTGTAACATGAAAATGAACAATGTCATGCAACAAAATCACTAATTGGTTTACTTGCACAGTAAAAAATATTTCTTTTTCATTGAATCAAACAGTTTGACTGATTCACCTCTAAGTTTTCAGCAAGTTCACATATTGTACTACATCTTCCTTCATTCCCCAATTCATCTGTTTCCCAGTAGGAAAATCTTCCAAGACATTCTTTGTTCTTGTGTTCAACATCTCAAAATTAAACTAACCAAATAATTTATACCTACTTCACAATGAATAAAATAAGAGCAAATTTCAAAGACATTCTAAGGTTTCCCTAACATTGAGCAAAAGACAGTGATATGAACTTTTGTATCAATTGAAGAAGTTGGATTCACTTAATCACAATCTCTGAAAAATGCTGAAAGCTTAAGTAGTTCCTAATTGTTTTTCTTTCTTTTTCTATGATTTTAATACTGTCTAAAACTTGTTAGTGCTCAATTGTTATATCAATCCTCTTTTATAGTATCATTCACTGTTACTCAGAAGTGTTCAGTGTGCCACAACATTAACATGATAGATAACATGGTGTCAGAATATCATTACCTGTATTAAGCATTCCATTTTTTGGAATTTGTGCAGCCATCATGAATGGATACACATGTGGATACCCTTAAATAATTTTAGAAGAGTAAACCAAAATTAAAAAGAAAATAAAATAAGTTTGAAACCACCAAAGAACCTCAACTTCAGAGTAAACCAGGACAAAAATGATAGTTTGGGAACAACAAAATGATGTTTTATTTGCTTGCTACTGGAGTAATATTAGGTGTTAAAAATAAATTTCAGGAATACTGTTGACAGAAAAATATAATGTCCATCAGATATTTATTTTTCAGTAGTAACCAGTTATCTTGACTCATTTCTTGCTTATATAAAACTGATGAACTTAGTTTGTCAAACTCCAGGATGAATTAGTCAGAGACAGAACTGTATGTGGCATCTTAAACAAAGACACTTGCAATTACTTTGTAACATTAAGCAAAGCCAGACAAATGCTGAGCGATTGAAGTCACCACGAACCAAATTAAAAGTATAAACGAAGAAACTTCAATTTTGGCAGTAAGACAGGAGAATTAAAAAATCAGAAAATTGAAAAGCTCGGTAACAGTATCAGAGCATCAACCTTATATGTTACATTTAATGTGGTAAATGCAGAAAAAAAGCCCTCGCCAAAATAATAAGAAGCTTGCAGAAAAATATACAAAATGCCACAAACTCAACCATTTTGATACACCTTGTGGTTTACTGGGGCATATAGTATCAGAAAAAAATGCCAAGGAAAGTGATGACTCATTATACTAATAACTATTTTCAGATGGCATAACACTAGAAACACTACAACATTTGACGGGACACAAAATATAGTAGAATGACCAGCCAGTGTAATACAACAATGTACTGCATACATTTTACACTGATCCAACAGAGATGACTAAAGTTCTGATTGAAGATTTATAGTCAACATATCATCCAACCTGAAGGTCAAGTTAATTTGAAATTGTTTTGTCAGCAATAAAATACCTGACATTTCAACGTATTAAACTGAAAATTTCACCAGTTCGAGGAAAAGCTGCATGTGTGAATTTAGTATTGAAAAGATTGGATGTAAACACTGTGACCCTATCTCTAGAACTAAGAAATAAATCAATGGGCAAAGTTGGAAAAATCTTCTTCAAAATTTTTAATGAGCCATCATTTAAGAAAATTATTAACCACTATGCATTTTACTCTATCCACATACAAAAAATGTATCTGTAGTTTGGGAAAGGTATGCTGGATCTCAAAAAGAGTAGCCGAAATATTTCAATTGATATACATTGAAGGCAGGTGTTTATATAGGTGTACAATTAAATGATAATATTTGAGTGCCAGCAATTGTCACAAATAAGTGTGACAAACCAACATCATACATTGTCACAATCACATCAGGGCAAACATATGCCCATCAAGAGAGAATGATAACTAAAGGTTAGCACTCTGATGGATTCAACTATGAAGAACCAATTGTGTCAGACACTGTTGATCAGAACCCCATCAAACATGCCACACTCAAGGGCTGGCAGATTTGTAACAAGAAGTGTTTGCATTATAAACAAACTCATCAGATAAAAACAAATTTAATAATACCATTTCTAGGAGCATGAGAATTTTTATCTGTCAATAATAAACATAATTTTCATAAGTTGAGATGGAAGATGTAATATATTAGTAGATACAGAGTTTGTTTTGTTTTTTTTTAATCATATCACCCCAAGCAAGGCGGTGACACCACTGATGCGCATGGGGCTACTTAAGAGTAGAATGATTGGAAAAAAAGAAAGCCGGGAACCACATCCAAAACAGGAAACAAGGGATGAGCCTCTTCACCTGTTCAAAAGACATGAGTTAACTTCCTTGTAACAATTTATAAAAACTAATCATATTTTAATAAAGGTTAGTGCCTGTAGCTACTAGCAGACAGTCTTGCCATGGGTTGCTACAGATAAACACACAACACATTTTATCTTGTCATTCACTGTTACTCACAATTGTCAAACATGACACTACAATGAAGGATGCTGAGAAGACTGTGCAGATAGCAAGCATGTGAATAACAAGGAAGCTTTAAGAAAAATGGAAACAAAAAGGATGCTTATACTTAGAATCAGAAACAAGCAGCTGACATTTCTAGTACATATATTAAGGAATGAAATGTTTGAAGAACTTGACATTCATAAAATACTAGCAGTTTAGCCTGGCGTTGCTTGGGTGTAATGAAAGCTTTGAAACTAATCCATGGTCCTGGAGCTCAGACTCAGCCTAAAAAATATCTGTGTGAAGTTTGGTGAGAATCGGATAAAAATTGTGAATTTGTATAAAAGACATACAGGCAGATAAACAGACACACACACACACACATATTGCCTTTTATTTATTTATATATATATATTATCGATTTTCTACACTATTATAAGAACTGCCACCTTGAAACTTCTGAATATCGTTTCTTATGTCTTTGTCTATGAGTGTATCAAATTTGATTAAAATCGGACTACTCCTTCTATAACCCGATTTTTTCGATTACCGATTTTCAATATTTATCGGGGGTACCTCAACACAAAACTTAGCTAAGAACACTCGCAGAAGCTTATAGTACAACTATGTAAATTTTCAAGAAAATTGGTTCAGCCGTTTCAGAGTCCATAGGTAACGGACACACACAGACAAAGGTCCATTTATAAATAAGTTTAGATACAGAAAAGAAAGACAGAGGGAAACAAAAAGTAACATACTTAACAAGCTTGTGCAAATAGATGGCAGAATAGGGAATGGAAGTGATAATTAAAAAACAAACATTGCTAAGAGCTACAAAACATAGAAAGTTATGGAAAACCATAACAATTTTTTTTCTTTTCTCTTAATGTTTTACTTAGTTTTTGGGAAGGCATCTTATGCTATGTTCTGAAAGGACATGTCACAGAGAAATAGATTTGCCGAATAGATAAACATTTTTATTTTTGTCACAGGTATGAATGGAAGGAGCAAACTCAATTGGCATATCTTCTGTGTGATCTACCTTCAGGAAGTTTGTGTTCATGGCTCTTCAATTTTCTGTCTTTTGCAGCTCTTAGGAAATTTTGCCTCTTTCAAAACTTGTTTTGCCATCCATTTACACAAGCTCATTAGGTAGGTTACGTGCTGTTTTCTTGTATCCATCTTGTCTTCAATATGACTTGCGAGTGTCAAATTTTCCAAGCTCTTCCTTCATTATGTGCTCTAGAAATTTCAACTGTCGCTTTCTGATGCTAAATATGTGTCCTTATACAAGATATTTCACTGAAGTGGCAAATATGACAAAAATATTATGTTAGGCATCCTTTCAATTTAAGATTAAAACACAACATAATTCATTTAGCTTAATGAAAAAGATTAAGAGGATTATCCAAAGTCATAAGTAGTTTTTTGTCAATTCCATAATTATGAGATATAATTTGTCCTCCCCGAGTGTTATTTAAACTTTTTGTTGTTACTGTGTTTTGGATAATCCATTATTTGGCTTTCCCTAGATGTTATATATCTTGTGTAACAATTGTTGAGTTGAATATTGGGTCGTTGAGGGAAGTCTCCACAACACACCCCCTCCCCCGATCTCTTGATTACAGCTGACACATCCTGGAGCAGGTCTTTTCTGTCGGGTACTCTTTCAAAGGATGTGCGTTGTGGTGCAGTGCATATTGGCTCAGAACTAGAAATCAGAGAGCTGAGTTCAAATTTCAGTTGAATGCATTGCATTCACTTACGCGCAAATAACCTTGGGAAAGGTATTAATCCGTCTCTTCCTTCCAGTTATGGGTTAAATAGTAGGACAGATTGGGTTTTATAGCCTTGGCTGGCAACCAGTCTACCGCAGAAAGCAATGGCAACCTACTGCGGGATAATCTTCTACCCAGTCAGTCATGTCTCTTTCAAGACATGATCACCCAAGCGTGTTTCATGTATGGCACTTAACTGACTGACTGACTCTTTCGAAAAGGAACAAATCAAGTTAAGTTATTAGACAAATTACTGCCTGGAGGGTCACTGGAGTATTTAGTATTAGTCTCTGAACTGCTGGTATCAGAGAAATCACCTGGCGAACTCAATTCTAAGTGCACAAATTGTTCACTCTCTTCTGTGTCACTATTGAGGTCTGATGAAAAAGAAAAGAAAAGAAAAGGGCGTAAATTCTTCATGTAACACGGCACTCCATCAATTCCTAGACAATATCCTCCTTCTTTGTATGCCCCTTGAATGTTTTGTGGTTCAAATGAGGGTGTGGCATCAATGTTTCATGCCCTGATATGGTACCTATACAGCATGTAGGCCGGTGCTGTGGAAGATGAAAGACTGTCCTTAGGAGTGACATTGTGCCAGTAAACCCCCTCTGGCACTGAACATTGCTTTCTGACAGCAATGGTCTTGGTGCTTCTATGACTGTGTTAGATGATCCCATTCCCGGCTGGTGCATGGGCCCATTAGAATCTCAAGTGCAACTCTCAGCTACTTAAAAAGTTCTTGAGATGCTTACAAGTGAACACAGTGTCATTGTCAATCAATATTTCAGTCAGCGGGCTCTACTTGGAGAAAATTGATTCCAACTGATGAATAACACTAGTAGAGTCCTGTTAATTTAACAGCCGCCAGATTGCAAACCAAGAGAGACCACAATCAATGAGCATTAGAAAATGACTGTCTTCGTAATGGGTTATGTCCATAGCTAACCTGCTCCAAGTTAGCTTTACACCCAGTGTTCTTTTCTTTCAATGCACTAGTGCTGGATCAGTTGAATGGCAGGCTTGGCAGGCTTTGCAGGCCCTGACAACTGATTCAACAATCTTTTTAGACACTAATGAGACAACAGAACTGGCAAAGTAGAAGGTTCTCTTCACACCCAGATGGCCACTTTTGGTGGTGGATGTTGGTCACCTGATTCTTGTTCAATCTTCTTCCCATAGTGACACAGCCTTGCGGCAGTGGCTCTTCTCCTTACCTATGTAAATCCAACCACCTTCATGGCACTCTTGGAAAGCAGTTTGTGCAGTTTAGACAGGATTTCACTAGGTAATGAGTTGCAAGTTTCCCACACAGGGAAAAGATGCTCTGATGGGTGATCATCTGTGGAACATCTGTGACTTCACAACCTAGTTTCCATTGGAAGATGCCATTCTCCCCCAACCCCCAGATCTGCAAGCCCAGGACTTTGGCCATGTCTTCCAATCACTCTGTATTCTTACAGGCAAGACCCTCTGCTTGTGCTCTTGTACAATCACCATCAAGAGAATCAAATAGTTGGGTGGGCCAAGGTTTTTTTCAGGATATGGCAGAAGTCATCTATTATGCTGTCACAATAGGAGTTCTATCTTGTACATCTCCTGAGCATGGTTGTGTACTGTGTATTCTGGCAGTTAATTTTTCAGCTTATTATTTTGGTCAAATGTCATGAAGTCAGGCTCATCGATAGAAATGGTGGTGCACCAGTCTAAGTTTTCATCAGGAAAGTGCACTTTATCTAATCTGGTTTGGTGCATGCCTCCAAGCTCCCTAATAGTGTCAATCCTGAGAAGATTAAATCCCAACAATTGTTTATCTATGATCAGGGCCTCAAAAGTTACAGGACGAGCCTTCCTGATGCTAAAATTGATTTTGTTATATGCATGGTACTTCAAGGTTCTCCCATCAACTGTTAAGACTTCCACTTCCAAAGATGGGATACCACTTGCTCACCAGAGCCACACACTTCTTTCCATTGACAAATTTATCTATAGCAGACAGCTCCTGGTTCTTTAATTGTTTGGAAAGAAGATTGACACTGTCATCCTCTTCCCTTAGGCATTTCTCTGATATATGCACACCAGTGATAGGTACTCATCTTAATGCATTTAAAACACAGCATCTTATGGCAAGTCCTTAGTGCTAGATTATGTTTCCTCTGAATGCCCCTGCATACCTTATACTACTTGTCATCAGTCATGATAGCCCAAGCCCAGGTTAGCAACTGCTCCATGGTCATAGATGACGCCTAACGAAGCTGTCTAACATGTAGCAGATCAGATATGAATGCACATGCCATCCAACATTCAGGCATTGATCCTCTAACCAGCCAAGCCAGGTGATGCAACTCAGCCAAAAATTCATCCACTTTTTCATCCTATCCAATTTGTTGGGCCATGAATAGGTCAAATGCACTGAACGCATCTGTTGCATTTAATCGTTTAATTTGTTCCAAGTCTGACCTCTGCTTCTTACTTAGTTGCCAATACATGGCAAGAGTATTACCTCAGTCATAACAATAACCACACAATAAAAATGGTTACAAGCAACACTACCACCACCACTTCTGTTCACATGATGTTCTATCTGATTCATCTTCAGTCCGAAGCTTGCCAATTCACCGTCTTCATACTCCACTGCTAAACATACACATGACTCTAGATCTTTGAAGTTGCCGAGCTAAGTCTTCACTACACTTACTTAGTATGTTTTTTGTTGCTTTTTTTTAAGCACTTTTGACAATAACTAATAGTCATTGATTTTTTTCTTAATAACTAAGCTATATTTATTCATTTATTAACTGAAATATGATATGAAATTTTCAGTTTCATATACAATCTAAGCAATGAATAAAGAAGAATTGGGTTAAATGCATTGACAAGGAAGATTATGTTGCAAAAAAATAATTTGTTGTGTAAAGTAAATGCATTTTTTATCAGGAAGCTATGAACTTATTGATGCATTTGTTGTATTATGAATGAGATAAATGTATTCTATCTAAACTCAGCACTGCACCCCTAAGTACATTTGTGTCTTGACAACAATTTATAAGTTTTTAGGAACTGGTCCTTTCCAAAAGAATCAAAATATTTCCAGTATATCAATGATGCTTTCTTGATATAACTCCAGCAAAATTATATTTTTTATAGATATATACATTTCTGTACTTGTGTTTATAGCTTGATGATTAGAGTATAGAACTAAAGACAGGTTGGAATTTTAATTGTGGACAACAGTTAGCAATATTTGTTATTTTAGGTAGCTAACTTCAATCAGAAGATATAAGTATATTTACTAGTCTGCATGAGCTTTAAAAGTAACAGTCAAATGATAAAATTTAGTAGCTACAAACTTTCCACTAATTGGAATTATTGGATAAGCTTTAATATTCCAATAAAGAATGATTCAATTTCTAATCATACCAAAATTATTCAAAGATTGTTTAAGCAATAAAAGTATATTGAGAGTAAGCAAAATTATAAGTCATTAATATCTACAACATGACCAAAAAGACTAAATCAAATATCATAGCCTAAATCTAATAAACTTTATTTCAAGAATAAAAAATTTAGAATCAAAGAAAAAGTGTACAAAAAAATAAACAAATGAAATAATAAAAAACAAACAAACTTCTACTTCCCTTTATTCCAGTGGCCAAAAATTTATATATATATATATATATATATATACACACACACACAGCCTACTAAAAGAATAGTGATACATGGTCTGAAGATTGTTTGATGTATGAAACTGATAGTCACCATGCAGTATAGATTCCTACTCCACATTGCCTATTTCTATAAATTATCTCTTTCCAAAACTGAGCACACCTCTCTTACCCATAAACAGGTAATTTTAAATAATAAGATCTATCCCACTCTCATATGAGAAGGTACTGAAAGATTCTTCTAAAAATTGGACCAAACATCAGAATTTAGTTGGGAATTTCTACTTGCTTGTCCAAAAGAACTGTTAGCTTTCCTTATTAATGTGTATAATACATACACATACTGCATTATTTTAACATATTGCATTTTTTCCCCACATTGTTTGGTTCAAACTGCTCAGAAAGTAAGGGAATTAATTCATTTTAAAATAATGCTAAAATGTATTTTGTTTACACTGAACATATTTTTAATCAGTTGTTTTCACAAATTGTGGAATTTGAAGCTTGGTCATTGGAGAGAAAATTCTGTTTGGTTCAATTCTTTCTTGGTATTGATTCACATGTCTACACTGTATGTATATGCACAAATATACACTATACAATTATTTCCCTAAAGAGAACTTACAAAGTACATAGATATTAATGCATGAATGATTTCTCATTTTCAAATTCACTGTTGTGTTTTGCTGATGTTCATGTAAATGTATTAAACTAAATAAAGAAATACTAGAATTTATGCATTACTTTTGTATATCACCTGATACCTCCAAAAATATTAAATGGATTTTTAAAAATTAGGTTGCACAATTCTCACACAAATGATAAGCTTGATAATTAAAGCAGATGACAAAATTACAATGGTTCTTCTGTATAGCATCAACAAATCATAAAAAGGAAAAGTTTGAAATAATTAAAATTCTTATTGGTGAAGATATGCAGTAAAACTTTTTTGTTTTCATATTTAGAGTAAATAAGAGCAAATATTTTATTTTATTATAATTATCTAAGTCCTTTCTTTATAAAATCGAAAAGATAAGCTTAATAAATATATCTATCATGTTCTATGAAAGAGTGGCTAAAACCAAATAAAAATCACTTGAAAAATATATGCTTACAACATAGTTTAACTTTTATGGTAGTTTCTTTATGGCATGTAAGATTCAGTACTTTAGTTTTTCCATTTTTTAACTCTGTCAAATGCTTTTACATAACCTCCTAGGCTTACGGCCATATTACATTGAATACACCGGTTCTCACTCGATCACCGAAGTTAAGCAACATTGAGCCTGGGAATACCAGGTGCTGTAAGCGTTTAGTGACGGATGTGCGTTGTGGTGCAGTGGATATCAGCTCGGAAAGAGAAATTGGTGAGCTGAGTTTGAATTCCAGTTGAATACCCAGCATTCACTTTAGCACTGGTACCCTTGGGAAAGGTATTAATCTGCCCATTCCCTCCAGTTATGGGTTTAAAAACAGGGTATAACTTGGGGACTCTGCCCTTAAAAACAAATCCCAATGAATCTTGATACTTGAAAAGAAAAAAGTATTATTAGACACAGAAACTTATATAAAAACAACAATAAATTGTTGAAAGAAAAATGTATTACCAGCAATAAATAAATAAAAAAAATATTTAGTTGGCAATAAATGACCTGCCGAGATTGATATGCCATAAAACAAAACCAACCAACCAATATCACCTACTGATGTGTTTGACAAAGTGTTAGAAAATGGGGAAAAAAACCCCAAAAAAACTAAAGTATTGAATCTTTTTAACAAAGTAGACCACTGTTGGAACTGCTAGGCAACCTCAACATATTTGGGAAGGATATTAGAATAATTCAAAACCTATATTGGCAGCAAACTACCTCCATACAGATAGAAAATAAATTCATTAAGCATACAAAAATAGAATTGTGGGTGTGAGACAAGAATGTGTCTACTCACTGGATTTGTTCAACTGAGTAAATTCTGAGAGAATTCAAAGTTCTAGAATTAATAATTGTAGGCACAACCATAACAACATAAGATATGCAGATGATACAGTACTGACAGTAGCTGCAGAAAGGAAACAATAACTTTTACAGAATTTAGTAAAGGAAAACCAGAAAAAAAAAAAAAAAGAACTGAACATCAATTCCAAGAAGATAGAATAATTGTTAGTAAAAAAGAACAAATGTAAATTACAAACTGGAGATACCAAAAGGTGCCTTCTCAAAAATTAAGCAAAGTATTAAGAAATAGAAAAATTTTATTAGTTCAGTTCAGTTCTCTTTTTTTTGTTTCTATTGCGTAATATCAGTCCTCCTATATGGTAGTGAATGCTGGACAGTCTTTCTTTATTTTTAATATTTTTTATTAATTTCAAAGCTCATCACAGATGGAGAAAAAACTTGAAGCAAAAGAAATGTGGTACTACAGAAGGATGCCAAAAATACCATGGACCTAACATGTGAGCAATGATGAAGTTTTAAAGAAAATAGAAATAAAAGGGACACTTATATTTAATATCAGAAAGGGAGAGCAAAGAGGGATTGGAAAATGTAATACTCATAGGGCAAATTGAAGGCAAAAGGGACAGAGAAAAAAATGTATAACCTACCTAGTGATGTAAATAAGTGACAGTAAGGTTTAGTATAGATAACAAAAAGACAAAATTTATTAAGATCTACAAAGGACAGAAAATTGTGGAGAGCCATAATTGCTAATGTTTTGAAGAGACACTGAACATAAAAGAAGTTTTCTTTAATGATGGATTTTTTTATATAGTAGAGCCATGTTTATAATTTAACAATATTCAGTTTTCTCATTTTATGGATATTACTGTAATGCTACTGCTGCTGAAGTATAAATATTCTGCTTGTGAGAGTATGCAATGGTGTAGTCCTTTGGTAAAGAGTTTCATGGTACAATAGTGTAATCATTGTTAAGATCTTCATAATCTATCATACAGATCCACTTTATTCAAAAGTGCTGTGTGTTTTGCCTGTTCTCCACTAGAAATAACTAGCTTCGCAGTATGTTATTCTGCTCTATCTTTGTATGTTATTAATTCAACCAAAAGAACAAAGCCTGAAGCAAGTTTTCTTTCTATTTCAAACAGTATTCCAATAGTCAGCCATTCTGTTGGAAGGCTTTCATTATCATAGTGTTTTTTTAATTCTTTCTTTTTTATAAAATGCTTGTTTAACTCTAACACTCCCTTAAGATCTTGCTATGTATCTTCAGGTAAAAGAAATAAAAATGAGATTCAACCTTGAATCAAAAAACACCTACTGCACTCCATTGTGGAAATAGAAAAAGAAACAGTAATTTTGTAGTTTAAAGTTAAAATTCCTTTTCAATTGGTTATTTATGACTGTTGTTCTTCTTTTCTATAAAAATGGACAATCATTTTGCATAGCCAGGTTTTTTTTTGGTTTTTTTTTACTGTGGTCAGACTCCATTATAAACAGAGGTTCTGCTCAGCTTTAAAAAAAACAAAAAACAAGAAAACTATAGAACCACCCATCCAAAAGATAAAATAAGGTTACCATAAATGTTATAGCTTCAGACTAAATTGCAGTAAAATAATATCAGAACGGAACAAATTCTCCTCATTACGGTCCACAGATAGTGATTCTATCTCTATACTTATTGAGTTACCCTCAATGGCAGAATAATGTATAAAAAGGAAATATAAAAAGGCTTCTGCAGTAATATCACTGAAGAACTATTCTTAACTGCTTCAAAAAGTGTATTTCAAGCTCAACAATTAAATCATGTGAGCAGCAAGTGCAAGATAATTATTTCATTATTTTGTGAACAGGAAACGTTAGCTTGAAAATATACTACTCTTAGATGCACAATGTTTTAAATATATCTTGTGACATCGTAAAAGATATGCTTCTACTGACCTCACTATAATATGTTTCAGCACAACAGTGGTGCTATGTTCAAAAATACATCATTTTACAGAACAAAGAATGTTGCTTCAAATGTGGATATATATTACACTCTTGTAAAAGAAGGATTTCATATACTTGTACAGGGATATTACTTGATGGAAACAAAGCAGACAAAAATGAAACAGACTGTAATACCAGCACTATACTGAAAAATACATATAATATCGATATATACAGAGAGAAAAACTGCTGGTATTATAGAAATATGCTTTTATAAATAGGTGTATATGTATTAATATAAAATAAAGCCTTGATATACCAAAAGAAAAAAAAAATACACACACACACACACACACACACACACACACACACAGAGGGTGTGATAGATAAATTGTCATCTAAATTACTAAAAAATGAAAATAACACTGAAATCTCATTTTAACAATATTTGCCAAAATTACACAAAAAAATATCTTGAAATACTAAAGAGTAAATTTATTAAATAAAATTGTCATTTGCTTCAACCATGGCCACCAAACAACTTGGGGAGTCTCATGAAACTCTTTTGGATGATTTCCTTGTTGGGGAATGGTGCCATAATCCTTGCTTTCAGTTCAATTTTGGTAATACAAGAAGTTTTGTTGACCTTTCACTCAACTATGTCCCAAACATAATAATCAAGGAGGTTGCAGTCTGAGGAGTTAGGTGGCCAGATGTAAGGGGTGAAGTGATTGCAGAAGTTGTATGGCAGCCTTGATTGGGTTCTCCTGAATGTGTGGCATGGTGCAGAATCCTGTTGTCAGACATAGGGTCTTCCAGCAGCAGGTCCCTTCACCCAGGGCAGAACTACCTACTGAAAGCACTTGATGTAAGCCTCTGTGCTGAGTCTGAGGTCCTGTAGGAAGATGAATGGAGACATTATGTCACTAGTGATCACTTCAAACACCCCTGTAATTTCCATTTGCCTCATCCAACTTTTTCCAGATTCTCTGCACTGTCCTCAGATTGACATGAAAATACTCTGAAATGTTCATATTGGAGCCTCTGGTGTGAAAGGCAAGCAGCACAGCATACAGTTTCCAAATTTCTGGTGGAGGGAATTGCGCTATGGTGTTCTTTTCTTCATAGACGATGCCCAAATGATCCTACTATACTGTGCAGTTGACAAAATCAAAAACAAAGTACATGCACAAAATTAAAAAATTTAAAAAGGCAACTATTCACCCATTGCGCTTAGTGTGTGTGTGTGTATGTGTGTGTGTATAAATATATGAAATAATTCTGTTTGTCTCTCCCTTAGTTAGCATGACAGTTATACCCAACCAATGACCCATAAATAATGAACAATTCCAATTTTGGGAACAGACAGAAAAGACATAGCAGAGATGTTTAGTGAAAGAAATAAAAAAAAAAATTAAAACAGGGAATCCATGAAATTTTAATGAGCACTGCTAGTATACATTGAATGTAGACATATCCAAAATGTGTGTGTGAATACAGTCAAAATAAAACCTATTCTTTATTTATATTGTCCTTTTACAGATATATTAGTTATATGTGGTGTGTGTCTGTGTGTGTGTGTGTGTGTAGATATATGTATATATATTGTGTGTGTGTATAAATGCAGAAGACATTAGTTGAGGAAAAATAACAGATAAAATTAAGAAGAAAGAAAACTGAATTCAAACCCCTATAAATAATAGGATTGTTGGTTTATTTTGTTTAATGTGTTATTTAATGCTGAAATGTAAACATTTTGAACACAGTTTTATGGCTTCAGCTACAGATAAAATGTTCTGTTGGTAATTCTACTATATATATATATATATATATATATATATATATATATATTGCTGGTACATTTTACTATAAAATGTCTTTTTATACTTTCATAGTATTTGGGGTTCACTATTTGCCCATAGCTTGGACCCTAATAGGCAATACAACCCTGGGTTGTGGTGAACTTTGAAGCAATAGCAGTTAAGAGGGTGTTCCACACTCCTCAAAACCTCTAATCTCTTGCTACCAGATATAGTTATAAAAAATAAGACAAGAAGCCCAATGCTGCCACGTCTGTGGTATATCAGTGAATCTAACAAGTTACAGGACGTATGTTGTTAATATTCAAATACTCAATTTAAGAATTTTAAATTGTGAGTTGCAGAATAAAACATTTTTAAAGATCAAATGTCTTAATGAAAACATCAATATGTATGTACAGAAGAAGTGGTGTATTTAAGACAATAAAGCCTGATGGATCCTAATCCTCTGCAGGCTGGTTTGAATTCAAGGTTTTCCTTCTAGACAGGTTGCCACCCAAAGCTATAGAACCCAGTTTGTCCTGCTGTTTACCAATAGCTGTGGGGAGAAGAGATGGATTCATACAGTATTTTCACAGCTAATGGTTCTGGGCATGACTGTAAACTGCATCCGGCAACAAGGCCTCTGATTGGGAGGTTGTGAGGAGCAGGGAACTACCTCTTAATTGCTGTTGTTCTCAGGTCCATCCTGACCTGGAGTAGTAGCACCTGTTAGGGTCCCAACTATGGGCAAACAGTTAACCCATAAACTGGGGTCAAAACACTATGAAAGTATAAAAATAGACTTTTATAGAAAAATAGACATTTTTGAAGGAAAAATATTACCAACAAGACATTTTTGAAGAAAAAATTACCATAACACATTTTTGAAGGAAAAAAATTATTCTCAGCAAAACATTTTTGAATACAAAACTAGAAGACATTTTCAGTTTTCTAAAATAAAAAAATTTTCATTAAAATCTAATTAAATCAACCTTCTCCCATATAACCGAACATTAAAAAAAAAACTCAAAACCTTGAAACTTTTGAATATTGTTTCTTATGTCTTTGTCTATGAGTGTATCAAATTTGATTAAAATCGGACCACTCCTTCTATAACCCGATTTTTTCGATTATCGATATTTATCGGGGGTACCTCAACACAAAACCTAGCTAAGAACACTCGCAGACACTTATAGTACAACTGTGTAAATTTTCAAGAAAATCGGTTCAGCCATTTCGGAGTCTATAGGTAATGGACACACACACACAGACAAAGTTCTATTTATAAATAAGTTTAGATCTTTATTAAAAATACTGTTGCTTTTTGAGATGTTAGATTTTATGATGCAAAATTCAGCATGAAGTTTTATTGATAAATAAACATTTCTTTTGAATTTAAAAAATTATCTGATATACCTGAACAAATTGTTGTTTCAATATTTTATATGTTATGGAATACTTGATAACCTATTAATGTTCATCAGTTTTTAATTCATTGACTTTATTAACCTTTCTACTGTTCTGACTTTAAAACTCCTTGCAACAGTTTTTTTATTACCTCCCAGAGATCTTTGTAGTCAATCACTAAAATTGTATTGAAGCAAATTTTCTGTTGGATTATTATCTGGAAACTTTTCATTTTTTTTTTTTTTTTTGTGTGTGTGTGTGTGTGGGGGGGGGGGTTGAATGTGAAAGTACATCACCTTGAAAACATCATTAACTCTGAATGACCTATGATTTTACTGCCTATAATACAATCCCAAAACTTTACTCCAATTCCCATCTGTTGGTTGATTATTTCCATGAAGGACCCAAATTCTAGGCAAGCTATTAAGTTCATCCAATGTAGTTCTACATTCATCATTAAAAATGACTGTTACAAAATCAGCTTTCATGTACCTCTTCACTTTACAGATACTACTTTGCTTGCTTTCAATTCTTTAACCAATGTCCTTAATATTCTACATGTTTTCTTTGTTTACATTTCTATTTGACTGTCAATGAGTACAATTTTTTCTACATGGAAGAATTCAGTAATTTGCATCTGAAATAGAAGCAAGTCAGATACACAATTGCTATTTGTACTTGAAACACTATCAGTTATTGGTAAGAGGTTGAACTCTTACTGCAATGCCGCAAATAACGCTTTTAACATTGAGCCAGGATAATAAAAGAGGAGATACTAATTTTGGAATATATTAGCATTATACAATCATACATGTGTGTTAGGGGGTTACTGAACAGTTTTTAGCCAAACCATTAATACCCCTCAAAGAAAAAAATCTAACATTTGGTCCGATTTTGGGAAAGTATTAAATTATAGATGTGAGGAAATGCTGGAAAGTTCTTAGGACCATGAAGAAATGATTTCAAAATAATTTTTATATTTGTTAATTTTGTAGATCAGTTAAAAGAAATATCCATTATCTATATAAGTCTTTTTCTGTTAATTTGAATAAAATGAAAGAAGCAATCAATGTAAAAAATAATGTGTACCACGACACTTGCAGAGAGCAAATTACTTTTTTAATGATTGCAGTATAATAACAATAATATTGACCATATTGATATAAAAATATATCTTAATACACATATGAAAAAATTGTTAACAAATAGCTGTTAAAATAGTAAATATACTAATACTTGTAGAAAGTAATTTAACTGAATTAAATTTAATAGTCTTGCTAAAAATTTAATGAAACATATTCAAGCAAAGAAGAAAAAATATTGAAGATATGCTAATGAAAAAAGACAGGTGAAACACAACTCTCACATGCCTTTCATTTTTCAAATTTGACAGTATCATCCATTAAGCTTTGTAAATGTCTACTGGAAAGTATTTAGAATATCTGAAATATTGCTTCTCCAAATATTTTCTCGCAGCTTTTAAAATTAAATTTCTCTTTATATAGCCATGAAATATTCTTAAACAAAAAAAGAAAAAAAAACTTGTTTTTGAAAACATTTATAAAACAAAGAAAATATTTTATTGATGATTATATGTTAATAATTGTAAAGCATAAAGAAAAAAAAATCAAATCTTGGTAAATAAAAGAATTAATCATTAAATGTTTCTTATTGAAAGAATGAAAAAGAAAAGACAGAAATCAGCAAAAATATTTTATTATTTTACTAATTAGTTGTATCCATAAACTTGATGAATAATTCTACACAATTCATTTTAATTCCTACTCAGTGTCTACAAAAAATATCAAGAATAATATTTGTCCCCTTTCTTTACATAGAAATATTCCAGGAATGTCTTCCCATTCATCCACAATCTTGGTCTCTTTGTGTTAGAGTTATTTTCACTCCACCTTAGAGCTTCATGATTTTCACAGTAGACAAACCAGAAGCTCAGCTAAACTTATAAAGAATATCTTGTAGAAGTTAAACATGTTACAATCCATGCCATATAGGACAATTTTCTATACTGAGGCTGACTGATAGTACTTTTACTTATTGACCTACATACAATGAGAAAAAGGACTCATGGAATGTGTAAGTACTCTAATATAAAGTCAGTTAATTCATATTCAACTACCTAAGAATGTATCTATCATTTAAACTGCTATCTCTCTGTGAACATGCACATTTCAATATACATATTAGCTATATTGCCCAAATTCTGTGTAAAACTGTTATATTTACTAAAACTGTTAATTGTACAACAACAAAAAATTCATTAGCATTTACCCCTGAAGACTAACAATTTCAGGTTTATTTTATATTATTGGTTTAAGGGAGATAATTTATGTTCAGATTTTATTTTTATTTGTAATAAAAGAAAAATAAAGTTGGAAAATATTGTAAATGAAAGGTAACCTTCATTTTTCTAAATGTATTAATTTCACCCTATATCCATATAAAATGGGTGTGTATTAAAAGCTTTATCTATAAAACACTATTTCTTTCTATATTTGTTATTTTGTAATTTAGGATTGTTTGAAAACGTTTATTTCTTTGCTCTTATTTTTCATTTAAAAAATTCTATTTCCTGTAATAATTAGTATTTGTTACATGGCTGGCTATCAGAGACCACCCACACTGCTACGGCTTATTTGAAATAGTTCTAGGGTAATTTTTTTTAATTTTTTGATAAAAAAAATGTACAGCAAAAATATTTGTAGTATTTGTAAAAAATCCTTAAAATAAAAATAGTTTACTGTTATAAAATTTTAACAATCAGTTCTAAGATATATCTTCAATATTGGGTTATAAATTTACATTTGATAATGAACATTTTTCTATTTAAATGGTGGTTTATATATATATATATATATATATATATATATATATATATATATACTGTTATCAGCATTACCTCCACATGCCTACTAGCTGAAAATAATGATATATACTTATAGTATGTATTAAAAATCTTAGAAATTATTTTACTATTGAAACACATCACAGTTTATTAAGAAAAACTTTAGAATTCTTATGATTCAATATAAAGTGACAGAAATTATTTTAATATATAAATGCAGTAGAATGATTTCTTAAACATGTATGTCAAAATATATAGTGATGTAGCAAATTTTAACAGCTTTAAACATTAGAAATTATTTTACTGTAGAAACATGTTATTAAACAAGTATGAAAAATCATATTTACTCTTATGACTGAAATATATACAGAGTGCGATGGGTAATTTATTTATTTTGTTGCCTGCATAGTATAGTATAGTAGAGTCAGTAGGGCACCATCTGTGAGAAAAAGAATACCATAACACAATTCACTTCACCAGAAATCTGGAAACAGCATGCTGTACTGCTTGGTATTTGTGCCAGAAATTCAAATACAAACATTTCAGAATGTTTGCGTGTCAATGTGAAAACGGTGCAGAAGATCTTTAAACAGTTGGAAGAGTCGAATGGTAATTACTAATGTACAGCAGCTTGGAAAACTCACTCTGATCGTTCTGATAAAAAAGAACTTCTGAATTTGTTGGTGAGGGCCACAGACTCAACATAGAGGCCTAAATCAAGTTCCTTGAGGTGGTGCTCTGCTAGAAGATCTTATGCCTAGCAATAGAACTCAGCACCATGTCACACAAGCAGTCGTGGCTGTAAAACGATTTCTATGACCACATCACCCTTACATCTGGCCACCTAACTCTTCAGATTTCAGCCCCCTCGATTATTGTGTAGGGCAAAGCTAAGCCAGACACCAACAAAATTTCTTGTAATACCGAAGATAAACTAGAAGCAAAGTTTATGGTAGTGTTCACCAGCTTATACAAGGAGACTGTCCAGAAGAGTTGCAGGAGATTCAAAAGTCGTCTAGAGGCTGTGGTTGAAGCCAATGGCAATTTTACTGAATAAATTTACTCTTAGTATTTCAAGATATATTTTCCAAAATCACACAAAAATATCTGTTAAAATATTTTCATTTCTCCAAAATTTAGATGGCAATTTATCCATCTCTCTCTATATGTATGTGTGTGTGTGTGTGTGTGTATATATATATATATATATATATATATATATAAAAGAAAAGTAGACACCAATAATTACACCTGCTAGAAAACTTGTACAAAGAGAGTAGAATAAGCACATTTTGACATTTTCACTCAAGAATTGGTAATAGCCTTCTATTGAGTGTTGATCTTGATGCAAGATGAAAATCACTCACAGGATAATAAATAAGTGAAAAATGTTTATAATAATAGCTTTAATACTAACAAATAAAGTACAAAAATTTAATCACTAAATTTAGCATTTTTTCTTTAAATTTATTATTGTATATATATATATATATATATATATATATATATATATATATATATATAGCTTCTATTTTGACAAGTTTTATTCTCTGGTGCCGTGCCCAGCCCTTATGAATTTATTTGTGCAACTAGATTGACAACTAGGTCCCACACTTTTACCATCAAAATAGGCAAATGTAACTGCCACTTCTTCTCTATCACTTTCCTTTCTTGCCTGTGGAACTCCTTTCCTCATGCTTGCTTCCCTGATAGCTACAATCTCCAAAGGTTTAAGTGCAACATTAGTTGCCATCCTCTATGTTCTTGACTAACACCTCTCTCTTACCCTTTCTTCAGCATCTCCTGTACCATATTCTCTCTTCCCTTTCCTCTCATTGTAACCCCTGTGCATCAGTAGCAGTACTACCTTACTTGGTGTGAAATGATTATAAAAAAAAGTATATGTGTATTAGCAATAAATTAGGAAAAACATTTAAGAAACACTTTCCGAATAATAATCCAATAAGTAAAATTTTCAATAAAAATAGTCTAAAATTAAGTTATAGCTTTATGAATACTCTGGAAAAAATTATAAAAAAATCATAATATTTTAAATAAAAATTTAAACCAAATTGAAAATAAGAATTATCTAATAACTGAAATTAACAATTTGGACAATAATAAATGTAATTGTAGAAACCTATACAGTGTCCTTTGGAAAACAGGTGCCTTACAGAATCTGTTGTTTATCAATGTGCTATTTTTTCTATGGAAAACCCTAGTAATGTAAAGACTTATGTGGATAGGACTAAGAACTCTCTGAAAAAACAATTTTATCAACACGTCTTCATTTAATAATAAGTACAGAAATAGAACATCCCTATCGAAATATTATTGATATCCAAAAGAAACTAATAATATTCCCACATTAAAATTAAAAATTAAAAAGAAAACTAGAATATGTAAGTCTTTAAATGACCCATACCTCTTTTGTCTATATGAAAAACTATATATTATTAAATTTCTTAAGATTAGAAATCTATTAAATAAACGTAATAAAATAAATGTCATATATTAACATTGGAAAATTTTTCTTTAGAATATGATTAAAAAGATTCTTCATAAAAAATAATTATTAAATTACATATATCTATTAATTTGTTTTATATTATGAGAGAATAATAATTAAATAGATATTAAAATAATTAAATTTTTAATAATTAAATAAATATTAAAAATTTGTATTATTATATTAAGAATTGTATTAGAAGATAATAATAATAGATTTTATAAAATTAATAAAATGAAATTTAAAAGTTGTAATACATAGATATTTATAATTTTTTTAAAAAAATTCAGAGTTTTAGGAAAAATTATAATAAAATGGATTCTGAATCAAAAAAAAAATAATATAAATACAATCTAAGGTCTCTTTAAGTAAGATAAAAAAATGTTTTTCTTTGTTTTTTGTTTTAGAAAATGACGGGATACAGAGAAAACTAGAAGAATTTTGAAACAATAATGTATACATCAACGGAAATGTGGTCTAGACAAGCATTTTGATAGACTGACACTTTTGCCATTAAGATTGAAAGAAGAAATCATGTATTCCCCAAAAATATAAACTTTTTTCAAATTTAAAGTGAATCTGTTCTTATTAGTTAAATTGAACACACAGACAAATTTTTCTGTCTTCCCATATCTATAAATAACAAATGTATTGTTTCTTATATTCAAATGAAAATAATTTTCACTACAATGAACTTACATTGCCTTATGACTAGGTAAAAATCTCAAAACAGAAATTTCCATGTCACAATGTAAAGTATATTAATTTTAAGTAAAAACAAATTTAATTATATATATATATATATATATATATATACACGCATACAGAATTTGTCAAGACCACAGTCTCCATTGAGGAGGTCTAAAGAAGCTCAAACTAAACAAAATGTAACTGGCAAAGTCTTTTTTCATTTGTGTTTTACAATCTATCTAAAACTACAATTTTTAACTAGTAAAAAATGCTTGTTGTAGCTCAGATATGAGATGTAAAGAAAGCACATTCAAAAACAATTCATTCTGAGTTTATTTTCTGAGTGCATTCTTTAGAAGACATGACAGCATTTTTGAATTGTTACAGGATGTCACAAAAACAAAGGATGAAGTCATCAACAAAACTCTCACACTGTAAAGCTGAAATTCCATTTTAAAAAGAAAATATCAGGAAAAAAATCTCTTAAGTAAATGCAGAAAGCAGAAGAATGGCATGTTGCCAATGAGTTTGGGAAATTATATTTTCCTGTATGAAATCAATATCACAATCCAATATTCTAACGTTGGGATATGGTCAAGTAGATAGAAAGGTTATAAATGATTGAATTCATGACTATTTCATATTTTCTTTCTAAGGAATCACAAAAGGGTTACACATAAAAATAAAATAAAAAAAACTGCACATGTAGTGTTATCAAAAATGTTTCTTATATTCCAATATTATTTTGATAGCATTTTCCTTTTCTTAGAGAGGAAAAAAGGAAAGGAAATTTATGTCTTTTTTAAAAATTCTTCTGTACAAAAAAAACCTGAAAATTCTTTTTTTTCTTGGGGGAATTTATTTACAAATTTATTTAATTTAACTTTGAAATTAAAATTTCTCACCAGATCAAATTACCATGGTAAAAAAAAAATAAAACAAAGACAATCCTGTAATCATGAAAAAAGTTTTGTTTACATATATAATCTGTTTAGATAAGAAAAATAATAGGTACTTTTTTTTGTCAAAGGTCACACTTATTTACTGTATACAAAAAAAAAGTTAAAATCTAAAAATTAAGTGGCTTCTGTATGATGAGTTTTACATTGTATAAATGAAATGAGTATTTATTTTCTCCCAAAATTAATTAAATTCAAATAATCCCCCCCCAAAAAAATGAATTTTTTTTTTACCGTATCAGCAATAAAATATTTTAAAAATCTTCATATATTTCTGCCAAAAGTGTAAAGATTACTATGATAAATGTACAAAAAGACTCAAGACAAGAACAGCCAATGTCATATTTTCCTACTGACATGTTAAATGCATATAAATAATTGTAGGGATCATCAGTTATTATATTGTTAAAATGAAACCATGCCATGACAGAAGGCAATAAAATTCTTAAGTGTCATTTTACAGTATTATGCTTAGTGTTGATAAAACAAACTTACCACATTTTTCTACCATTACATCCTCTAATTCAATGTATATGAAAAATAGTAAAAGATTAAATCTGGTTTCACTCCAAAAATCAGCGATTCATAATTCAACATTTTTTTACCAACCAGTAAAGCATACAAATTGATTTACATTTGCAAATAAGAAGTCAGAAAAAAATTACCTGTTAGTTTTTATGTTAAAAAAAAAAGAAAAAAAAGTAAAACTTTTTAAGTGGTATGAGGATAGCAAAATATGTCACCAAATTTCATCATTTTATTTAAATTATTTTTTATAAATTTACTATTACTACTATTTATTATTGAAATTGGCAAAAGAAATTATCAGATATGCATGCAAATATATGTACACTGAAATTATCCAATGTGTGTATACTCACAATTTTCTGTATATTATCATGCTAATAAACTCGCATCTGAATCAGATTTACAAATCAAAGTACTGTGAACTGAAATCTTTGAATGCACAAACAAGTTGTCTTTTTTCTATTATAAAAGGGTATTTACTCAAATATATAAAAATCAAATGTTTTTATTTCTCTAACTTCCTCTGAGCAAAAGAAAAAAATAGTAGATATTAAATTATTTTCAAATCTTCTTCAATGATTTTGAAAAATGAAAGAATTTGAGAATTATTAAGAAAAAAATCAAAAGGATAAACATTTTGTAAACATTTTGAATAGCTTTCAATAAAATATTCATGTTGTTTGTTTGGAGTAATTTTCTTTCTTTCTTTTTTCGTGATATTTCAGGCATGTGCTTATCCGCCTTGTGCAATGATTAAAATACGTCATCTAATCTAGAAGAGTGGCAAAAAATGTTAAAAATTTCTATCCTTAAGTTCTTAACTGCGATGCCATTGATACAATTATGATAGTGATACAATTGACTATGAATTTACATTTGATAGAGTTAATATTTTTATTCCAGATATTACACTGATGGGGCATTGATGCAAGACTAGTTTTATTCAACTATTTATATATTTAGCATGAAAAATAGTTTCGATGAAAGAATAGTAGTATTTATTTTACAATCCAAGTAAAGGGAGGTCTATTAGCATTTTAATTTAGTCTTATAAAAGATATCCAAAATATACACTGACAAGTCATGAATGAGCAGGTAAAGGTAATAGTAGATGATACCACACTACCTTAGTATAGTGAAAATACCCAGAAACTCACATCAGTATTTTGCTCTGAAATTTGTTGAATCAGCCTCAGCAATAACTAAATAGTTCATAGCAAGGTGATATGAACTATAGGAGTTCAAATGGTTATAAGATTAGGTACCAGATAGATAGGACATTTCATTCTCTGAAATGTTGGGAACATTTAAGATTCCTCAATCTACAGTGTACTAAAAATAACTGATTGAAGACATTACAAACTACTATGAGTAGTGCAGTAGCTGACAGCATGACATTAGACACAGCACCTAGCCTGGGCTTATGACATTGCTAATTGAGCCTTGGAGAATGGGTAATGTGTGATCTGATTTTATGATTCCACTTGTTTCAGGTTTATGGTCATATTCAGGTATGATACAGATCACCTGAGGTCATGTACTCATCTTGAAAAAACAAGGCACTGTGCAAACTGGTGGTTGTTCCATAAGGGGGTGGATTGTGTTCATATAATATGGATTGAGTCTCCTTAAACATGTCATTGACTAGTAACCACTACATTGCTGCATGACTATTTGTACTCATACATGGTCTTCATGTACCAAAACAACAAGTTATTCTGGCAGGAAAATATACTGTATCATCAGTTTCCCAAATCACCCAGAATTAGTTTGGGAAGCATTCTAGAGATTTTTAACAAAAGGTTTAGCCACCATGTTTACCTGACATAAACCCAGTTCAGTATAGGGAATGTGATGGAGAGCTCTATTCATACACATAATCTTATATTTTCAGATATCAAGATGGTATGATTTAGATTTAGATTTTGACCACTTGTGGAATCAATGTTACATCAAGTTGCTGAAACTTCTGATTTGACTTTTCCCTGTGTGTATATATTTGTTTTAATCAGCAAATTTGATTGGTCCAATGAAGTTAACTGGCAGCTGTTCCTAAAAATGATCTCCGATCAGTGGTTAACTGCAGCAAAGAATGGTTTGTAAATTTTAATACCTCCAAAACAATACTGCTATCATTTATTCACTATAGAGAATCTTCCAAGCCTTCCATCAACATGGCTGATGCTAACCTCCAGGAGAGCAACTCTTTATGCCTTCTTGGACTCACATTTTCTACTGACTTGAAATGGAGTGATTATATTGAATCTACTGCGATATTCACTGTGTCGTGCCAGACAATTTTTCTCATCAGAATAAATTTTGCATATCTATAAATCTACCATTCATCCATGCACTGAATATTGCTGCCATATTTGGTCTGGTGCTCCTACTATATATCTTGAGATTCTTCACAGAATTCAAAGGAGGGTCTGTAGTGTAATTGGTTCTGACCTAGCATCTTGACTTTGGTCACTTTCCCCACTATATGACATAGCTTCCTTCTGCATTTTTTATAAATATTTTCATGGCAATTGTTGTCATAAAATGATTTTAAAAAAAGTATCAGTTTCAAAACAGAAATGGCTTTTTTTTCATATTTTGATTTTGCTCAGTTCTAGTATTTAGCTTTGAGTTTATGTATTACAGACATCATCTTTATATCAAAAGTATTTAGATTCTTGATTAAGCTATTTTGACATGTGATCAGTTCTAAGAATTACAAAATAAAAGCACGCCAATATACCACCAAGTTTTTATTAACAAAAAATTAGTCTATTATTGAATGTGAACAAATACTGGTTTGTGTAAAGTTGACAAGATTTTATGACTTGACTGGGAGGGCTACCAGGTTTTGTGCATGTATTATAACAAAATAAAACCAGTAATGCACAACTTTATGATGAACAATATTTGTTACAATTCAAGTAATTTCTTCTCACTATTTAAATAAATATATTGCCTATATATTATAATAAAATACCACCTTTAATCAAGACTGTGAATGAGATTTTAACTCTTCCTACAGATCATGCCCTTAAAAAATAAACAAAAAGCAGCAGCAGTTCATAAAAAATAAGAATAATAATATATGTAAAGATGATGAATATATGCAATGAGAACAAAAAAATCAAACATCTGTTGTTATGCTAAGACTATTGATTTGAAGCAACCATTGAGTCTGTGTTGTCTGTCTTCAATCAATTTTTATGCTACCTTTTCTTTATTTAATTGGAAACAACAATTTTTCTACTGTCAAATTCAAATTTTTCCTTGTTCTAAAATATTCTATTAATTTAAATTTATCTGTCTAAAGTATTTTTGTCTTCATTTTAAATAATGAATCAATTAAAATAGAAAAAATCTCCATAAAAACATATATTTTCTTTAACAAAATGTAGCACTAAAATATAACTTACTACAATATAAGAAAATGTAATATTTCACTTCATTTTGTCTAATTTAATGAAAATGAATTTCCTTTTTAAAAATCCTATTTAATTATATGCAAATAATAAAATGTACTAATTTTTTTCATTTAATATTGAATTAAATAAAGTAATCATTTTCTTTTAGAATTAATATTGCTCTAATAGATAAAAAGTGGAAACTTTTGGCAAGGAAAGAGTGTCTTTCATGAAAAAAGGTAATTTTTATTCTACTAAGACATTTTTATTAAATGAAATGATTGCTCATGTATTCTTTTAATCTTTTTATTTTTAATTTAATTTTTTTAACATTTTTTTTCAACTTATAAGGAGTTAATATCTAAAACAGATGGTTACCATCAAAAAGAAGAGCCCAAAATGTCAATTACAAATTGGAGATATCAAGATCAAATACAAAAATTTGGGAAGTGTTTTTTTGTTTTACAGAGAATAGAAAGTGCAACACTGAAATCCAAAGGCACATTAGGATAGCAAATATCTTCCAAAAGCAAAGTATTAAAAAGCTGAAAAAATTCATTAGAAATAAAGAAAAAAATACTGAATTGTTATGTGATATTGATTCCCCTTCTGTGATGGTGAATGTTGGACAATCTTCCCAGAGACTTAAAACAACAGAAATGTGGCTCTACAGAATGATGCTGAGAATACCATGAACTGAATATGTTATCAATGACAATGTTTTAGAGAAAATGGAAACAAAAAAGATGCTTATACTAAACATCAAGAAAGAGAGAGTTTAAATTTCTAGAGCACATAATGAGGAATGAGGGCTTGGAAAATTAGATAATAATTGGACAGAGGAAAACAATGCATAACCTACTTAGTGAGCTTCAGTAAATGGATGATAGAAGAGTGTTTAGGAGAGATATCAAAGAGACAAAATTTATTAAGAACTATAAAGGGCAGAAACTGTGGAGAGCCATGATTGCTAACATCCTGAGCATACATAGAAAAATATCTAAAATAGTTATGACTTTATTTTTCATAGTGATATTTTTTCAGTTTGTTGATAAGATATCCAGAATATTTAAAGTTTGGAGGGCTGATCATTTCTAAAACAAAAGTTAAATTTTCAGCTAATTTGTGAAGAGCACTCAGTCAGTTAAGTGCCATACGTGATACACGCTTGGGCGATCATGTCTCGAAAGAGACATGACTGACTGGGCAGAAGATTATCCTGCAGTAGGTTGCCATTGCTTTCTGCGGTAGACTGGTTGCCGACCAAGGCTATAGAACCCAATATGTCCTGTTATTTAACCCATAACTGGAAGGAATAGATGGATTAATACCTTTCCCAAAGGTATTTGCGCGTAAGTGAATGCAATGAATTCAGCTGGAATTCCAACTCGGCTCCCTGATTTCTCATTCTGAGCCGATATCCAATGCACCACAATGCACATCTTATACTAAAGATAATAGTTTACATTAGACTATTAGATTTGTGTTTTTTTGATTAATCATGGATGGTATTATATTAATCATAAGCATATGTTATCTTCATGGTTTTATTAGTTTTTTAATTGACTTGTTAAATTTAAATTTTTATGATTTAAAGTTTTTAAAATCTTCATCAACTCTCATTATTATCATTGAACAAAGATTCTATTTTTTTCACTGTCAGTACTAGCATCTATAATTACCACTTATCTACCTTTATCCAAAAAGTTGATGTCTAGGTTGTTGTTTTTAGATAATATTTTTGTTTTCTTTCCAATGTTATTTTTATTTCCATTTCAATATATCTTACCAAAAATATTAAATACTTTTACTATGTAGATGAGGCCTTACTAAATATATCTGCCCAAAGCTAAACTATTAATTTCATAAATTGAAATAACATTTGTTGAATTCGCATATAAAAAGAAAAAATATTTTCTTGATATCCTTTCTATTATGATAAAAACCAGTGTGTGTGTGTATATATATATATATATATATATATATATATATATTTCTTTCCTGTCACACTCATGGAGAGAGAGAGGGGCAGCATTGCCTTAGTTCATTCTCTTTACTACCAGTTATGAAAGCTCTTGCTGCTTGTTTGCTCTTTAACAGTGCTTTATTATTGCAATAAATATGTTGTCAAGTAATGAAGAATATATATATATGATCGCCCAAGCGTGTATCATGTATAGCACTAAACTGACTGTACCTCTGCCATCAAAAATGATGGCAAAATATAAAGAAATAAATACACAACAGTCTTTATTATAATCAAAAGAGACATGACTGACTGGGCAGATTTTCTCACAGTAGGCTGCCATTACTTTCTGTAGTAGACTGGTTGCCAACCAAGACTATAGAACACAAACTGCCCTGCTATTTAACCCATAACTAAAGGGAGAAGGTACAGATTAATACTTTTCCCCAAGGGTATTTGTGCATAAGTGAATGCAATAAACTCAACTGGAATTCAAACTTGGCTCTCTGATTTCTCATCCTCAGCACCACAAATTTAATTATCAGTGAATAGTAAATTTTACTAAAAATCATCACTGGGTTTTAGTTATTGTATGCCTTTGACAGCCAAGATAAGCATATGGAAAGATAGTTGATAACAATAATTCATATTCTTGAAAATTGCAATATGAACAATTTTTTTTTCTTTTTTTTAAATTATTTATATCCACAGTAGAGTATTGGAATAGAGGTTAGGAACCCCATTGACGTGTTAAAACATTGTTACATGACATACTTGTAAAATTGCTTCCATTTCTGTCTGATTATTTTTCCAGTGAATTTCATAATCATCAACTATATTCAAATATTTTTCCCTCTGTCTGAACTCAGATTTCATATAAGTTTGTTTTTAACATTTTTTATGAATTAATGAAAACAATGCCAACTAATAGGTTTGCATATTACCTAGTTCACACTCCTCCCCAGTCATTTGAACAGGAGCAGAGTTTTATTCTTTGTTTCATATATACAATTGGGTTCCCAGTTCTTTCTCCTAAAGTTTTCTCATTTTCTTTTACTTCTTTAACCCCTTGTGTCTTAGTAGCATTATCAGCTGGCCTGAGGTGAAATTATTAAAACAAACAAACAAAAAAACAATGCATGTGTTCCATAGGTAAGTATGATTTATTTATAAATGGATTGTTTTGGAAATAAGTCATAGATAATTTACTTCTGAATAAAATCCAACTGTCTCTTTGGTATTAATTGAAATCATGCACTATTCCTGTACAATCTTGTCTACAGTTAAATCCTTTTTCAATGGATTATTAAAAAAATTAAATCCTGCAATAGATCAGAAATAATGAGATATTGAAGTGAAAATAATCTATCCTGTTAATATTTTTTCATTTTAGAACATTAATAAAATGTCTATGATATAACAGCAAAAGCAGTTTTAACTATCTTTGCTGTCCTTATTTCAGAGGATGGAAAATCATGATTATCTGATAACTAGTAAAAATTCGATTGTCATTCTGTTATATTTTAAAAATATAAAAAGCATAAAGAAAACCAAAGATAACTTTAAATTAGAAATCAACCATATTTCTATGCTTTTTTTTAAACTTTATTTCTATTAAAGCATTTTGTTTAAATTTTTAAAATAGAAAAACAATCATATTTTAAAAATTTAATATCAAATAATATTAAAAACAAATACTGAACACAAAGTATCACCAAAACTAAGTCTGCCACAACGCTGAAATAATGGGGTACCTAATGAGAACTGAACTTACTATATTAGTTAATAGTCTGTGTGACAAGCATGCTAATGATTAAGCTATAAGCACCTTTTGATATTAAAAAAAAAAAACGAAAAAATTTTTTCTATTATGTCAAATTTCAATCAAAGTTATATTTACTAGACATACATTTAGAAATGTATTTATGAAGGAAAATAATCAACTATATAGACTAAAATATTTCTCAATATAACAACAAATGAAATTTATTGTTTTTTTATATGTAAAAGTTTTCTCTGTACCTTAAGGGATATGAACTGATGAGCATAAATTTGATCAATCACATGTATAGCTTTGGGTTGGTGGTCTTCAAAGGTGTTACAAATCCTAGATTGATTGCTTTAAACAAGTGAAAGATTAAAGCTTCCTTTTTCATTGTTAATGACTGCTTGGTTGTTCTAATTGATAAGAAATTTTAAGCATGTTTGACAAGATTCAGAAAGGAAGCAAACCAGAGTTAAGTGTCATGACAGAGAGAAAGAGAAAGAGAGAGTTCCTTAAGTGAACCCATTGCCCTTACAAATCTTTACTGGCAGGTGCTGTTATGGAAACAATGGGAGATCAGATTTTAACTGGAAAAACAAATTTAATAAAATAATACTGAAATTTGCAATTCAGTTAGCATAAATATATATGCACTAAGTTTGTTTTTAGTTTTCTAACATACACCTATCTTCATAAAGTAGATTGCCAAAAAATTAGAGACAGCTAATAGCAAGTAACCTTTAACTTCAGCTGCATAATCAGGGTTATATAACATGGAGTTTACAAGTTACTGGAGTTGTGTGGTTGTATCTATTCAGGCAAATTTTAGAATTGTTCAAAAGCAAGTTAAGATTTTGGATGTAACTACAAATAATTTAGTAAGATTGAGTATTTATGTAGTATATTGCCAATGAAGCTTAAATCTGGTGAGTCTATGGACCAATGCAGAAGATGGAAGTGATGCGTTACCTATGCATAATAGGATGTTGTGTCATCTTGCTGAAAAAGGCCAACATTACAAGGAAATATGGCAAGCATTAAAAGATACAAAGAGGCAGATACCAATTTCACTTGTCCTTTTAAGCTTTAACAGATCACATGGCACACTATAATAGAACCACTACTAGCTTGCACAGCACCCTACTGAAGAGCTGAATCTGTAGCCTCATGTAGCTTTCTCTTCATACAAACTCAACCTTTTTTTATTTACCATGTCATCTCAGGACATGTGTGGTCATGGTTCTCTACAACTTCCTATGCTTTGTAGCTATTAGAAATATATCTTTTTAACTATCCCTCCCAGTCTTTGTTCTGCTGTACATTTACACAAGCTTGCTAGTAAGTTACTTGCTATTTGCCCTGTCCCTCTTACTTATGTCCTGTGAATATCAAATTTTCCATACCCTCTTTCCGTATTATATGTCCCCAAAACTTCTATCTCTTTCTGATTCTAAATATAAGCTTCTTTTTCGTTACTATTTTCCTTAAAACGTCACTGCACACATCCATGATATTCAACATTTTTCTGTAGAATCACAGCTATATTGCTTCAAGTCTTCTCAGCATCTGAGGAAATTGTTCAGCATTCACTGCCATACAGGAATTTTACATAACAGTTCAGCACTCTTTGATTTTTTTTTTAATAAAATTTTCATGTTTATTAATATTTCATTTAGCTTTTGGAAGGCATTTTCCCCTATTCCTTTCAGATTTCAGTGTCGCATTTTCTATCATTTGTTAAACCATATTGCCAGACATTTAAATTTCTATACATCTTCAATTTTTAGCTCACATTTTGGGCTTTTCTTCTTGCTGAAAACCATATATGATGTCATCTTCCAATGGATTGTTAATTCTTTCTCCTTACTTTCCTTTACTACTTTGTCTCGGAGTTTCAAAATGATGTGTATGCTGACAAGAGCTAAAAGCAAATTTACCCACAACTGACGAAAAGAGTTAAAAATATCATTTGTTTGACCAAACAACATTACACCACTCTTCCTCCATTTGACAGAAATGTTCTCTCACCCAGGTGAGGTGCTGTGGTATGGTGTCAATGTTGGTTAATAACTATGAAATTCCATGGAATATAACATACACTAAACAGTGGATTGAATAACAGACTTAGCAATACCAATGTTAAATTGTGATTTAATGCAATGCCTCTCTTCATTGAATGCATTCCATTCTGGCAGGATGTTTTTGCATTACATGTAGAATTCCTGTGAGACTCTTGCTACTATTATCTAGGAAAAATTTCAAGCTGTTATGACCTTGCAAAGAGTGTCACATCTTTCTAGCCTCAACAATCATTCCCATGTCAAATTCTGTTCAGGTACTGTAACTGCCACAGCAACATTACCTACTATGTCACATATAACATCAAGTTGAATCCATTTTTACAATAGGAAAAGAGCAAAACCATCATCTTTATTATTCCTACAAATTTTTTGAACCTCTATTTAAAAAAAAGCATGTCATTTTTTAATTTTTTTAAAATTATTTCACCTTAAGCAAGCCAGTGTTACAGTGAGAGGTGAGACTGGATACAGGAATATAGAAGAAAGGATAAAAGATAGCAATTGACAATGCATTCAAAATTTTAGAGATTGTAGCTATCAGGGAAGCAAGTAAATGGAAGGGAATTCCACAGGCAGGAAGTTTGAATATAAGTAGTAGTCACATTTAACTATTTCAATGGTAAAAGGGTGGAGTTTAGATGCCAATCTAGTAGCATGCTTAAATTCAAGTGGTCGAGTCATCAGGAAAAAGTGTTCATCAGAGCAGTTACTTTGAAAATATTTGTAGAAAAGACAGTGGGAAGCTACACCACATTAGTGAGAAAGTGACTGGAGTTGCAATGTCAAAGCAAGACCATATTGCAGATCCTTCTTTGGATTTTGTTGAGAATGTCAAGATGTATAGAAGGAGCATCCAATCAGATATGATGACAGTATTCAATGCCTAAATGAGTGGTAGATTTATAAATGTGCATGATGCATTCTGACAAGAAAAACTTTCTGGCCGAACACAGAGACCCAACCTTCCTAAAGCAAGTGTGGCCTGAGATTTCAGATACACAGACTGACAGACAGAATTTGCTGTTTGTTTTCTTAGATAAAAGATTCCTTTGAAATAATGGAACCTATTCATGCACATAAATCTTATTTGTTCACAAATACTAATTCTAATGCCAAGCAAAAGAAATAATATAATAAACTATATTATCTTTTTCCCAGAAATAGATATGACACAGAAGGTGAAAAGAAATCTTAGTTTCTAGAGACTATAATTTATTTAATCTGAAAACTATGATAAATGCAAATGACAAGTAAATAAATAAATATATAATGTCCTTAGTTAACAATGACATGACAAACAAGAAAACACAATTATTTTGCAAAGATTTAAAAGAAGACAAAAAGATTTGAATGAGAAACAAAAGCTGTTAAATTTTAGGATTTTTTAATTTATGCATTTGGGAATATTATCTGTAGGATAGAGGGAATGACATTAAGTAAAAACATTTAAGAACTCAAAAAGAAAAAACAAAACTTCTAAACTATTTTTTGACTAAACAGTTTGTGCTGTGAAGAAAAAAATTAAAAACAGGGAGAAACAGTTATTGTGGCTTAATGTGACTTTATAATTCACAATTTTATAACTTTTTTGAATATAAATATGATTACTTTTCTAGATGTATTTTTTTAATTCATTTTTTTTCTAAAATACTTTTACTATTGTGTCATAGGATGTATCAGTTTTATTTATTTGGGGTGGAGACTAATTATTTTAATGATAAATTAAGAAATTCAAGTAAATTTAATTAAGTTTAATATAAATTAATTTTTGAAGATAAAGTTTTTATGTTCTCTTTGTAATTCTTGCTTTTTTAACATATTTTATATGGTAAATTGTTTTGAAAAGAAGGGTGTTGCTCTTCATATAGTTTTACAGGAGGTAGTCTTTATATTAACTTTTACTTGTATTTTATTTTAATATAAACAAAGAATAAACACTGGCACTATTTTATAGTTACTGAGTTTACATCATTTCTTATTAATATTTATGTAGTTGGTGCCTTTTTGTCTATTTGTATTTTATTTTAAATGCTTTTCCCATATGTTATTAAAGGAACTCTCACAAAAGTACGCTGATTACTCAGACTAGTTATAAGTGTTTGTCATCAGAATATGTGCTTTTTAGTGAATACATTCCAGCTAGAAATGATAAAAACAGTACAAAGTTTTAATAGGATATGTTTAAAAGTGAAGTCAGGTTTTTATAAAATATTCCTCAATTACTTTAACATATTTTCTACATGATTGTACATTTTTTAAACTGATATGCATCAATTTTAAAATGAATACAAAAGTCAATAGTTTTTAGAAACAAAATTTAGCAAAAACAAATATTTTATAGTTGCACATTTTACTTTCAAAACTTGAATAGTTGACACATAAATTACATCAAACTTAGTATAAAAATAATAAAAAGTGAGAATACCAGCAGTCCCTTGCTGAAATCTTTTGAGTTAACTAAACAATTACAAAAAGGGTTCATCTACAAAACTTCACTGAAGGTGTTGAATATAACATCAATCAGTAAAGTGATAAATTTCATATTAAGGCTCTCATATATATATATATATATATATATATATGATACACTGATAAAAATTATCTAAATTTTTATTTACACTATAACAGCGAAATAAAATCTATATTATTGGACTTGGAATAAGAGCACATAGAATTTCTAGTCCTGAGTATTTAAACAATGAGAAATAAATTGAAAATAAGTTTAAACTTCTTAAAATATCTTAATTATTTTGTGTTCGATGTGAAACAAAAATCATTTCAAAGTTAAAAAATAAAAGAATGAATAAAACTATCACTACAGTTGAAATAAATTAATCTAAATTTAATATAAGATTTATTACAACTACTTTTAAAACAAAAAGAGACTTAATACAAAACATAATAACAACCTAATACCTGAAGCAGTAATTTACATTACAGTCTGTAATAATTGATACAAAAATTATTTGAAATGTTGTTTTAATTTACTAAGATGAAATATAGAAAGTGCATTGGTTTCTTAGTTTTCCATGGTAAAATTATGTGCAGGTTTTTACATTATTTCACCTTTCTTAATGAATCTTCTGTAGTTGCAACTTGGTATATTTAAAAATAACAGTGGTAAAAAAACAAAAAAACTGAACATGATTGGCTGAGCTGTAGACATATCAGAAGTTAAAAATTTTAAAATTTTGCATCCCTATTTCTTCCATATCTCTCCTTGGTTCATAATTATAACTGATGTCTGTATTTCCCCACTTCATCTACATAATTCCATTAATAAGCACATTACTAAAATCTGGTGAAGTCTTTTTAGACAATGAAAAAAAATGTCATTCTTCTTCTATGTGCCATGTCCTTTCAGGACATAGGTGATCATGGCATTCCATATCTCCCTATTCCTTGTAGCTCTTATCACTTCTTCTCCTGTCAACCTCCACTCTGCCATCCATCTGCTAAAGTCCAACAGATATATCATACATTGCTTACCCTTGTCTCTCCTTCCCTCTATCCGTCCTGTGAGCATCAGATTCTCCAAGTCCTCTTTCCACATTACATGTCCCAAAATCTTCAGCTGTCTTTTTCTGATGTTAAGTATCAGTTTCCTTTTTATGTTAATTTTCTCTAAAACCTTGCTGTTGTTCACATCTTCTCTTCATGGTGTTCTCAGTATCCTTCTGTAAAACCACATTTCAGTTGCTTCAGGTCTTTTCTAGTACTCTCTGCTTTATTTCTAGCAAAATTTTTGTCTCTTAGTACTATACTCAGCTTCATTCCAATATGCCTTCAGATCTCAGTGTCACACTTTTTATCCTCTGCTTAAACACTTCCCAGATATTTAAATTTTTTACCTGCTTATTTTTAGTATCCCTGATTTGTAATATGCATTTTGGGCTTTTTTTTTTCACTGATTACTATGTATCGAGTTTTCTTGTAGTTTATGTTTTCCTTTCTTTCCACTTTTTTCTAACTTCCAGCAGGAAGTCTTGTAGTTTTATTTCCATGTCTTCCATCAGCACTGTATCATCTGTGTATCTTATACTGTTTCAATTGTTCTAATGACAAATCCAGAGAGAGAGAGCACTTCTAGAGCTTTCAGAATTGTCTCGCTGTATTGAATAGATCTGGTGATAAGACACATTCTTGTCTTACACCCCTTTCTATATCTTCTGAACTCATCTCCTGTCCATCTGCAGGCAGTTTGCTGCCAAGGTTCTTGATTGCTGAATGTCTCTATCAGGTCTTTGTGGCGTACTTTGTTGAATGCCTTTGCATAGTCTATAGATGTCGTCCTGCATTTCAGTTACCCAATAGTTCTAATATACAGAAACTTTTCCATATATGTGCAAAAGGATCGTATGATAGCGCAGAAATCTCAGAATCGATGGGAATATACATTTTAAACAAAATAATTCATATTGACAACCACAGATTATATAGAGATGACGGATTAATAATAGCACCAGACAACAAAAGAATGAATGATGAAATAAGGAAACAGCTTTTTAAATTATTCATAGAACTAGATTTTGATATTACAGTGGACACAAATAATAAAGTGGTACAATATTTAGATGTAGAACTTATTTACAAACTGGAAATCTCTCACCATACATGAAAACAAACACAAAGTTATCATATATAAATACAAAGTCCAATCATCCAAATAATATAATTAAACACATTTACAAAGGAATAGAACACAGACTATCTAATAATTCGTCAAATAAATCAATATTTATTGAAAGGAAAAGTATATATGAGGATTCACTAAGAAATTCTGGCCATAAAAACCTTTTACAATATAATTCTCAACCAAATAGACAAATCAAAAACAATAGAAAATGAAACATTATCTAGTTCAACCCACCCTTTAATTTAGAGGTAAATACCAAAATAGGACAAATATTTTTTAAACTGATAGGCACTTTCCAAAAGAATCAGAACTGAACAAAATTTTCAACAGAAACACAATCAAATTAAGTTATAGTTGTACTAATAATTTAGATAGTTTCATAAAAAAACAAAACACCAAAAAATTAAGTAGCATCGTACAAAAGAAAACCACCAACAAAGAATGCAACTGCAGGGACAAAAATAAATGCTCACTTCAAGGTCTCTGCAACACAAAAGAAATAATTTATAAGGCAGAGGTACATGACCCAGATGGCCAAAATAAAATATATGTGGACTCAACCAAAGACACCTTTAAGACCAGGTGGTTCAACCACAGATCTACATTTAAAATAGAAAAATTAAAAAACAATACAAAATTGACTGACCACGTCTGCAACATAGCATGGTTTTGAGGTTGCCGAATAGAAGCGCTTGCAAGGACACCTATCCATGCACATCATGGCACTGCAACAATCCCGATATTATGCAACTGTTGATCAGAGCAGGCACTCTCAATGCCACACAAGAGTTAGAGCTACTAACTACCAGTCAGAAGCAACAACCAGAAAACTGACCACACATATCACAGAAAAATTGCAAGAGCACTAATATTGAGGCCTGAGAAGAGAAAGAGAACCAGGAACCACTTCCGGAAGAGCCTCTACTCTTGTTCAATAAAAGTGGGAGAGGTATGAACCATGGATAGGATCTGTCTATTTCAATGAGAAAAAAAAATTTTGAAATTAAATTTACTGTATTTTAACTTACTAGTTCAGTAGAGAACTTGGACCAGCAGTAGCAAACAAAACAAAGAAAAACAAACACAGCTGAGAATTGGAGCAGTCAGTAAAGTGAAAATGATGCTCCATTTTGATGGACAAGCTCACTTTTTTGGGGCAAAAACTAAATCAAGCAGAGTGATTAAATTTAGTCCTAATTACCCCATGTATGACACTGGCTATTAGGGTTGGGGTCATTCATCTAGGAAAGAGAGAGGCAGATACATACTGAAAAAAAAATTAGTCTTTAACAGCAAGAGACATTTCTAACAAGTTAGAAAATCTACATGAGGGCAAACGTTCATTTAAGAACATCAAAGACAAGAAAAAGAAACAGATTGAAAAGAAATAAATACATGAAAACCACTTACATTTAAAGAATTTAAACAAAAGTGAAATCTAATGCCAATTTTGACTGGACACCAATGAAATGATAGGGTCTCAGAAAGAAAATATATCAGCACAGAATTGGAGAGTCTCAGTAAAGTGAAATTGATCTATTGCTTGCTTTGCTCACAAAGAGACATTCCACTCACATCCACTCTATTGATATTAAAAAAAATTTCATAGTCATCATTCTTGTCATTTCCCACCCCTTCACTGGTGGTATTTGTTTCATCTGTTCTCTAGTGCTACTATACATGTGTTTATAACAATAGCATATTCTATTACTTTGGGATAGAAAACGTACCCTCCCAACAATTTATTCAAAACCCTTTCTCACTATTTGTCTATATTTCTGAAATGAGGTACTATTTACATTATTCAGATTATTTTCCTTGTCTTTATTGCCAGGTTTACAATGTTTCAGCCGTTGTACGCTTCAGCCTTTTTAGGTGCTAGGAATTTTGATCTGAACCCTTTATTTTGATCACTGGGGTATATCATTCTTATTCCATGTCCTCTCACCTTTCCCTCCTCTTATTTGAAAAATCCGACCCTCAAGAAGTAAAAGTACAATCAGTATATATATATATATATATATATATATATATATAGAGAGAGAGAGAGAAATAAATCAGACAAATGCAGAGACTGGAACAATCAGTTTCTCCCTTGAAGTATTTGTTAAACAATTGATATTTTCCTTAACAAGAGTTTTCCTCTTTCATCATTGACTCTTTGGAGAGGGTGATGAGTCAATGTTGGTGGAACAGTTGTGAAGATTTGCATAGGGATTGTGATACTGATTTACATTGATCATTAACCAACCGTAGCCAATAGTTGGGATGAAGCATACTTAAGACTGCGTGTGTTTTTTTTTTTTGTTTTTTTTTTTATGAGACAGTTCTGCCATTGGTGTGAAGGACAGAAGCTTGCCTGCTGATATTAGCTGTGGATTATTCTTCTGTTCTTTTCTTACATTTTTACAATAATCAATGCATCATGAAATTTCATACCAGATCACATAAGATCTAATAAAACAAGTAAACACCTTTAATTATATTACATTATATAGCACATAGGAAGTACTGTATAAGTGTTAACAGAATTAGGCTTTGAAAATATGATCACAGCTTTCAATTGATGAAAGTTTTCAGAGCAACAATGAATCCAATCAGTTTTGTAAATTACTTTATTAATATGCTCTAGATTTGAATCCATGAAAGAGAAAAAGGCAAAAATTTAACAATGGTATGGGCAATAAAATGGTTTATCAAAAAAAGACAATTTTTCTCTTGGCACTACTGTTACTGTATACTCTTATGGCAATTTTTTATTGCTTTTAAAAGCTATTTTTAGAACTTTAATAAAACCCAAATATATGAAACTGGATTTTTATGCATTTTTTTGTTGGTGAGAATTGACAACAAAAGTATCAAACACTATGCGTGTAATTAAGCAGTGTAATAGTTAAATAATGTTTAACATTTGTGTCGTTAATTTGTCACACTTTCACATTTTTCAAAAACAACTGGAAGAAAAGGCTTAACCAATGTCATTGTAAGGCTGATTCAGGATATAAAGAGGCCTGTCTTTTGTGGTCTCTGCCTGTGGACAGAGTTGCAACTGAATAAAATAAATACTGTAAGGTGCCCTACCCTGAAGAACAGTTGCCTAATGGTGCATTGCACTAGAGAGTGGGATTGATGATTGCCACAGAGGCCAGCACAACCAATATTTGCAGGTGCTTGCGGAATTTTTTGCACTTATTCCAAGTGTATGTGCACACAGCGAAGATGACTAGGATCAAAGTGTAGTATCTGTTCAAGCTACAGCCGTTGCCAGCAATGACATGCAATAAACTGTTCTTTTCAGGACAATGCTCATCCTCTATATGAGTTTGCAGATTTATCCTTTGCCCAATACACTGTAACATTATTTTTGTTTATGTATCTTTAACATATCTTTTTTTCTTTTAACACTGCTGTTACTGTATGAATCTTTAACAAAAATAAAGTTGGCACTATCTGTTTTTTTTTTTACTTAAGTCTTTGCTTTGTTTGTCATTGTCTTCCGTCATTCAATATCTGCTTGGAGGAAAATATACTATCTACCACAAATTCTTGAAAAAGACAAGTATAAATCCATATGCTTGAAAACTATTTTAGTGAATTTATTTGCCTAGAAATACCCAAAAAATGCATTTTTTTCAAAATTTATAATTACCTTTCCTTCTAGTTATGTGTATTTAAATTTATTTGCTCACTTGTTTAGATGTATTTATAAATTTATCAATAAAAAGAAACTGTTTTCATAATATTGTAGTTGTTCCACATTTTTATAAATTTCTAAGTATAAATTTGTTTTTGTAAATAAAAAGAATCTAATAATATAAATAGTGTCGAATTCCTTCAATGGAAATTCTCAAGAAAAAAAAAAGAATGCATAGATCCCATTTCATAGGTTTGGTTTTATTCAAATTCAAAAAATAGCTTTTTAAAACAATAAAAATTGCTGAGTTGGTATATTGTAATAGCAGTGTTAAAAGAAAAATTGTATTTTTGCATGTACAAATGTTAAACTTTGCTGATAAAAATTTGGTGAATAATATCTTCTATAAATAATTGCATTACAGTTTTATACTTAAAGTATATTTGTTAACAATATCCAGATTCAAATAAAATAAATTATTTTAAATGATAAATTTTGACAAAGACAAATAATGGTACAAAAAAGTTTTCCAAAAAGAGGAAAGCCTTTATTTACCCTCTCAGCAAACACCATATACAATTCACCACCACTTACACTACCATATAATGCAACAATACCTCTAGTAAGTAGAAATAAGGTCACTGTTTGCAGTTGTGGATTAGCAAACATGATACAATTCTTCATGCCATTTTTGTTACAATGCTACACAATGCAGCATAAGTAGAAACAAGGCCACTTTGTTTGCAGCCATAGATTTATTAATAAAAGTTATCTCAAGTAAGGCTACTGTATGCACCACATATGGTTCACATATGCAGTGACTATTGCTTTATTGAGGTTTCTTTTCAGACATGAATATCATTTGTTTCAAAAGAATTCTCATTTAGATAACCTACATAAATTATCAACATTTACATTATAAATTCTTTAAAGCCATAAGAATTTTAAGAATGGCACATATGTCAGAGTATATTAATTTCCATTACAAATTAAGTGCTACATTATAAGTTATATGTTTGTCTATGTGCACTTTTTAACATTTGATTATGTGTAACAGCTGTTGAGAAAATAGGGTGTGGCATTGAATAAGGGCAAAATGCTAAAAATCAAATTATCTTTGGAAATGTCTATACATGCTCTTTCAAAGACCAAAAATATAGTAGTCTTATTTTCTTTGAACATAGGATTAAGATGTTGTGGTTTCAACCTTAAGAATTACTCAGAGGTGAATTTATTGAAATATTATAATTTATATATATTTAATACCAAACTAGATATGCCTGTTATTTTGATGAAATAGATATTTTTATCCTTACAAATGAAGATTTGAAACAATGAGATGTTTTGGCTATTCAAAATTTCTAGTACATTTTTAGTAAATGTTTTCCAAAATTACTTAATCCCCCCCAATCTTGAGTCATTTCATATGAAGAAACATAAATAGATACACACACACACAGCATCACACGCAATAATCTACTTAATGTTTTATCTATATATAAAGTCAATACTTATTAGAATTTAACATTTTATTTCCCAAATGATGGCAACATCTATCTACACAGAGTAAAAACAAGTTCATGTAAACAAATGGCAGCCATTTGTATAAAATATTCTGAATTTCAGTATTTAAAATTAATAGCCACATTGCAAATTTGAAGCCTTAAAGTAGGCTATAAGTTCAATTTAATGTATAAGAAGAAATGCAAAATAATCCTAGAAATTGCAGAAATGATTGACTTGTGAACTTCATTGAAAATCCTGAATGAAAAAGCAAGCTGAGAACATTATTTTGTCAATCTATGTTCCACATCAAGAGAGGAGTTACAAACATGTTTACCTTTATAGGCAATGTATCAATAAAGGAGCATTGAAAAGCATAAAATCAGGTTTCATAAAATCAAATAGAAAAGAATATGAAACCAATCACTCAGCCTCCTTTAAAAGGTACCAGTAAAGAAACTAATTAAATGAGCAACAAAATAAATGAAGACTGATTTTTAAACTGTTCTTTTCAATGATGAATGTCATGTTACTCTCTATGGGCAAGATGGATGGTGTAAAGCCTGGGTGGTTTCTGACAGAAACTGCCCTCATATGTTAAAACATAAACAAAGTGGAAGTGATATGATGTTTACAGGTTGTTGGTAATGATTAAAATATATATTGATTCTTTTAAGTCACATGTAATGTCATGGCTCAAGAAGCTAAATTTTTTTCAGAAAGATGATTTTTATATAAGACAATCCTTCATCACATTTAGTGAAGAAAATTAATTAATAAAATGGGTTTTAAAGACGTTCATTTGATGAAGTGTTCAACTTCTTTGTTTAATCATAATCTGACTAAAAACATTTAGAGCATACTGAAAAGAAGGTTTATATTGACAGATAGCAATTAACTTTGGAAAGCTATTATTCTGAATGTTGTACAGTTTATTTTCTTTGAAGAAATATAACAGCTTACAAAACCAATTTTTTTTAAACAGGGAGCAAAATGTGGGAAACTGAGATAATTTTGTGAGGTCTAAATTTTATTTCAATCCTTTCATCCAAAGCAAGGCAATAAAATCACTAAGACACTAGGGGTTACTAATTATGAAAGGTTCTGAGAAAAAACATTAGCAGGTAAGGCCAATAAATGAACAGATATTAAGAATACTGAAGATGATGATTTATATTGATTGGAATTTTGAAGATCAAACCAAAAGAGAGATCCACAAGCAAGAAATGCTTGAGAAGAAACTGTTACCATAAAACATGGTTCCATCTTTTTAACATTAATTTTATCTTTACCACTTTGTCATCAATATACCAGCACTGTTTTCAGTTCAAAATATTTCTTTGTAGATATCGTAAGTTATGTAGTTATATTTAATTAAAACAAATCTTTCTTGAACTTTCCATAACTTTGCTAATAATGTTAAATTTGTAAAATTCTGATGAAAATTCATAAACTGTTGCCATATACTAAGAGTGGCATGTATTAATTTCTAAATATATCCTGCCCATAAACAGTGCAAATACTTCTAAAAAGTTATATAAGATTCATAGACATAACTGTTAATCATTCTAAAAAGAATAAAGAGTATTTTCTTTTGAGGGTCATGTCTTAGTTTTTTTTGTTTTTTTTTTAATCATATCACCCCGAGCAAGGCGATAACGCCACTGATGTGCAGGGGGCTACGTAAAAGTGAAAAGATTGGAAAAGAGAAAACTGGAGACCACATCCTAAGCAGGGAACAAGGGATGAGCCTCTTCACCTGTTAAGCAGATTTATTTAAAATAGAACACTCAGTTATCATTGATTTTCTTTAAACTTTCACTGTATACAGATTTTGCAAATAGTGAACATTTTTGAATTTTTTATCTTATTTACTCCTATGTCAAACAAATTAATCAAACTGAAATCAAGTCTCTTTTTGTAAAACTTTTTTTATTGGGCATGTAAAAATAATTTTTTAAACTATGAGAGTGCAGTTTCAAACTCAGTGAGGAAAAGTATGAATTTTTTTTTTGCTTAAAATTAGGTACTTAAAAAAAAAAATGGTTGTCAACCAGATCTGCTTAGGGCAAGTAAGAATATACCTCCTTTAACAAACATTACTAGGTTACAAGCATTCCTGGGACAAGCAAACTATTATCAAATTTATGTACCTAATATGCAGAATTTGAGAGCTCCACTGAACAATTTACTTAAAAAAGATGTAAAGTGGAACTGGACTGGAAGTGTCAAAAGGCAGATGAAGACATAAAAAAAAAATGCTAACATTAAACTTAGCATTAGTACATTATGACCCAAAAAGCAGAAATTGTGATTTGGGTATAGGAGCAGTAATTTTACATAAGTATGATGACAGTAATATGAAAGACATACAAGCTTTGTGTTCACGACTGACAGCAGTAAAAACTACAGCCAAATTGAAAAGTAGGTGTTAGGAATTATATTTGCAGTGAAAAAATTTCATAAATTTATACACAGAAGGTTTTGGTTACAGACAGACCACAAACCTCTATTATCAAATTATAGTTAGAAAAAAGGAATTCCTACATATACAGCAAATCAATTGCAATGCTTGGGTACCATCTTATTAAATTATGATTTTAGGATGGAATATCAACTGTCCAAAAATTTAGAACACGTGGATGGTTATCAAAACTGATACCCCAAAAAATACTGAACCGTTTGAGAACACTGTTATTGCAGCATTAAAAACTGAAATAGAAATTACAAATAGAGTATGCAATGTAGTACACAAATTACTAGTTACCTTGAAAGAAATAAAGGTAAAAGTAGAACAAAACATGTTTATTGCAGGAAAAGTAAAAAAAAAAAACTAAAAAAAAAACCCAATCCAAAATTGAACACTTACTTACTTTGAGACAGAGTACTGGTGTTCACATAAAGACTTGTAAGATCTAGCATATTACAAAAAAGGATAAGAAAAGAATTTCATTGTTGACATCTGGGAATCTCAAAGATGAAATCTCTAATAAGAAGCTATGTATACTGGACCAAAATGGATCAAGACATTGAAAAAGTAGTAAAGCTTACAGAGACAGAGGTTGTGCTCTGGCATCAAAATAATTCTTCTATGTGCCCTGTCCCTTCAGGACGTATTCGATCATGGCTTTGCACGTCTCCCTATCCCTGGTGGCTCTTACCACGCTTTCTCCTGTTACACCATGCAACCCTCGTTCCATCATCCATCTGATTAGGTCCTTTAAATATGTTATCCGCTGCTTTCCCCTGTCTCTTTTTCCCTCTATCTGGCTTGTTAGTATCAGTTTCTCCAAACCCTCCTTCCTCATTGAATGTCCCAGGAACTTCAGATGTTTCTTCCTGATGCTCAGTATTAATTTCCTTTTTGTTTCCATCATTTCGAAGACCTCAGCATTGCTTACATGCTTGATCCATGATATCCACATCATCCTTCTGTAGAACCACATTTCAGTTGCTTCAAGATTTTCCTTCATCTTTGATGATATTGTCCAGCATTCACTGCCATATTGAAGAACGGACAGCACATAGTAATCCAGTACTCTATTCCTTGTTTCTAGCGAAATTGTCTTGTTTCTTAATACCTTACTCAACTTCTGGAATGCTTCCTTTGCCATGGCAATTCACTTTCGGATCTTTGTGTCACACTTTCCGTCTTCTGTTATAACACTTCCCAGGTATTTAAATTCAATAAAGAACTCCAGTGAGTCAAAAGAAACTCTTGAAGTTAGTCTTCATAGTATCTCTTACAGACTTCATGGCATGTACTAAGCCAGATTTAATATTATTACAGATAGAAAGCAAGTTATAAAAATTTTTTGAATGTTTCATGGTACAAACAAGTTATTAGCTTTCTTTAAAATATGTAGACAAATTTTTTGATAATGTGAACAATTTTAAAGTTTTTTTAAAAACATTCTGGCTTGTTACTGCTTAACTGAAACAAAAGTTGCATTAAAGAGGTTTTCAGAAAAAAATGTTTTTAAATTTTAAAATTAAATTGAAAATCAAATTAATGTGTGCAGATTTATTCAAGTTTTCAAGTGTGACTTGTTTTTTGTCAAAATATTCTGACATCCAGGTTTGTCACCCTCCACAACAGTTGAGACTTGACACCTTTTGACTTCTGTCTTTTCCCAAAGCTAATTTACTGTGAAAATGAGAGTTCAGATTGTGAACAAAATTAAACAGAATATGACAACATAAGTGATAGTAATCCATAAAAATAACTTTGCAAACAGTTTTAACAAATGAGAAACAGGGATAATTTTGTGAGATCTAAATTTTATTTTAATCTTTTCATCCAAAGCAAGGCAATAAAATCACTAAGACACTAGGGGTTACTGATTACGAAAGGTTCTGAGAAAAACAACAGGTAAAGCCAATAAATGAACAGATATTAAGAATACAGAATCATATGATTTATATTGATTGGATTTTTGAAGATCAAACCAAAAGAGAGATCCACTAGCAAGAAATGCTTGAGAAGAAACTGTTACCATAAAACATGGTTACATCTAGAATTTCAACTGTAAATGATGAGACCTAGCTACCAATCTAGAACTGTAAGTAAATTTGAGGCACAAAAGACGAAAGCACATCAGAATAATTATTATGAAAATATTTATAGAATTATAAACCTTATTATATTTTTATGTTATTATGATGAGGAAGTGACTGAAGTTAAAATGCCAGGTCTTCAGATAGAATACTACATAAAAAAAAACAAAAAAATCTCTGGTACTATTACCCTAAGTAGGTAACATTTTTTTGTTATTAAATCGCAGAATCATTTCCAAATAGACAAGTAATTTTTAACCAAATTTCTTTATATATTTTTACATTTTTCTTAATATCTTTTTTTAACATGCTAGTAAAGAAAGAATTTGATGATTTTGCACAAGAGTAAACTGGCAAAAGACTTTTCCGAGAGCAGTCAATACTTTACATTTTTCATATACCAGAAAAATTTGTCATGAACTACATTTGTATATACAAAGTATACAAAAAGAATCTATGCATGTTTGCAATAAAATTCATAAATTCCAGATTTCCATTCACTCAATAGGTCCTGATGATAACTGGGTTATGAAAAGATTCCTAAGATTAGAACTAGTTCAAGAATATCATTAAGCTACTCTATACATGAGGTCTTGCACTGTCATATTTTAAAGAGAACTTATATATGCTAGTAAATATGCATTAGTCTATATATTCATTGCAATTTTCTAGAGGCAAGTAATTATTCAGTGGATTACCATGTATCCACTCACCCACTTCTTTCTCCTGCCTTCTACAACATGACTATATCCTAAATCTGAAAATGCTATAAAATTATTATTAATAGGCTATCTGAGAATTAGGTTCATGCCTTCCCCAAAAGCATTGACTTGAAAATGACAGCACAAATAGATAGAATTTACACTTGGTTTTTTGGTCCAATTTTTCACTTCACTGTAAACTCTGCCATTTTATGCTTCCAATATAAAATCATATATTGCACTCAAGTCAATAATGAGAAAAGGTTTAAAGCTCTTTAACAATCATATTGGAGAAAGAGAAAATACTCCAGCAATGAGAAAAATATATAAAAAATCTCTTCCATGAGAAGAGAGAGAGTAACTGATAGTAAAAAAAGATGCTGGCAGACCGGAAATATTGAAATCCGAAGTGAAAGCTGCAATGGCCAAACTGAATACAAGTAATGCAGGTGTACCAGACGGCATTGTAAGATGTTGACAGCCTTAAAAGATTTTGGCATAGAGAAAATCACAGAAATAATAAATGAAATCTACAACAGTGCTGTAATACCAGATGACCTAAGCAAATCAATTTTCATAGATCTGCCTAAGAAGCCAGGTGCAATCAAATGCAAACTGTACCAAACAATCAGTTTGATGAGCCACATAATGAAACTCATTGTCTGAATCCTGATGAACAGAGCATGAAGCAGAATCAGATCAAAAATAGGACAAGAACGGTGAGGTTTTGTCAGGGACACTGGAACAAGGGATGTCATATTTATGCTTAGGATGCTATCAGAAAGAGCAATACAAATGAAAAAGAAAGTTTACTTGTGTTTTGTAGACTATGCCAAGGCGTTCGACAAAGTACGCCACAAGGAATTAATAGAAATGCTCAGCAACCTTGACATACTTAGGAAAGACATCAGAGTAATAAAGAACCTCTACTGGCAGCAAACCGTTTGCATATGAACAGAAAACCAATTCAGCAGATATACAAAGATAGAAAGGGGCATAAGACAGAGATGTGTCTTTTCATCAGATGTATTTAACTTGTACAGCATTCACATCATTGGTGATCACAATCTGAACAACATAAGTTACACAGATGATACAGTATTGATAGCTGACATGGAAAGAAAACTACAAGACCTCTTAAACAAGGTAGATGAAGAAAGCCAAAAGAAAGGATTACAAATAAATTACAAGGAAACCGAATATATGGTCATCAGCAAACGAAGGAGCTCAAAATGCCAATTACAGGTTGGGGATAATAAAATCAAGCAAGTACAAAAATTGCAGTCTTTGGGAAATGTTCTAATGGAAGACAGAAAGTGTGATACTGAGAGCCAAAGGCAATTTAAAATAGCCAAGAATGCATTCCAGAAGCTGGGTAGAGTATTAAGAGACAGGAAAATTTTGCGAGAAACAAAGAAGAGTATTGGATTGCTATGTGATGTCTGTCCTTCAATATAGCAGTGAATGCTGGACAATATCATCAAACATGAAGGAAAAACTTGAAGTAACTGAAATGTACGTTCTTCAGAAGGATGCTGTGAATATCATGGATTGAGCATGTGAGCAATGATGAGCATTTAGAAAAGATGGAAACGAAAAGGGAAATACTGAGCATCAAAAGAGATAGCTGAAGTTTTTGGGGCATGTCATGAGGAAGGAAGGCTTGGAGAATCTGATACTCACAGGTCAGATAGAGAGAAAAAGAGACAGGGGAAAGCAGTGGATAACATATTTGAAGTGCCTGAGCAGGTGCATGGCAGAGCAAGGTTTGGATGGGGTTGACAGAAGAATGTGTGCTAAGAGCCACTAAGGATAGGGAGATGTGGAAAGCCATGATTGCCTACATCCTGAAGGGACATGGCACATAGAAAAAGAAGAACGAACATTTACATCCTAGTCATATTAGGGAAAATGAAAAATGCTTTACATGTTTTAACTAATGTATGCCTGCTGTTTATCTAACCTATAACACTATAAGTTGGGTTTCTAAAAAAATAAATTCATGAAAACTTTCATTCATGCTAATTTTTACATATATAATGACATGATAAATATTAAACATACAAAAATTAATTGAAAAGGATTTTATTATAAAAACACTATTTGTCTATATTTCTAAAGAATTGTAATTGTTTGCACCATTTACATTGTTCAGACTGTTTTCCTCATCTTTGTTGCCATATTCACATTTCAGCTGTTGACTTGACCAAAAGAGTTGTGAGTTCAATACCTGGCTACAACAGAAGTGAACAAAACTTAGAGAGTTGAGTTAAAGAGAGATAACTGATACTGAGACATCTGGAAGAAGCATGACTCATGGAACTAGAACAATCTACCCTAAATAAAGGGTTCAGTTTAAAATGCTATTCACCTGAAGAAGGCCGGAGCATTCAACGGACGAAACATTGTGAATATGGTAACAAAGATGAGGACAACAGTCTGAACAATGTAAAAAATTATAAAACATTACAATTTATTGTACTACAGAAATGTATTACAGATTGTTGTTATACAAGATGTTTATGCAACCCATGATATAACAGATAGGATGTGTTAAGGAGTTACATCAAAACTTACATTGGTTCTAATAAAGTGTATACAGAAATTTACCAAAACCTATTTTTAAAAATGTTGGTAAATGCATTGCAAATGATTTTAACATATTGCTAATTATTTGATCTAGAAAAATGTATTACAAATTGTCATTCAAGCTGTTCATTTAATCTGTGATAACACAGGTGGGATTTATTAAATATCTTCAAAAATTTGATTCACCCTAACGATGACATTTATATGACAGAAAGCCTAGTGCTAGTGAAGGAAATACAAGAATGATTAGTTGCATCTGCCAGTTTTTTGTTTAAAGTACCATTTCAACTTTTCTTGTTATGACCCACTGAGTTTACCACTACTCCACTATTAGCCCACTTGAGTCATTTTCTGCATTAAATATTTCTGGCAGTTAGGGCTAAAAATTCATGATTAAAACTTTAATTTCAATCATTAGAAATGCTTGGCAAATGATTTTAGCATATGAACACATTACCAATCGTTGTACTGAAGAAATATATTGCAAATTATTGTCATACAAACTGTTTATGTAACTCACATTTGCTTTAGGAATGTTTGATAAATGTACTACAGATAATTTTAGTGCATATTTATATAACTTGTGATATCATGAGCAAGAGTTTTTTCACAAATACGTAAAAGCTTTTATTTACTCTAAAGTTTACATAAAAAGTTATGTTCAAATTCTGACAATCATGAAAAGTAATGAAACAACAATAATATAATCGCATTTTTATTTTATAATTGACTGCATTTGCACACAAAATTTTCCTTCTTTTTTAATTGCTGCCCACTGATTTCACTGCTACACCTCCATTCTCTAAATATATTTTCTTCTCTACCAAAATATTTCTCCAGGTAGGGAAAAATTTGAGAATTAAATACAGAAATTTGTCATTTTTATTTAAAATTTGATTGAGTAAATTCTGATATTCAATTTGTATGACATGCATTGAATTTGAATTAAAAAAAAAAAAAGAGGGATTGTCAGTGGTTAGAAATTTAGAATAACATTATTGCCATAATAGAGCTAATATATAATGTAAATGTATAGCCAATGATTTTATGACAGAAAAATACATTGAATATTAGAAATAGTTGTTAGTGATGAAGAATTAAAGCAATTATTACTTATTGACAGAAGAGAGTTATTTGTACAACATATCTTTCATACAAATATCAAAAATATGGAATGAATAAATACTGGTTTTTATTAATATAGTGGTCTGATGCTTGTCCTACAATGTTTATGTTGTTTTTATTAGCCTTTTTATGCATATTTGTAGAAAGACCTATTCAGATATATTTTTTTTAAGCAATAGTTCAGTTCCTGCACTCAACAAATGACAGCATTCATTGTTCACTGTTACTTATGACAACAGTTAATATGTGGATAAATTTTGGTGTACTTACAACTCTTGATTTGGAATAGACATTAATGTATTAAGCAACAAAATAGCATAATTCTTCTGCTTTAAAACTATTAATGACAAGGTAAATAGGGTATATGATAGAAAAGGCAACTAGATAAACGTAATAAAAAAAACAGGCATGAAAGAATTATCAAGTGAATTATATGTAATAGATTATGTGACAGCAAGCATGTCTTTTTTTCAGTGAGACACACATACACATTTTTCTCTCTCAAACACAATATAAACATTTATTTCACTGAAATGTAATTCCAATCAAATGCAGGTTATCCTTGATTGTTTTAAATACAGTGCTCAATATCCTGTAGACAGTTTAAAATGTTATATTTTTTGGCTTCATTAAAAATGTGACAACTAACAGTTTCACAGTGACAGAAATGATTGTCAGATATATAAAATGAAATCAATTCTATGTCTCTCAGTTTATGCATATGCTTGTCATGTTTTTATAAGATTCACAAAATACAAGATGTATACTTTAAATTATGTATATTTGAATTCAAAACGAAAATGGCATGTAGGTAAAATCCCAAAACAGATCCTATTAATATTAATGGGTAGAGGGCTGGATGTAAATAGTATTATTTATTTACAGAGCTAAATATTTATATTTCCAAAGAAAACTGCAAAAATTACATGTACTGTATGGCCATTTCAGCAAGCAAACCTTGCTTCTTCAGCAACAAAATTCTTTATTATGCAAATACAGGACAAAATTCATATAGCTATGTATGTATGTATGGGTATATGAGAGTATATGTGTATATATATATATATATATATATATATATATATATATATATATTTATATCTTAGATGCAGGTGTATTTATGTACTTGTATATATGGATGAATATGTGTTTATATATGTACATATATAATTTTTGAAAATCTTTTCATTTACCATGTTAACACTTCATTCATATCAATTACTTTATTGATATAATGAGATAACATAAGGAGATCTGTGATCTACACTACAATTATCTATGTCTTTAGAATTCCCCATAACAATCTTTCTATCTTAGGTATTTTCTTTCCTTTTTGTGTATTCATATATTTTCTTTAAAATATATATATATATATATATATATATATATATACACATACATATACACAAATACTGTCAAAAAATACATTTTTAAACTCACAACTTTTTAATAATATTTCCTATATATATATATATATATATATTATTATTATAATTAAATGTTTTTTATTTAAAATTAATATTGTTTACATTACATTGTGACAAAAATTTTCTGTCTTGAGATTTTTAACTTATCATCAGGCAATGTTAGATCATTGTTGTGAAAATGATTTTCATTTGAATATAAGAAACAATACGTTTTTTATTTATGAATGTGGGAAGACAGAAAAATTTATGTGTGTTCAATTTAACTTATCATAATAGAAATTCACTTTAAATTTGAAAAGTTTATATTTTTGGGAAATACATGTTTTCTTCTTTCAATCTTAACAACAAGTGTCAGCCCATTCAAAAGCCCTGTCTAGACTATTTCTGTTGATGTACCCATTATTGTTACAATTTTTTTTCTTTTAGTTTTCTTCTGTATCTCAACATTTTCTAACACAAAAAAGAAAAGAAAACATTTTATATTTTTGATCTAACTTAAAGGTACCTTTGAGTGTAATTATACTATTTTTATTTTGATTCCGAATGGTTTTTTTTCTAGTTTTTCTAAAACTCTTAATTTATAAATAATATTTTTTAATATCCATTTATTTATTAAAGATTTTAAAATTAATTTTATTTTTATAAAATCTATTATATTATTATTACAATAATAATAAAATTCTTCATAATATGATACAATCTTTTGAATAACTATTTAAAGTTTAAATATCAATTTAATTATTTTAATATCCATTTAATTATTATTCGTTCATAATATAAAACAAATTCTTAGAGTTAAATTTATATTTTTTATTTTTTTAAGAAAAATCTTTTTTTACCATATTCTAGAGTAAATATTTCACAATGTTTACCTATGGCATTTCTTTCATGTTTATTTAAAAGATTTTAAATTTTAGGAAATTTAATAATATATAGTTTTTCATATAGACAAAAGAGCCATGGGTCGTTTAAAGACTTACATATTCTAGCTTTTTTAAAAATTTTCCATTTTAATGTGGGTGTTTCATTTGTTTCTTTTCTTCTTCATCTATGTGCCTTGTCCTTTCAGGATGTAGGCAATCATGGTCTTTCAAGTCTCCCTATTCTTGGTGGCTCTTAGCACTCTTTCTCCTGTAACACCACGCAACCCCCGTTCTGTCATCCACCTGCTCAAGCCCTTCAAATATGTTATCCGTTGCTTGCTTCTGTTTCTTTTTCCCTCTACCTGGCCTGTTAGTATCAGGTTCTCCAAGCCCTCCTTCTTCATTGCATGTCCCAGAAATTTTAGTTTTCTCTTCCTGATGCTCAATATTAATTTCCTTTTTGTTTCCATTCTTTCTAAAACCTCATCATTGCTCACAGGCTCAGTCCATGATATCCGCAGTATCCTTCTGTAGAACCACATTTCAGTTGCTTCAAGTTTTTCCTCCATCTTTGATGATATTGTCTAACATTCACTGCTACATTGAAGAACTGACATTACATAGCAATCCAGTACTCTCTTCTTTGTTTCTAGTGAAAGTTTCCTGTCTCTTAATACTTTACTCAGCTTCTGGAATGCGTCTTTTGCCATGCCAATTCGCCTTCGAATCTCTGTGTCGCACTTTCTGCCATCTGTTAGAACACTTTCCAATTATTTAAATTTTGTACCTGCTTGATTTTAGTATTCCTTAACTGTATTTGGCATTTTGGGCTGCTCTTTTTGCTGATGACCATATATTTGGTTTCCTTGCAGATTATTTGTAGTCCTTTTTTGTCACTCTCTTCAGCTACTTTCTGTAGGAGGTCTTATAGTTTCTTTTCTGTGTCTACAATCAGCACTGTATCATCTGCATACCTTACATTGTTCAAATTGTGGCCTCCAATTACAAATCCTAGTATAACATCTAGGGTCCTTAGAATCAACTCACTGTACAAGTTGAATAGATCAGGTGAAAAGACACATCCTTGTCTTACACCCCTTTCTATCTTTGTATATCTGCTGAATTCGTTACCTGTCTGTATGCAGGCAGTTTGCTACCAGTAAAAATTCTTGGTTACTCTTATGTCTTTCCTAAATATGTTGAGGCTGCTGAGCATCTCCATCAATTCTTTCTGGTGTATTTTGTCGAATGCCATTGCATAATCGATAAAACATAGGTACAAGTCCTTCATCATTTGTATTGCTTTTTCGGAGAGCATCCTAATCATAAATATAGCATTCCTTGTTCCAGTGTCTTTGATGAACCCACACTGTTCTTGTTCTATCTCTGACCTGATTTTGCTTCTCGCTCTATTCATCAAGATCTGGGTGATCAATTTTGTAATATGACACATTATGCTGATTGTTTGATGGAGTTCGCACTTGTTTGCTTCTGGCTTCTTAGGTAGTGCTATGAAAATCGACTTGCTTAGGTCATCTGGTATTACACCATTGTTATAAAGTTCATTTATTATTTCTGTAATTTTCTCAATGCCGAATTCTTCCAGGGCTACCAGCAGCTCTATTACAATGCCATCTGGACCAGCTGCTTTGTTTCTATTCAGTTTGGCCATTGCAGCTTCAAACTTCGGTCCATCCTCATCTTTGTGTATTATCTTTTGCTCTCTCTTGTTGGAGAAAAGATCTTTTATATAGTTTTCCCATCACTGGAGTATTTCCTCTTTCTTCAATTCCATCCTTGGATTTTATACATCCTGTTGAGGAGCAGGTGTTGTGTCCTGTCAGTTCTCTTATTTCTTTATGCATATCTGCTTTATTAGTCCTACTTAATCTCTCTACCTCTGCACATTTCTCATTGAGCCATTCCTCTTTAGCCTGTCTGCATTTGCTTCTTATTTCCTTGTGTAGTTTCCTCTATTCCATTCCAGGCCTTGGCATCATTTTCTGTCTCCTATGCATCATGACAAGAATCTCTTCAGTCATCCACTCGTTTTTTTCTTCTGTGTCTGATTTCCTTTGAGGCAATGTTGTTTGCTGACGCCTTTAGCGCTTCCTTTAGTGTCCTATTTTGAGTGTCCTCTTCCAATTTGTTCTTTGTATTTGTTTTTCACGCTGTTAGTATATTTTTTCTGCAGATTGAGGTCATTCATGAGCATGTTGTATTCGTGCTGTGTTAGGTTTCTTCATTCTCTGGAGTTTCACCCTTAGTTTGCAGATGACTGTGACATGGTCACTTCCACAGTCAGCACCTGGATAGATTTTGCATTGAACTGAAATCTCCTGTTTATGGTTATGAAGTCTATTTGGTTTTTTGTGTCACCTCCTGGGCTTCTCCATGTCCATAGATGTCATGGGTATTCTTGAAACCAGGTGTTAGTTATTACTTAGTCATTTGCTGTGCATCATTGGACCCATTTTTCTCTTCGTTCGTTACAGATTTCTAATCCAAAGTTGCCGGTCATCTCTCCTTCCCTCTCTTTACCTACATTGGCATTCAAGTCATTCATTATGATTCTAATTTCTTGGCTTTTGCACTGATCCTTGGCATTGTCCAATATGGAATAGAATGATTCTATTTCTTCCTCAGTGCTTAGCGTTGTTGGTGCATAAACTACTATAATAGATATGTTGAAGGGTTTTCCTTTCAGTTTAACCAAGAAGACTATCTCTGAGAGCTGGCAGTATCCCAGAATGCATTTCTTTGTCCAGTATTAAGCCAACTCCTTTTTCATTATTTTTGCTTCCTGCGTATATTATCCTGTGGTTGTTGCTGCTGAAGTCTCCATTGTTAGGCTATCTGGTTTCGCATATGCCCAGGATATTGATCTTCAATCCGTCCAACTCCTACTTGACATTCTCTAGTTGGCCACAGTTGTTGAGCATCCTGACATTCCATATCTGCAAGGTAATTCTTTCTTTGTTGTAATAATATTTGAGAATGATGTTCTATTTCTGTAATTATTATCATTAAATGAAGATGTGTATTGATATTTTTTCCAGAGAGTTCTTAGTACTAACCACATAAGTTTTTATATTACAAGGGTTTTCTACAGAAGAAATATTACATTGATAAATAATGCATTCTGTAAGGTACCTGTTTTCCAAAGTACACTCTATAGCAGTGGTTGGCCACCCTCAGTCTGTGGACCCTCGGGTGAATCTTGTCCGGCCTGCTACCTTACTCTGGACACCATATACAATTTAGGTAATTCAAACCAAAGTGACAGTTGATAGTCTGAATATATTGCGTCGAAATTAAAAAATTTATTTCTTTTTATCTGGAGAATGTGTTTTACTTTTATTTTTTATTTGCAGGGATTGCCAAAATCAGCGTACAGTCTCACTTTTACTTTTTCTGTGAAATTGCTTTCATCAGTGGGCACTTTTAAATGAATATAAAATAGCGTTTTCAACTGATTTTAATGGAATATTTTTTTCAATACTGATTTATGAAACATTTATTTTTAAGATGTAATTTATTTTAATAAAATTCCCATCAGATATTAAATTATATTGAATCCATGCTTTCTTCAAACACATAGAAAATTTATTCACATATTTAATAACATGGTTCTCTTCCATGACACTGGAGTCATAGCTGTTTGTCCCTCCTCCATGACTCTACATAGCTTTTTGACCCTCACTATCCAAAGAGTTTCCAACACCTGCTTTATAGTGTTTCTACTATTACATTTATTATTGTCCAAATTGTTAATCTCAGTTATTGGATTATTCTTATTTTCAATTAGGTTTAAATTTTTATTTAAAATATTATGATTTTTTTTATAATTTTTTCCATATTATTCATACAACTATAACTTACTTTAAATAAGATTTTCAATAAAAATACTCTTAATGGATTATTATTTGAAAAGTGTTTCTTAATCAAAGTGAAGAATTTTTTATTTCAGTTTACTGTTAATTATTTGGCTGAAAGTGGGTGTATACCAAATAATATTTCTATTCCTATTTTTTCTTTGGGTGTTGATTTTCTCTTTCACATATTTAATATTTAGGCTTTTATATCCACTTTAAGGCATTATTATAAAAATTACTATGCTTATTGAACACATTTTCATTTGCTGAATTTCTACTAATTCTATATTCTATTGATGAGGATACATGTTCAATAATGGACGGAGGATGGTTAGATTTTTGGTGGATATATAAAGGATTTGTATTAATAGTTACTTTTAAATTAAGGTTTTTAAATTCTCTATCTTTCTAATTTTATCTATTTTAAAAAATGTGGCATTTCTCACTCTCATAAGGCCATCATCCCTGTATAATCCAGTATCTTCAATATTTATATCCTTATAGGCTGTAAGATTGTATAGTACAAAAAAGCCAACCAGATTTGAAGACTGGGCAGAGTCTAAAGATTTCATACTTATATCAAAGTTATCCTCCTTGGAATTAATTTTCTGCCACTGTTCTTAAATATGAATGAGAACAGATTTTTGGCATTAATTATTATATTTCTCTCCTCCTCTGATAAATCTGGATAAACAGTGACAAATTCTAATGCTGTAAGAAATACTTTTCTTGATATTGATGGATAATACTCCTCAGGATGTGTGTTGTGGTACAGTGGATATTGACACAGAACGAGAAGCTGGGGAGCTGAGTTCGAATTCCAGTTGAATCCATTATATTCACTTACGCGCAAATAGCCTTGGGAAAGGTATTAATCCATCTCTTCCTTCCAGTTATGGGTTAAATAGCAGGACAGATTGGGTTCTATAGCCTTGGTCGGCAACCAGTCTACCGCAGAAAGCAATGGAACCCTACTGCGGAATAATCATATGCCCAGTCAGTCATGTCTCGAAAGAGACATGATCGCCCAAGCATGTATCACAAATGGCACTTAACTGACTGAATACTCCTCAATATTGAATTGGATAAAAGAACAGTTGTTTTTTTTTTCTTTTATATTACAAAACTAATTTGTTACACTGTGGTATTTTTCCATAATTTTAATCCAAGGTATCCCATAACTTCCTTATTTACTCTTTTGAGTATATTTCTACTAATTTTTCCTATCTCAGGTCTTGTGGGATTTGTCTTCCTTGTGGTTGGATTTGTATTAAAATTATGCTTGTGATTTCTTATGGTGATTATAACACTCCTTTGTGCTGAAAAACTTTTGGTAGAGCCAAATATTACCTCATGTTATCTCTTTTCTCTTTTCCCCTTTATGTATTTATCCTTTTCTTTCCACACTCCTTAGGTGGCATTGTTTATGATGACTGTCTGGCATGCATTTTTTTATCTCCCCTACCTTTCTTAACACTTTCTCTGTCTACTCCATTTTTTCCCTTCCTTTTTTGTTTCCCTTTCCCCCACTTCTATTCCTGTAACACACTTAATTTTTGATTTCTTAATACAGATGTAATCTAAAAATCTTTTTCAATGATGAGTCTTGAATCAATTTTGTTGTCGCTCTCTTTTCCCCCCTTCTTCCCTACCCTCTGCTGTATCAATGTCAAGACAGCAAACAACCATCTAACATAATCTACTCTCTCTTTTAACTCCCCCTCCCATTGTTCTTTCTTTTTTTTCTTCTTTCATGTAAACTTCTGGTGTATGAATTTCTTTTTGAGTGATATTCCAGTATATGAATTTTGTCCTGTATTTGCATAATAAAGAATTTTGTTGCTGAAGAAACGAGGTTTCCTTGCTTAAATGACCATAAAACATAGGTAATTTTTTGAGTTTTATTTGAAAATACACACACACACGCATGCACACACACACACATATTGTTCATTCAGTCATGAATTTGAACACTCTCAGCTACTGGCATTTGTTTACTTTGTGTATATAACACAATAAAATCTGCCTTCCTTCACAGAGTGCCCATGGCTTAGAGGTAGAATCACTGACTGATGTCAGTTCAGTCGAGTTTCAGTCCTGGTTAGAAGCAATTGGATGTCTAACTGTACTGATGAGCAGCGATACAGCAAAACAGGACTGTCTGCTGAGGTAAAATGAGTCTTAAGAAATTGAATACAAAAGTATAATTTTGATTCAAATCAAATGACATAAAATTTTCATCTGATGCTTTGTCAGAACTAAATAAATTGTCGGAATTAAGTTAATAAAAGAAAAATATCCTTACATAAGAGCTTAAAAAAAAGAACATGAAAGGAAAGATAATAAAAATTAAATTCAAACAGGATGAATTAATGATTATATATATATATATATATATATATAAACGAAGTATGTAAGGTGGAATTAATCTTTTATTTTGTGGTCAACATTTTCCTCTGTACAAGCATTCTCAAATAAATAGAAAAAAAAATCAAAGGAAAAACTGTTACCATGGCAACCCTGCTACTAAGAAACACTGAGGTTAATTTGAACAAATTAAACAGTTCATAAAATTTAATATCCGTGAACGAATCAATGGAACTTGTACATAGAAAAGATTAAAATAAAATGTAAATATGGTTTGATATTGGTGAATAAAGTGGAAGAAAATTATGTTGAGAAAAATAAAAATTATAAAAAAAAAATGTGAATACTTATTATTAAAAATAAAATTTATGATAATATTATTTAGGCATTAAGGAAAATGTACAATTCAATTAAAATTTATAATTAAAATGTTTAACAAGTATCTATTTTCTTTAAGTCTCATCTTCACAAGAAAGTGTGATATGTTATAAGACATACTTTTTGATTGATCAAATTGAATTGTGATATCGTAGCTGATTCAATAATTTTTTCTAGATGATATATGATGAATAAATTGAACCACTTTGACATGTTTTTAAAAATGAAGTGATGGTTTGCTTATTTATATGAAAGAATAAAAAATTGTATTACCTGTTTAAATTTTCAAATCAGCAACACCATTTATAAGTAGCATGGTTGTCATGGTAACAATTATATATTTGGGCAGCAATGTCTCTTTTATGCAGTTTCATTAACAATAACAAAGTGTGATGGTTGTTTTTTTTAGGTAATTTTTTATGTGATCTTATGATTTGTTTTTTCTTATGAGAACATAATTTTTTATGATCTTATGATTTGTTTTTTTCTTATAAGAACATAATTTTTTTAAAAATTATCCAAATGTTTTGTTTATCCAAGTGCTTTTAGCTATACTTTTACCATTTTTGAAGGTGAATGTTATTTTATGTGCAACAGAATCTATGTGGTGTTATAGGTGATGTAGAGTAGTGCATATGTATTATGTACCAAACACAGTAAGCATGTTGTTAGTGTGTTCACAGTTGACACACAATAATATCAACTACAAACATGCTAAGCTAACATCACACCTTGTCTGTCATTTTTAATGAAATTTATATATGTATGTATATAATCAAGTCTTTAACTGTGTAGTTTAATGATGAAAAGACATTTGTTTTACAAATATTTTTAAAAGTTCATTGACAAGCAAAAGAAAGAAATTAATTCTGTATTGCAGATGTAAAAAGAAAATTACACTTAGACTGTTTTTCTCACAAGAACTGCTACTTTGTGGAACAGAATCCAATATGAATGCTTTCATGAACACTAAAATCATGACTCAATCACTATCTATTTTCCTCCTCTCATTCATGTCACACACCTTTTTCATCATAACCATTTTAACAATCTCCCTCTACCTTGAGTAGCTCATGAGCCCTTTTTCGGGTAAACTTTAGTATTAAAAAGCATATAGATTAGTATTGATCATTAATACAGGTTGTGATGAGTAAATTGTCGCCATTATATGTTTCTAATTTGGTGCATGTGTGTTTGTTTTTAATTTTGTCAACTGCACAGTATAGTAGAATCAGTTGGGCACTGTCTAGAAAAAAGCACCATGTTGCAATTCACTCTCAGAAAAACTTATCGGAAAACTCAAATTTGATTATTATGATGAGAAAAGAAATTCCAACTCAACACGGAAGCCAACATAAAGTACCTTGAGGAGGCAATGCGAGAAGATGACTGCTAGAAGATCCTATGTCTGGCAACAGGACCCTTCACTATGCCACACAAGCAGGAGAACCCAGTAATAGCTGTCAGACAGTTTCAGCAACCACATCAACCCTTACATCTGGCCACCTAATTCCTCAGACTGCAATTCTCCTGATTATTATGAATGCAGTAGAGCAAGAGACAAACAAAACTTAATTTCAAAGATGAACTGAAGTCAAGGATTATGGCAGAATTCACCAATTTAAACAAGAAGACCATCCAGGAAAGATGCAGAAGATTCCAAAGTCATCTAGAGGCTGTGATTAAAGCCAATAGCGATTTTATTGAATAAATTTACTTTAGTATTTCAAGATATTTTTGTAAATATATCTCTTAAAATGAGATGTCAGTATTATTTTCATTTCTGTGTAATTTAGATGCTATGTCCCTTCAGTATGTAGGCAATCATGGCCTTCCACATCTCTCTATCCCTAGTGGCGCTTAACATGCTTTCTCCTGTTACCCACACTCAAACACCACTCTGCCATCCAATTCCTCAAACCCATCAAGGATGTTACATGTTGCTTTCCCTGATTGAAGATTGGAGAGTAAAAATTTCAGATCAAAATTCAGCTATGTCAATCTATAGACTTGATTTAAGATCATAATCATAGATAATATGTCAAGTACATACACATACACAATATATTCAATATCAAATCCATCATTGCTCATGATTAGACATAATTTCCGTTTTATATATTACCTTTTTCATGCTCAAAATGATTTATTATTAATTTCATTTAAATGACAAAGTCATTTTGATATGCCATATTTATTCAACTACTTTGTTCAGAAATAAACAAAAGAAATGAAAGACTTGAAGTCCATATTATCCTAATCACAAGCATTTGTTAGTAAATGCTTATTGCCTATTCTAATTAAATGGTGCCTCTTCCGAATTAATTGTGTATTGGCTTTTTCAAGCTAAGCATTGCAATTCTCTTGCTGTATTGCTTGTCCTAATAAAACAGCCATTTTTCTCATCATTTTGACTGTTTACAAATGTCAGTGGCATATTAGGGCCACTAAATTAAATGAATGATTGAAAAGACATTTGCATGACCTCATCTGATATTACTGGCAAGCAATCTGCTTGAATTGTATTTATTGCACAAGATACCCTATCATTCGCTATCATTTATTATTTGATTTTTTTTTCAAAAATTTTTTAAAATTCTTTTGAAAACAAGCATTTATAATATCCTTTATCTTTTTTAAAAACATTTACTAAAAAGCAAATCACATTTATATTTTTAATTGATTTCAAAAGTTTATCTGCCATGAAAATCTAAACAATTAGAGATATTTACATTGAATATATAGCAGGTTTAAAACAACTTAATATTGCTTATACAAGAATTAACTAACTTAGCAGTTCATAGTGGAGTTTAAGTAATTATGATAAATAAGTATCAAAGAAGAAATTTCTCATCTAATAAAGATTGGTATCCAAGCATATTATAATACACCTAGTTTGTTTGTACTAGTGCCTCATCTTCATTTTATAATCAACTTATCTAATTCACAGTCCTTCTTGGATGTTTGAACAGGAGTAGAGGTTTATCCCATGTTTCCTGTTTAGGATTGGTTTTTGGTACCTTCTAAAGTTTTCTCTTTCACTTCCAGTAGCCACTTGTGTCTGAGTGAAATTATTGCCTTGCTTGGGGTGAATTGATTAAAAAGAAAAAATATTTTAGCCATTGTACCTTCAAGACTTCTTCAGGTATTTGTCACAGTTGGTAATCTTGCAGGAATTAAAAAAAAAGACTATCTCTACCTGAAGTAGATTGTGCAACTCAGATGACTTAAGAATGTCAGTCATTATGAATATTTTCAAGCTGACAGTGGCCAAGTTAATGGTGGATGGGCATTTATTTTTCAAGTTACTGTTTCCAAATAGATTACATACTAAGGCTGAAAAGATTTTACTTGCTCATTAGCACAACCACAATGAATTCTGAACAGTTTTTTTAATCCAATTTTACTCACAAGGATTGGGTTAATTCATAGCACTTGCCAATGTTGCTACAAGTTGGGATTATTTTTCCAAGGTAGTATCATCAAGAGATCAACTTCTTGACTAACTGACCATGGTGACATTTGAAACTTGGTCAGAACACTTACAGTCCAACCATTCACCAAATATCCTGGAGATGATCAGCATTAGAAAAACACTCCAGAGTAATAACTCTCTTAAAAAAATAATATCCATTTCCACAGGAAGAGATATGAGTCAAGAACAATAGTCAGAAAACTACCACAATCTGTTTACATTATATCGGAGGTATATTGAACAAAATTCAGATCTGCAGTCTACACAAAAGTAAAACAGTATTCAAAAGCAGTTTTTTGTACAAATGACAACAAGATGAGGGCAATAGCCCAAATAATGTAAATACTGATCTGTTTCTGTTATACTTATTAGAAGATATCACTTAATTTCATCTAGTTAATTCATCCTTGAGATATTAATTTATGTCTTGGATATTTAATTTTTTTTCTTATTATATGACCCTAGGATTGAACTTCTAATTCCCACTTAACTCAATTATTTTTATCTAGTCAGTCACTTGTCCTACAGAACAATTTAATTGTGGTCCATCCATTAACAGATAAGACTCAGCTTGTCTATGCAAAGAACTCTGCTTACTGTGCAAAGATCATTAGATATGCTCCCATTCATTCCAACTATGGATGTAATAAGACTGTACACCATAAGACTATATGTGTGGTTCAAGATAAACTGAAATTGGATCCCTCTTCTGAGAAACATACCAGTATTCTGATAATTATATGGAGATATATACATTCTGTGTAGAAGGAACATATTTGATGCTTATATATATATATATATATATATATATATATATACATATACACTCCCACAACAAAATATCAATATATAGCTATTAAGTGAACACCCATTCATGTGTATATTAAAATGCAATAAAAGGAAATCAAACATCTTCGCAATAAAATAAACCAACTGCAAACAAGACTACGCCCCCAACAACAAAATCCATATAAATAAAAAACAAACAGGACACAAACAGAATATCAAAAAAAAAATTTACCCTGATGGGTGACAACACCATAACAGTGTTCTCACAAAACTTCAAAGTTGGCATGAACCTGTTCATTTAAGTGAAAAACTTCTTTGCATTATATATATATATATACTAGCAGTATAGCCCGGCGTTGCTCAGGTGTAATGAAAGCTTTAAAACTAATCCATCGTCCTGGAGCTCAGACTCTTTGGACATTGGCAAGAAAGACTAAAAAGCAATAGTTGTTTCCAGTTAAAGCGAAACCGTAGACTGAAAGAAAAATGAATGGATGTAAGTCAAATTTTGACTTCTGGTATCGATATCAAATCAGTTTTTTTCGTCATAAACTGAATTTTGAAGGCTAAATAAGTCCTCTGAGTAAATGGTATCATGGCTGAGACTAAGAACTACAATTATATCTATTTAGAGCCAAACCTGAAGCAAAAACTAAAATAAAAGGGCTGAAAAAAATACAGACATACAGGCAGATAAACAGACACACACACACAAACATCTTGCCTTTTATATATATATATATATATATATATTATCGATTTTCTGAACTATTGTAAGAACTGCAACATTGAAACTTCTGAATATCGTTTCTTATGTCTTTGTCTATGAGTGTATCAAATTTGATTAAAATCGAACCACTCCTACTATAACCCGATTTTTTTCGATTGTCAATTTTCAATATTTATTGGGGGTACCTCGACACAAAACCTAGCTAAGAACACTTGCAGACGCTTATAGTACAACTGTGTAAATTTTCAAGAAATTCAGTTCAGCCATTTCGGAGTCTATAAGGTAACGGACACACAAAGTTCCATTATAAATAAGTTTAGATTTAGATTAGACCATCAGAAAAAAGGCTTAGCTAGAAGTTCGTTGTTATTTCTAGTGATAATAATAATATAAATGGAATGCTTTCAAGAACTGGCTTTAAGAATGCCACCACAAGAGTCAACTATGTGGTAGAGATACTTTGATAACACCTACATACTAGAAAGATGTGAAAGAAATGCTGAATCCTGTGAACCTAATAAGACCTTCACCACAGTTCATATTAGAATAGAAAAAAGGAAGATATACGGCCTTCCTTGACATTCACTGAACAATTCCTAAGATTCTACCATCCATACAGTGTGAAGAAAGTGATCAATTACAGCCTACAAGATTGAACAAAACTTGAACAAAAATATCAGTTTCCACAGGAAGAGATATGAGTCAAGAACCAATCTGTTTACATTATATCGGAGGTATATTGAACAAAATTCAGAAGATCTGCAATTTATACGAAAGTAAAACAGTATTCAAAAGCAGTTTTTTTTCTCTCTCTTTCAAACCAAGCTCCTTTCAGAAGGAGTCATAACCAAGAATTATGTATATTCCCTTATATGTAATTGTAAGACTAGAAGAACATCAGAATAATAGAAAAAAAAGATTGAAAGAAACAGTGCACATACTAAACTAATAACCTTGACCTTGTGTTGCATCCACTTCCTAGTGGGGGGGTGGAGGTAAATATCCATACTAAACTAATAACCCTCTCAATGTATCAGAGAACATTGGGCCTATGGTTAAAAAAGAATTTCCACTACTTAATTACATTAAAAATAATTTTAAAGTAATATTCTTTAATTCAGTTAAAGAGGTAGACAGGTGACATTTGGTTTAAGGCTCTAAATTTCCATCAGTGAATTATCCTATGGGACACATAGCTTAAGGAACCAAAGCATTGGTTGTGATTTCAGTTTGAGGATCAGTGAAAATGGAGGGAGGGTGATATCATAAAGATGACTAGATAAATTTAACTTATATGAAATAATCTCTAGCATCGGCAGTGGAATGAGAACTCATCACCTGTAACTGAATAAAGGATTCAGTTCAAAATTATCAAAAGATCTATTAACAAAATAACAATAACAACCCATAAAGAAGGCTGAATGAGAAAATGACTGAAAAAGTGTGACAAGAATTGTATAATAATGATAATTCTACATCAAAAATTATTGCAGATATCTTTTATATGATTTTGTGAAATCCTGAACTGAATTCATATTTTGTTTTAAATTTACAGTAAAGTGTTTTATTAACCTGGAGTTTCATCAACTCCACTAAGATTTTGAGTCTGGCAGTTTTATATAAATTAAAGTACCAAAATTGATGGTTTCAATCTCCCTTACTTGTAAAAATTGACCCAGCTGGATTATATATATGTCATAATAGGTAAAGAGGTAATGTAGCTGTGGTAGTCATGAGATGAGAAGATTTAACAGCATTTAATTGAAGCCAGAAAACAGACTATTTTCAGTCCTTGGAGGCTAGTGCTTTAGTTTTTTATCAAGCAACATTAGCAAGGGTATACCATGAATTCCAGACAGATATGTGAAAACTGCCACTAGATGAAGCAAGAATGAGACCACCAGCAATTAACAATGATGCTAACCACCTATTGAAAGGAACACTGCCTCAAATCATATCACAATTCAATGCTGGTGCCAATTAACCAATCAGTCATGCTCTATACAGTATTACATAGCAATTTGTAGTCATCAACCAACAAGAGTATGATTAATTGCACCAAATCATTAATTGCTGCACCTTGCCTTCAACACTGGACCATGGAAAACAGGTGCCATATTGACAAGTTAGATTAATCACATTTCTGGTTCTTTTACTTTCAGGCAAGTAATCAAGTTTATGTATAGTGAAGACCCCACGAGGCTAGGAGTCCAGCTTATCAGTAACACTGTCTTATCAAATCATTACCATTATTTAGGTGAAGGATAATGGATATACTGTTAGTTAACCATTTAATTTTCAAGAATTTCTGTCCAAATTTGACTTATGTATGAAAATAATATGATTTAGAATACCAGTTATACCTCTGTTCTACAATAGCCAGTTAAAGCATGTCGAATCTAACAAGTTTCCCTTTGCCTAGAAGAACACAGGTTTGAGTCCTGCTGGAAAGCACTTATTTTAATGAGATTACTTGAATATTTGGGCCGAGAGATGAAAAAAAATATACTGTTTAATAAATAAATGGAACGTATATATATTGACGTAAATTAATAAATATACATATGAAGAGAGTGTACATATGTATAGTATTATTATTCAGGTGTTGATAAAACAGTGCTCAATGTATGAACAGAGCTGTATTATATATATATATATATATATATATATATATATATAAACTATTCTACACCTATGGCAAAACTTGGAGTTCCATGCACTATGCAATCATCAGGTGCATATTTCAAACTGACGGTTTAATAGATTCGAATTTAAGTTCACTCGATGTTCATAGGAATTAAATCTTATAAAGTTATGTTACTGCTTTTTTAATAACAACATGAAAAATTTAAATATTCTATGGTTACATGTGGGTAAAAATTTAAAATTTAAAATTTGACATTAAAATGAAAAATAATAACATGCTGGGAGAACAAATCAAAGGGGTGTAAATCATGGGTCTTACAAATTTAAATATTTAAATATTACGTGTACATAAGATTGTAGGAAAAATTAAAAATTTAAAAATAAAAATAAAAATAAAGAGGTAAAATTAAGAATTAAGACTTAAAAATGTAAGGAGTAAAAATAAAAGGGGTTTAATTCATAATTGTTAAAAGTAATATTGCAGGAGAAAGAAAGAAAGGAATAGGCAAATGTAAAGAGATTTATATCAATCTGAGTCTAAGAATTTAAGTTAGTATTTTTTTCTATGACAGTATGGGATCATTAAATCACTCCTTTTATTAAACAAATTTAGATTCTTGATATGGTTTAAGATGACAAGTTTTTCTAAAAGGCATAGATTACATTGATCTCCTTTTCCACTGTAATGTTTGGACTTAGCTATGATATTCCAAGTAATCATTCGGTTCTTACTGTTGTTTTTCAATTTCCAATAATGTATGGATAAAGCAGTACTTTTGCTTTATTTACTGTTGTTTTAAGACAACATATGGTTGTTAAATCTTATCTTCCACCTGTTAAAAGTACTTCCAAAGTAAAATTTAACATCATTATCATCTGAATGAATTTGGACTCTATAAACAATACTTTTGGACATGCATTGGCCATTCAATGGGCAGGTTTTATTTGTTCGGCAGTTGCAATTATTTTTAGAAGGATCATTTTTGCTATTAGTTAGGTGATGGATATTGCTTATATGGGCCAAATATTTACTTGATATCATAGCATCACGTTGTAAAATATACCTATCTATCTATCTATCTATCTATCTATCTATCATTTTAATGCAACTATAACTAACTTTTGTTCAAGATTTTATTTAGTGTGGGTGAATGGTAGAAATGTTTCTGAATTAAGTTAAAGAATAGTTTACCAATGTTAGTTTGGACATTACAACTGAAGGGTGGGTTAAACTGAATAATCTTACGTTTACAAGATTTTTGCTTATTTCTGCGTACCTTGTTTTTAACGGAGTATTCTAAACTAGTGTTGAGTTTACTTTTTTCTAAAGCTTTAATGTATTTATGTATTATATATAAATAAAACGATTCACTCCAATCAAGACAATAATGTGACTGAGTGGGAAAAACAGTGAAAAGATTTTAAAAGGAACTAGAAACCCAATCCTAAACAGAAAACAAGGGTTAAACCTCTACTCTTGATAAAAAAAAGCCAGAGAACAGTGTGAAATAGACAATAGGTGAACATATCTTCAATTAAATATTTCATATACTAAACATAACAATTATCATGAGACAGAGGTAGTAAAATGTATGGTCAAATAAGCAATATTTACCTTAGTACCTATTATTTTGTTAATGTTGACAAAGGGAAATAATTGTTTATCTATAAAATAATTTTATGTTTTGTCTCATTTTTTCATAGAAAAGTAAGAAGTTTTAGCATTCAAATCTAAATTCAAAAGCAATGTCTTTTTAAGAAGTAGTTCCCCAATAGGAGATAGAGAAATCACAGAAAGGAATAATAGTTACCTTTTACTGAAATGGAAAGAACTAGATTTTTAATTCAGCAAATGTATTCACAAATTTACTTGCATTTTCAAAATGTTATTAACAAAGAATACAGCATTCACTTTTATTTTAAAATATTGGCCATAATTTGGGAATGTTTAGCTACTTTCATATTGAGAGTTTTAATAGTCTTTTTCTTTTTTTTTTTTAAATACAGACACAATACTAATTAACTTCATATTGTGGGTTTTAATAGTCTTTTTTTTTTTAATACAAACGCAACAATACCAATTAACAAAACCAAAAATCATTAATATTTTGATTATAAAAAAAGATCCTGAAATATTTGTGCTTGTTCAAGAAAACATAATGCAAACAACTATATCAAGTATCTACTCTTACATAATACAGATAGAGAGAAATATTTTTCCATATTTGTCACTCTTATGAAAATTTACCTTTTCAGATTTTTGAAATTGGATTTTTATCCTTAAACAAATTTTAAAATATAACTGCAATATAGACAGGTACATATTTGTGTGTAATTCTTGAAATATACAGGATACACTATAGTTATTGACCCAGAGCAGTACTACCTCCTCAAAGCACTTGATATAGGCCTCCATGTTGAGTCAGAAATTACTTTTTAAACATGATCTGTTAAAAGTAACAGACATTTTGTGCCCATTATATTTAATCATCTTTTGTTTCCAATGTATCCTTTCACAAATTATTAGAACCTTGAATAAGTTCTCCCTGTTTTCCAACAGATGGCTACCCAGAACTGCATGCATGGAGTTTTAGATGGTAACACATCTATAAGGAAGTACTATAAGCAAGTTTGAAATTCAGTGTATGTCATTTTGCTAAAGTGTAAACAACTTAGTTTTCATAGCGGTAAACATGTCAGATTTCTTGCCAGAGAAAGTGTATTTGTGAGGAATTTTACTGAACTACTTTATTCAAAAGAAATCTGCAACTAAGCACACAGAATTCTTGTTGCAACTTACAGTGACCATGCACTGTTGGAAACAACATGCAGAGATTGGTTTAGACAATTCAAAAATAATGGTTTTGATGTTTAAGATAAAGGTTCTGGCACATCGAAAAAGTTTGAAGATAAAGAATTGGAGACATTACTTCATGAAGACTCATGTCAGGTGCAAACTGAACCTGCAGAATCATGAAAAGTTGATCACACAACAGTTTTGAAATGTTTGAAAGCATTAGGAATGATTCAAAAACAAGGACATTGTGTGTCATGCAAGTTGAAGACGAGACATTGAACAGTATTTTGTCATGTGTGAACAGCTGCATCAACAGCAGAAAAAGGTAATTTTTTTTTTTTGCATCATATCATGACTGGTGATGAAAAGGGAATACACTATGATAAACCTAATTGTAGAAGATCGTAAATAAATTCAGTCATGCATCAATATTGGTAGCAAAGCCAAATATCTATGGTTCAAAGCTTCTGTTCTGCATTTGGTGGGATTAGGTGGGTGTAGTTTTTTATGAGCTGCTCAAACAGGCCGAAACCATCATGGAAGATTGCTGTTGACTACAATTGATATGTTTGAGCCAAACATTGAAGAAAAAATAGTCACTATATTAGCAGACATACATCAAAGTGATTTTGTATCATGACAACGCTAAGCCACATGTTGCAAAATGGGTGAAAAACCTACTTAGAAGCACTTGAATGGGAAGTCCTACCTGACTCACCATATTCACCAGACATTGCCTTCTACAATTATCACTTGTTCCAATTGATGGCACACGGCCTGGCTGAGTAGCACTTTCATTCTTATGAAAATGTCGAAAAAGACTAGTCAATCTATGGATAGCCTCAAAAAATGCCAGACAGATTGAAAAAGCTCAAGGCTAGGGATAGACAATACTTTCAGCGACATGTTTCTTACTAATTTTTGTAAATAAAACATTACTTTCATGAAAAATCAGTAAGAACTGATTCAAGGTTCTAATAGATTGTCATGTGTGGATAAATTGGCCTAAATCCACACACAACTACATATGTATAAAGCTATTCACTCATTAGAAAAACAAAAAGGTCATGAAATATAATGAATACATAATGTCCATTGTTTTTAATAGTGTTTGTTCATATATATTTATTTATCAAGAAAAGGCAAATATGCTGGCCCACCTTACTACCTGGGTTCCAATCGTGAGATTTCTTCAGGCAGACCATTTGCCTGAAGGACCTTTGCAGTTGCAACCCAGATAGCAAGGTGGGTCAGCATATTTGCTTTCTGTTAAATATATTTTGCTCTACATTTTCATTGCTGAATGTTGTATTGAGCACTTTTTTATTATTCATACTTGAGGAGAGTCTGTTTTCTGCCTTCTTTTTGTATTGCTATTTGTGTGTGTGTGTGTGTGTGATTACAGCCACATGATGTTGAAAGACTGGTTTCTGTATGATCACTAAAGTTAAGCAATGCTAAACCAGGTCAGTAACTAGATAGGTAACTGCATAAAAATACCAATTACTATAAGCTTGAATGTGCAGGAGATGTAATGGATAATGGCTCAGAATTGCTAATCAAATAGCTGAGTTCCAGTTCCAGTTGAGTTTGTTATATTCACTTACATGTAAATACTCTTGAGAAAGGTATGAATCCACATCTTCTCCCCAGTTATTAGTAAAACTTGTATCACTAAATTATTATAATTTTAATCTGAAAAAATATTTTCTAGCTTTAAATAACCTGCAAAAGGTTGATAAATTGTAGAAAACAAATCAATATATATATATATATATATATATATATATATATATATGAGTTAAGGGAAGGAGATGGATGAAAACAACACTGATAGGCTTGCTTGCTGGATATTGCAAAACATTGAAAAGCATAAAAATTTTAATTCATTAAAATTCTTTACAAAAGAAAATATTTTTGCATTTCTTATTCCTTTTTTGTATATGAAAGTGATCTCTGTATAACATTTAGCTAAAAAAAATGAATGAGCAAATAGATTACAAGAGAAAAGGGAAATAATATGAAGATACAAGCAGCTAGTATTTTATGATTATGAACATTTTGTGGTAAGAAGTCATAAGGTGTCAAGCATAAAAAATATTCTTATATATATATTCTTTAATTAAATATCTAAGATTTTTTTCAAATAATCTGTTTACTCTGGCAACTGAAGAATCTATCTACCCAGTATGTTGTGATAAAAACATTTTTTTTAATTATTTCATCCCAAGCAAGGTGAGACCACCATTAGTACACAGGGGATTTATAGGGAGAGAAAAGACTAGGTACAGGGAGAATTGATGAAAGGATAACTGAACAAGATTCTAGAAGATATAAGATGGTAATTGATGTTGCATTTAAAATTTTGGAGATTGTAGCTATCATAGAAGAGAGTTCTACAAGTGGTAAGTGCAAGAAAAGTAAGTGATGGAATAGAAGTAAAGGATGACAATCTAGTAGCATGCTTAAATTCATGTGGTCAGGACACCAAAGAAAAAAGCATATCAGAGTAGTTACCAAAAAAATAATTGTAGAAAAGACAGAGGGAAGCCATGTCATGTTGGTGAGAAAGTGACTGAAATCAAGATGTCAAGTCAGGATCAATTATATTACAGACCCTTTTTGGATTTTGTCAAGAACCTTGAGATGAATAGCAAAAGTACCCAACCAGATATGGCAATAGTATTCAATGCATGGAAGAATGGTAGATTTATAAATGTGCAAGTTGGATTCTGATGAGAAAAATTTTTTGGCATGACACAGTAACTCAACTTTCCTAGGAGTAGATGCAGCTACTGATTTGAAGTCATTTCATTAAGGTTCAGTTAAAAAAAAAACGAGGCCAAGGAGGTACAGTATGTTGCTCTACAGGATACTAGCATCAGGCATGCTGATAGCAAGTAGAAAAGTTTCTCTATGGTGGTTAAAGGAGAACAGCTTTGTTTTGAAGGCATTAAAATTTATAAACCATTTCCTGCCCCAGTTAATCATTGATTGGATGTCCTTTTCAAGAGTAGCTGCCAAGTTTACTTTGTCAGCCACAGCAGATTTCCTACTGAGACAAGAGTAAATGGTACCATCTTCACAAATGTCTACTTGGGAACTGATGATATCAGAAAGATCATTGATGAAGATCAGAAAAAGTATACAATCTAGGATTGAGCTTTGAGGAACACCTGCATTTGTGTGAAAGGATCTGGAAGCATGCCCATTCAAAACAACCTTCATTTCACAATTTAATAGGAGCAATTGGATTAAATCAAACAACCATAGCCTTGCGTAGAAGGCCAGCAAACACTGTGAAACACTTTTCAAGCCAGGTAAATGGTAGATCTGGCAAAGCATAAGCCATATTGTTTATCAGAGATTAGGTTGTGAGAGGTGAGATACTTTACTACTTCAGCATAGATTGGAGTCTTGAATACTTTGTCGAAAAGTCATAAGAGGCCAATAGAGCAATAGTTAGAGATGTCAAAGAGTTCATCCGAATTCTTAAAAATGGAAACTACAGGTGAGTACTTCTAACAAGCTGGAAAGCAGGAAACAGATGCAATAGTCATAGAGTTTGGAGAGGACTGGTGACAGCATGGGGACATGTCTCTTTAGGATGACAGCTTAGAAACTATCACTTCTACTTGATTTATAGAAGTTTAATTTTGAAATGATATCCAAGACTAGAGACAGGGTTATGCACATATCACTCAGTAGAGCCTCTGTTCTAGGCTGGAAATTGGTTGTGGGTACTCCAGATGAGTCAAGTGTGGAGTTGAAAAAATTTGCAAGCAAAGAATTCAACCTTGTCTGCTGTAGATGTGAGGAATTTAAATTGATTGAATAGAATAGGGATTGAGGTTTTGCTGTTGTTTAGCACACTCTTCTATTGTCACCAGTAATCTCTGGAACCAGACTTGCAAAAGGTATACATTGTTTTTTTATATTGTTCACTTTGTTTTGTCAGAAGAAAATTGACAGCTGAAGTATGAGCTGACACTGTTAAAGTATATGAAACTTACTCCACATACAGCTCTACTTTTTCCACTTTTACAAACCTGTTAACCATATGTAAGGATATCATTCAACTCCAAGTATATGAAGTAATCAACATAGACTGTCCTACTGTCAATATCACTACTATGGCAAACTTCAAAGTTTTTGTATATTCCAAAACAACTACAGACGCCTAATACTTCTTCTTCTTCTATGTGCCTTGTCCCTTCAGGACATAGGCAATCATGGCCTTCCACTTTTCCCTATCCCTGGTGGCTCTGAGCACGCCTTCTCCTGTTACACCATGCAATCCTCGTTCCGTCATCCACCTGATTAGGTCCTTCAAATATGTTGTCCATTGCTTTCCCCTGTCTCTTTTTCCCTCTATATGACCTGTTAGTATCAGATTCTCCAAGCCCTCCTTCCTCATTGTGTGTCCCGGGAACTTCAGCTATCTCTTCCTGATACTCAGTATTAATTTTCTTTTTGTTTCCATCATTTCCAAAACTTCATCATTGCTCACATGCTCGATCCATGATATTCACAGCATCCTTCTGTAGAACCACATTTCAGTTGCTTCAAGTTTTTCCTTCATCTTTGATGATATTGCCCAGCATTCACTGCCATATTGAAGGACAGACAGCACGTAGCAATCCAGTACTCTCTTCCTAGTTTCTAGCGAAATTGTCCTGTTTCTTAATACTTTACCAAATTTCTGAAATGCTTCCTTCGCCATGCCAATTCACCTTCAGATCTCTGTGTCGCACTTTCCGTCTTCTGTTATAACACTTCCCAGGTATTTAAATTTTTGTACCTGCTTGATTGTGGTATCCCCGACCTGTATTTGGCATTTTGGGCTGCCCTTTTTACTGATGACCATGCATTCGGTTTTCGTGCAGTTTATTTTTAGTCCTTTCTTGTTACTTTCTTCAGCTACCTTCTGTAGGAGGTCTTGTAGCTTCCTTTCTGTGTCTGCTATCAGCACTGTATCATCTGCGTACCTTAGGTTGTTTAAATTGTGGCCTCCCATTATGAATCCAGGCATAACTTCTAGGGTCCTCAAAATATTTTCGCTGTACAAATTGAACAGATTCGGTGAAAAAACACATCCCAGTCTTACACTCCTTTCTATCTTTGTATATCTACTTAATTCATTACATGTCCATATGCAAGCAGTTTGCTGCCAGTAAAGATTCTTTATTACTCTCAAGTCTTTCCCAAATATGTCCAGGCTGCTGAGCATCTCCATCAGTTCTTTGTGGCGTATTTTGTCAAATGCCTTTGCATAATTAATGAAGCACAAGTATAAGTCCTTCTTTGTTTGTATTGCCCTTTCGGAGAGCATCCTAATCATAAATATGGCATTCCTTGTTCTCGTGTCTTTAATGAAACTGTACTGTTATTGACCTATCTCTGGCCTGATTCTGCTTCTCACTCTGTTCATCAGGATTCAGACAATCAGTTTTGTCATATGGCTCATTAAACTGATGCTCCTTATACTTACTGGTTATACAATAACAAGTATGTCACCCATAAAAAAAATGACAGGATCATTTGCACATACACTAGCACTTCTGCCTTGGCTTAGACTATATATGTGCTCTGCCAAGAATCAAAGTATTGCTGGCAATTCTACCTACAATCAGAATGTAATATGTGTATGCCTTGTAAAAACTGTTATACACACAATTTGCCCTGAATAATATCCATTGAGCTCTCTATTTTTATCTAATTGATATTTTATATTAATTAGATAAAATCTTTTGGATTATCCTCTTCATCTTCACGGGTTGCTATCCTCTCATATATATATATATATATATATACACACACACACACGTCACAGGTATACAGTTCTGGTACTTGGTTAGCCCCTCTTTTGCCTTTATAACGGCCACAGGTTTTAATGGCACGGATTCAACAATGTTCTGGAAACATTCATTTGCAAGTTGGGCCCATGCCATTAATATGGCATCCTGAAATTCTTATAGATTGGTTGGTTAATCATCCAGGATTTGACTTCCTTTCCACGACATCAACAAAGATGTTCTGTAGGATTAAGAACTGAAAGTGGAGAAGTACCTTCTAACACTGAAAACTCATTGCTGTATTCCATGAACCAATCTGCCACTGTTTTTGATTCTTGGCATTGTGTGTTGTCCTGCTGGAAATTATGACCAGAAGATGGCTGCACCATTATCATGAACTGATTTATGTGCTCAGTTGCAATAATTAGGTAGGCTACAGTAGTTAAATGATCCAAGTGTTCAAGAAAATATTCCCCATACCATTAAACCAACTGTCTTTTAAAATTTGGATTCATGCTATTATTACATCATTCTGCAATTCTTCCATACTTATTGGCTGCCCATTCAGGGTTCAAATCTATCTTTCTACCACATCCCAAATGTGCTTTCTGAGACTTGAGGCCAATAACACAGAAGCCACAGTTATATTTCATGAATCAATCTGCCATTATTTTTTATTTTTGACATGGTATGTTGTCCTGCGGGAAGTGATGACCAGAAGACAACTGCACCATAGTCAGAAACTGAGTTATGTGCTCAGTTACAATACACCTAGGTAGGCTGTGCCAAGAAAATACTCATATCATTATACTGCCACCAGCCTGAACCATTAATGCAAGTCACAATGGATCTTTACTTTCATGTTGTTCATGTCAAATTCTGGTCATAGCATTTGAATGTCAGAACAGGAATCAAGGTTCATCAGAAACAGGCAATGTTTTCCAGTCTTTGATTACAATCTTCCAGTATGGTTTTCTGCTGCTGAAGCCCATCTCCTTCAAGGTTTAAGATGTTGTGCATTCAGAGATGCTATCACCATTGTAAAGAGTAGTTATTTGAGCTACTGTTGTCTTTCTATCAGCTTGAATTAGTCTGGCCATTGTCCAACAACCTCTGTCATCAACAAGGGATTTCTGCCCACAGAATTGTCACTGAATGAAATTATCTTTTTCTGACTATTCTCTATGAGGCATAGAGACAATTTTGCAAGAAAATTCTAATACATCAAGAGATTTATAAATATTCACACCTGCTCATCTGACATCAACAGCTACATTGCATTCAAAGTTACTTAAATCTTTTTTTCCCATACTAATTCCTGAAATGAAATTCAGCAGGTCATCATGACAATGTTTAAATGCCTATATCCATTAAATTTTGCCACATCATTGGCTGATTAGGAATTTGCATAAAAGAGCACTCATTCATGTATACTTAATTAAGTTGCCAGCATAAATGTTATTTTCAATGGATATTTGATTAAATACTTCTTTTTACAGTATTTTTTATGATGATAATATACTGTTTAAAAATAAAAGCAGTCTGTACTCAAATATGGATATCCACTAAAACTTTCGTGATAAAAATCTATCAGATTAATAAATAAAAAATCCATTATTTCTCACAGAAACCTACACAAAATGTAATGTAAAAACATCCATATATATGGATAATCTATACTATAATAAGAGATGTGTGTGTGTCCGTCTGTCACATGACCTTATTAGTGAGAAGAGATAGGTCAATCTTTCTTTTTTGAAAGGTTTTTATAGGTCAGCAAAAGAGGTTGATTGATATCTGTGACTGTCATTAAGTTGGGAGAAAGGAGAATGTTGTCATGATAAAGTCAACTTTCTTCATTTCACTAAAACAGCTGTTAACTACTTTTATTTTCCCTTCATTCTTTCTTTGTTTTTTTCTTCATTTCTCACTGGAGATGTTTAGTACTTTTCATGATCCCTTATTTCTTTCTTTCTAACCACATTCCTGTCTTATAAACATTTCTCTTAATATAAACAAATAATTCAACAGACAATGTTATTTTATTGAAACTAGATTTTATTTTAAAGAATTATTTCCCTTCATTATTTTTTCTTTAATATTCTTACTGAAATTAAGTATTGTCTTTTATCCGTTAAATATTTGAACTTAACAACTTTAACCAAATATTTTAATAACAATTATAAATCATGGAATACAAATGAACAGATTTTAAATTGGCAACTTTTTCCATTTCACTGAAACAGATGTTAAACACTTTCATCTTGCTTTCTTTTTTTTTCTTTCTTTAATCATTTATTTCCTGAAATCAAGTAGTGTATCTGACATATCTTTCCACGTTATCAAAATGGAATCTTTGTAGGGCATAACGTGTCCTAAGAAATTAAAGAAGGGCATGATGAATTAGTATAAGATTAATCTATACTTTATTAGTATAAGATTAATATAAACTTTAAATTTGGTAAATATCCTTTTTTTTTTTATTAAACCATGTAACTGATGTCTACAAGGCTAGGTAATTGAGATAATTAAGATGCTGTGCCTTTTGGTAGGGATTCTGCTACTTCTCAGTGTTTATTTACTCTTATAACATTATCTTTTTTCCTGAAGGCTCACCTTGATGTGTTTATATATAAACTTACCTTCTTTTAATCAGTGAGCAGTTTTTGAAGTGAAAACCTCTCATCAATAAATATGAGAAAAGAGACTCAGATTTTTAGAATTTTTAAAAAACTTTCTTGTGCATGTTCTTTTTTTAAACCTTTATCTACAAACAAACAAAATTATTTCATCAAAGCCTTTGAATATATTTGTCTATATATCTGACATGAGGTATTGTATTTATTTACACTATTTACATTGTATGGATTGTGGTCTTCATCTTTGTTACTATATTCATGATGTTTCAGCCTTTGTATGATCTGGCCTTCTTCGGTTGATTTGAATTTAGAACTTAACTCTTTAATTCCTTCACTGGGTTAGATTGTACTATTTATTTATTAAGCTTACATACTTTGTCATTAAACTAGCCTACCAGATAATATCACAAACCACTATCCAATAGTGAGGTACCCAGGTTTATATAGTGGATAGAAATATGTTTTAAAAAATTCCATGAAGTAAGTATAAAATAAAATAAACAATTTTTGTAAAAATATGATATGTATTTATGAAGGGGGCTGCTGAAAATTTCTTAATCCAACCAAGAAAAAGTATGATAGTCATTTGATTAGATTTGTGGAAGTTGGGTTGAGAACTTTTCAGCACTTTTACATAGCTATAATAATAACAATATGATCACATATTTTCCTTTTCAATGAAATGGTGCCAAAATATTTCCAATTATTAATAAATTGCATCTTGAAATCTTTCAGAATGGAGTGCACAGAGGAAAGATGTTTACACAATGATAAAAATAAAACAAGTCTCAGGTTAATGAAAGTTGTAGCCAATAAGCTGATAGCATCCTATCAGCATCCTGCAAAAAAATTAAATACTATGTCAGTTAAAATCTTTTGTTGGCTGAGAGAACACCAGAAAGCAAAACAAATTAGACACGCGTATGATTATACACATATACAGATACATAAAAAAGAGAAAACAATCATACACATACATGCATGTATGTGTATGTAGCCACTCTTTTGGATTGCCTTGTTTCACCAGAAGCTGGCTTAATTAAACATGGCTGCTCTGAACTGACAGACCTTATTCATAAGTAGAGATTCATCTGAACTCATCTCATTTTTTTTCTGATCATCCTCCTTATATGTAAACATTAACATATGTACATGGGGAAAAGTAAGAAAAATGAGTTCTAGTTTCATATATATACATATATATATATATATATAGGCACACACAAGATGTTACATTGTTAATACACCTATTACTTCTCTTATAATAATATTACTGCTGCATTTGTTCAGAGCTTCAAATTTACATTCATATTTTTAAGATTTGTAAAATTTAAACTATTTTTAAAAAATCTCTAAAATATTGATTATATGAAACTTTCAGAATTGATGAAGAACTTTTTATTAAGTTACAGATATGTATCTCTATTTTAAAAATTTCTAGTTAATAATTCAGAAGGAACAGGCATGTTTCAAAAGATCATGATTTTTATTAAGATTTTTAGGACTCAATTATTCATGTCCTCAGTAAAATGTTTTTTAAAATCATATAGAGTAAATAGAAAGTAAAAATATATTTAGCTGTTAATGCAAAAAGAAATAAAAACAAAGTAGCTCCTCAAGAAATAGCAAGATTGACTTAAAAACTACCAAATGTACAGGACAAAAATAAAAATAGCTATACACCATAAAATGCATGAATAAAATACAACACAAACATTTTTTTTTAAATTACATTTTTAAAATTTATTCTAGACCATTAAGAATTTCCCCAGAATAAATTCAAAACTTAAACTTCATGCTCTATTTTCATGTTGCAATTGGTCTATAAATAATAAGCAATAACTTGCCAAAATAAAAATCTTTGTTTATTTTTTTTTGTCTAACTGAATCTACATTTTTCATCTTTATTAAACTTATCTTCAAACAATACACAGGTATACAAGAGTGAATGATGCCAATCATCCAGGTGGATAATGCTTACCTGCTTTGAAAATAAGCATTCAAAACCAATATTTTACCTGGGTTTAATCATCAATTGCTGGCATAAGTGGGAAAAATTACCTCAGTTATAAAGTAAATACTTTTGGAATTTACAATATTTTACCAAGAAAGAAAGATGGGAATTCAAATTCTTGACTCAGACACTGACTATCATGGATAATGCAATTATCCCAATGACAAACCCAACTATTTTTGACACTTACAAAAAAAAAAAAAAAACAACTATTCTTTTAGAATTTAAAAGCAAATTAAAATAACAAATAAATTCCAAAGAAAAGATGGTTCCAATCATTTTGTATAGTTTTTTTTTTTGTTTTCATATAAATAGCCATTTAAAAAATAGAGATAAACTCTTATAGGCCTATAAAGGTTAAGGTCAGCGACAAAAATAAATTCCTTTCTATTTAAAAATGTAATTTTCAATAGATATTGTTGACAGATTTATTATAATTATTTATAATAATAATATTATTATTATAATATATTGGGTAAGGTATCCAACCCAAAAAAGTCAGTGGTGATTCATGATGGTTTTTAGGCTCTTCATGTTTGTGTGAAGGAGTTCATTATTTATAATCCGGTCCTTCCTCGTGTTCTGTAGGATTTAATGAAGTTTGATTTCATGAAAACATTCAAGATGCCTCTTTGGTAGAAAACCCAGGTCTCAAATGTGTCCATGAGTTAAGATTATAACTTGAGCTTGGTGGTTTGTGTTAGCCCAGGAATGCTGAAGACAGTTATGAATAGTTTCCATATGCTGTATGGAGGGACTTGATTTGGTTATCAATGCCTTTTTCAGTGGATGCATTTAAAATTAGAATGCTACCAAGGTATGAAAATTGTTCCACATTCTCCAGGACCAGTTTGTTGGTGATTGATGTACTGGTTGTGATTGGAGCAGGACGTTGGTCTTTGCCATATTGAGGAGGAGTCCATAATGTATGTTCTGGAGAACATGTCTGCTTGGCTCTGGATATCTTTGAGTTCATAGGACATAAAGCTCTGTGACTCATATGTTTGTTGTTCAAATCCTGGACTGGAGGCAAGATATATATATATAAGCTTGTGGAACCTGTTGCTTTCCAGTTAACTTTGATCTTCGAAAATTTAGCTGCAATGTCAATCATTATCTTAATTCCTGTTCTTTTATTAATCTCCCTTCTTGAAAATATTTTTTTTTACATATTCTCTCACACTTAGTAATTACTTTCATCTTAATGGCTTTATTACCTTATTTGTGAAACGGTTAAAAAAGAATTTAACTAAACCTGAATATACTGTTGTGTTTTCATACATTTATAAGGACTACCTAATAGAGACTAATCCATTTTTTCCAAACTAGAAATTTAAATGAAATAGATATTATAATAAAAAAATAAATTAATAAAAATACATTTTGTGCTTATGACTTAAATAGTTTCAATTCCATCATCACTCAAATGGAAAATATTCATTACAACAAATTTATAAATTAAATATTTATAAAAAGTCTTTTTGCCACTTCATGGTAATATTCATTAATATTAACTACAATTAGTCATGTTATTAATTTGTTTTGATAATGCAAACAATTACAGGTAGATAACTAATTTTCTGGCACCCAGTGTTCTAGAACCATATCAGATAATCCATTTTGCTGGACCGATAGAAGTCTTTTAATAATAATAATAATAATGCACCTCTGATACTAATTATGCATCTCTATCTCTACAATATCATTGGCTGTTAGAAAGTTATATTAAACACAACTACAGCTATGACCACTTGCTGAATTAGTCTGGTAATTCAAATGCTAGTTAATTGTTTTGTCAAGAGTAAAAGTGCTGGGCCATCAGTTGCCACTAAATAGGTGTTCACTTGTAGTATAGGTAAAATGCAGAAACTGTCCAAGAGAATAAAAAAAAGTTATATACTTTGGGACCTGGAAATTAGAATAGATCAATCAATCCAAGCCAGAGGAGCAGATCAGATTATATGATGGAAAAATATCTCTCTGATAGATGTCACCATTTTAACAGGTCACAAAATGAAATTAAAAGCAAGTGATATGTTAGAAAATATAAAGATCTTGACAAAAGAAAAAAAAATTATAGAAATATAAAAGTGACTATTAGGCCCTACTGGAGTGTTCAAAATAGTCCAGAAAAACTTTGCTAAATAGTGTCAAAGTTGAAATTATCAATAGCATTAGTATAATTGACAAATATGAAGTAGTGTTGAAAAGCCCAGCCCATTTCTCAAAATTTTACCAGATAACAGAATTTTTTCTAGAATCCCTTCTTGGTTGAATGGAGAACATTTCATCACCCTTCCACTTATATATATATATATATATATATATATATATATATATATACTGCAGAGAGTGTTGGAACATTGACAAGATGTAGTGTCATTGATTCCCAGAAAGAGCCACCTAATACAACTAATGTGAAAAGCTCAGTTTGGAAAAAATAAAAAGACAGAAATATCAAAATAAAATATATTAAAATTTGTTGTTCTGGAAATACTGACATAATTTCAAAATTCTGTGTCATTCATAATAAATGCACAAGGGTTTAAAAAAAATGACAGATGAATAATAAATCCAGAAATGTCAATAAGCTGAACTGTAAAAAAATGCTTATTGAGAATTGCTTATGTCCCCAGGAAGACCCTGTCAGTATGATAACCCAATTCCAATGGTGTCTCTATTAATGGATTTTCTCATAATGTTTGATCATCTGCTCACACTTGGCAATTCTCAATGATTACCTGTGTCCTATATACTTAGCTCTGTTGTATTGATTTTACTGGAAGGATACAAAGATGAGAGAATGTTTACAAAAATTTTATGCTGGGTAAAATTTCTAGTGTGTGCTCAGCTTAAGGTTGGCAATATAAACATAACCATCTCATCATTTCTTGTGATAATGTTTTTATAAGATATACACATCTATATAACAGCTTCCTATGATGCTTTATTAGATATGGTCATTTTTTTTCTTTTCTAAATAACATTTATCTTGAGGCCTAAGACAAACATCTTTAAAACTATTTGGAAAATTTTCTAGGAATGAAAGCTCAACATTTGTGTATGTGTGTGTGTACTTGAAATCCTGAAAATTAATGTGTAAAATTGACAAGTATATAAATATTGCATAAACCTAGGATATCAAATAAATGCAGTTTTACCTTTTATATCTACCAACATGTGTCTTTTCTTTGTCTACTTAATGGTTCTTGCTTAGTACAGATTTTTAATTTGTAAATCTAGCTTTAAAAATCAAATCGTTAAAAGTAATTTTTTTAAAATATTCATTTATTTATAATCTTTATAAACAAGTGATTGTTTTATTGATGGCTTTAACAAATTACTTAGTCATTCAAGTGAGGCCATTTTCTGCACTAAACAACTTCACTGTTCATCTATGATCTAAACTTTTGTTTCGAGATAAGACTGTATGTTTCTTTCTATTAAATAAAATTAAACATTCTCTCTTTCTCTTTGATAACTTAGTCAAGCACACTACATCCCAAAATTACTGTAAATTTTACAGAAAATGTCAGATCATTAATTCTGAATAGCTGTTTATCATAAGTTTATTGTGAAAGATATTAAAGAATTGTCACTTGAGATTTAAACATTAAATTTTTAAGCCACTATTCTGCTATCTTTATCACTGAAGAACATTGTTCTTGAAATCAATGTATAAAACCTAAAAAACAAAAAACAGACAAAATCCTTTTGGGGCATCCCTGAAATTTGAAGCATTATATTCCCTTCACCACTTGTAACAACTCAGGAAGCCTTGTCTCTTTCTACCCAGAAAGTATGAAAGAAAGCACTTTTTACTCAAAGATAACAGAGGAACATGACAATAGTTTGATTAGCAAGAAGATATCACTTGGTGATTGAAAAAAAATGCAAAAAGCCTGAAACAAAACGTCTCCACCACCATTACTTTGAATCTATAAACTTTGCAGAAAAGGGATTTTCGGAAAAGATAAAAGATAAAGAAATTTTCTAACAGCAGAAACAAAGCAGCATGGAATTTACTCTTTCAGCTGTGAAAGTGTTCATAGCATTGTTACTAACTCTTCTCAATTTGAAAGAGAATTATTTTAAAATAACTTGCTTCTTAATACTTAAATATTTGTTAAGAGATTTAACAAATTAATAAGCTGGACATTCTCAATAAGAGGTGTGAAAGATTTTAATATAGTTAAATGTTTAAGGAAATTCTGATTGTGCTAAATATTTATTAATTCATTTGTTTTTTATACTTGCTATTTTTAATATGATTTAAAGATATACATACACTATAACATTTTATATACAACTTCATTTTTTCAGAAGAGCGTTGGTATTAATCAACTGATGTTGATAAAATTGTCAAAATATACTTATATTTATATGCACTGTATATTTGCAAATTTTAGCTTATTGTACTTACTCTATCCTAATGAAAAAGATATCAGTTTTCTATGCAAAGTGCAATACAAGAGTTTATTTTTAAATAAATCTAAAATACAGTCTATAGAAATGTACATTTTAATTAATACAATATTGCATATAGGCAAATTATTTTATATATTAATATGGGATCCTTGACATTCTATAACTTCCATCAATCATTGATATTTTTAACTTTTCTACTACTTCAGCATTAACATGACTTGCAGCAGTTTTTATTGTTTGCTTGAATATTTTCTATTCTCTAATACATCCCTTTCAATGATGAATTGCAAGTTTGCTATAAGATTCATGTCTGGAGAAATTAGGAGCTATTCTACTTTATTTTTTAACCTTTTCGGACAAAGTGTGAAGTTACCAATTATTTACCAGAATATGAAAGAGCATTTAGCTGGAGAATTCCTAATTATGACTAGTACTGCATAAAAATCATCTTGTCTAAGCACTTATAATAATTCACTGCATTTATGTTGATATTATTATCAAATTTAACAGACAAAATAATTTTACTGCCTATAATACAAGCCCAAAACACCATCTCCTTGATGTTGTCTTTTCACTTGATTTTTTCCATGAAGGTATCAACCTCTAATGTAGCTCTACATTCTTCACAAAACTTACTACTGAGAAATCATCTTTCATCTACTACTTCACCCAAATAATGTTTCTGTTTGTGATGTTTACTTAAAGGTGGTAATTTTACATGCTTCCTTTCAGTTAACATTTGCAGCATCAGATTCTTCAAATATTTTATTACTGGTCAATCCATTTTCTTGCTTTTCCTCTTAATTTTTCTCAATTCTCTTTTTGCAACATTCTTAAAGCTATTTTGTTATTGTTTTTGCCAATTTTTTCAGTTTAATGAACTGCATCAAGCCTGAAAACCACTGACATCACCAAACTGTTGCTTTCTTTATTTGTGATGCTTTTCCAGACTTTTAATGAATCTTCTTTCAGCTATTGTTTATTTTAGGGGGTTTCTTATTTCATTCTCCTCTTCAGATGAAATGCATGCTCAACTAGGTTATGGGTTATGATGACTGACTTGTCTCATCTAAAACTGTTCATTTTTTTTTTCCCCTGATGAAGTGCTTTGTTGTGTTGGCAGTATGTTTTGGGTCATTGTCCTGCTGCATGATAAATTTCCTAAAAATTAATTTGGATGTATTTCTCTCTAAATTTGCAAAAAAAGGTTTTTGTAGATATCTGAATTCATTCTGCAGCTATCATATTGATTATGTAACTCATTAAGTATGAATGAATCTGTTCCGTAAGCATCCATGCAAGCTCAGGTCAAGACACTGCCTCTACCATGCTTCACAGATGAGTTTGAATCATAAGCAGATCATTTCTTTCTCCAAACTTTGGCCTTTCTGTCCCTTTGGTAGAGATTAATCTTGGTATTGCCATTCCATAAAACTTCCTTCCAAAACTTTTGTTGCTCATCTCTGTATTTCCTTGCAAATTTTAAACTGACTTTCTGATTCTTACTGCTGATGTATCATGTGGTATGGCCTTTGTATTTCTTATATAAATTTTCTTTAGATGGTGGATTGTGAAACCTTCACTCTTGTACTGCGGAGTTTGTTGCTGATCTCACAGCTCTCATAATGTTTCTGTCATTAACTGCTGTTGTTTTCCTTAGTTGATACATTCTATGCCTGTTGCTCAATACACCAGTAGTTTTTTTTTCTTTTTCAGGACATTCCAACTTGTTAGATATGCTCAATGTTTGTCCAATGTCCCTGATTGATTTTCCTTCTTTTCTCAGCTTCAAAATGGCTTGCTTTTCTCTCAAAGATTGCTCTTTCATCTTCATATTGGTTTATCCTTTTTTAACAAGAAATACAGTTTTTACAGGTAAAAATCAAGAGTAGTCATTCAGAAAATCAATAATAAAGGTAACACCAGAACAACAAGAAACACTTGTCAGTTATGTGCCTCATCTCAGAAATTAATCTACAAGGAAGTCTAGGAAAATACAAAAGTCAAAATACAGTAAAAACAAAAGCAATGAGGAAACTGATCCAAGTGAATTTGACTATAATAGTAACAGTATCTTGTCTCAGAAATTAAAATTCTAAAACTGAATTACTACTATCATTATAGAAAAATCAGCTGTTACGTATATTCTGGATCCAGTCCATTTTGCCAAAGACTGCCTGTATCAATGTGGAGGAACAAGTAACAGTCATGTGTGAATGGCATTCCTAGAAGCACAATGCTTCTGATACCATGAAAGAGATCACATTGCCTTGGTATGTCAGGGAAACAAGTTAAAAGACAATACCTTAGAATTAGTCTACTCATAACACAAAATACAAATGAAGTAATCCTTGTGACTGAAGTACACAATGATAGGGTAAAATGCACAGTTTTAGTGGATTCAAATGGATTTCAATGTTATATCTGTTATTGTTCTATTTTCTTGCTAACAGCAGCATGTTTATCTCAACCATAGTTCTTAATAGACTCAAACTCTCAGCTCCATATAAACTGTGCCCATTTCTCCTTTAGGAAGAAACTACTACATGGTGTTTTAAATATCATAATTTTCTGACCAGTGGATTTGTTCTCAATTTAAGCGCTTTTTTTTTTTTTTTTTTCATCTGAAATACTTCTGTTAAGTTATTTTGACTTGCTTTTCCTTTATTTCATTTTTTATTTTCAGTTTTCCTGTCATCTTTGGCCACTATCTTTAATTATTTTTTGTGGCCTGATTTAAAACTTTTACTAATTGTTTGTTTTATCAGTGTTTTAATTTATAGTTTATATTTATTATTATCTTTTTTATTTTGAACAAGTATTAAATAACTTTTGATGAATATTCTGCTTTGTTTTTGACTTTTGAACAGTTTTTTCTTTTCTTGTAATTTGATTTTTCAGTTTTCCTCCCAGAGGTTTTGTCCAACAATTATTTTAATTTTGCTTTCGATTAACATTAATTTTATGTAGACTTTTGGTTTTGTTTTATTTTTATGGCAGCATTTTATTGTCTTTATTTTAAACTCTTATTCTTTTCTTGTCCATGAGCAGTTTTTATTTTCGCCCTTATGAAAACTTCATTTTACATTGTTTTTATTTTTATTTTATTTTTAAATTATACCTTTTTTTTCCTCAAAGTTTAATTAGTATACTGTCTCTTTTACAGTAGTTTTTTTAATTTTTCTTCTTCCCACATCTGTTATTGATTATTTTTTTTTAACTTCTATTTTTTTTAGAGGAAATTCACTTATTTAAATATTTTAAGTTCTCATCAGTTGGCATTTTCTCACCACCCCTTCTTCACTTTTTTTTTTCATCATAGGATTAAAAAAAAAAAAATGACCCACTTAGATTAGTGGAAACTTAAAAAAAAAAAAAAATAAAGATGGCTGACAAAGGTTGGTCAATCAAGGAAGAGTAGTTTGGTACCACCTCTAAGGTGGGCCCACCCAATAAAAAAGAAGCAAAGCGTGAAAAATTGGTTATTTAGACAAAAACAAACAAAAAAAAATGGCTGGGAAATTGCCCTCTTGCTGGAAGTCCCTTCTTAAATGTGTGAACAACATTGCAGAGGTTTTGGTGTGTTTTAAAAGTTACATACACCTTATAAAAGAAACCATCCACCAAGAACTTGAGGAAGCTGAAAAAAGAATTGTATCGGTCTTTGTGGCCAACAAGAGTTGGTGCAAAATTTGTTGCTTCAGAAAAAACACAGGGTTTAGTTAACTTGAGTGCTTGGGAGTTAAGTCCCAAAGAAAGATTAAAGCATTTTTATGTGAGACATACTGCTACCAACACTGAAAAATTTTGTAAAGGTAGCCAGCTGTGATTTGATCACAAAAGATCTAATTTTCAGTGCAGATTATAAAGGAAAACATAGGACAGTAGTGGTATATGAAAGAGCAAAACACTATGGTAACCAGATAAAGAGCTAAGATATCTGCTATTGATAAGAAAATTTGGCAATGAAAATATCAAAGACACTCAAAATTTCACAGAAGCAAAACATGTCCTCACAGTCATTCAGACTGGGTTAAGGATGCTGCAGACATAGGATATGGTCGAAGAAGCAATCAACTCCCACAAACTATCATTGAAAATGATGAAATCAATAGACTGAAGTGTTCAGGTAGTGTCCCAGTTTTAGTTCAACCCTCTCTCTATAGGGCTTTAAAACTTATATAGCCCTGAGACATTGGTGGTCTCTCTCAAGACATTTCAACCAAGAATGAGATGGGTCAAAGGTCAACAGAATAAGCTGTTCATTTCCTTTCCCTGACCATATTCAAGCCAGATTCTCAATCCTAATTGGTTTGATAATGGCTCTCTGTTTAGCAAGTTTAAATACCCGAGGGCTGAAACTAGCAAGGTAAGGCTCACTTGTGATCTTCAGTATCTCAGGGTGGATGTATGTTTGCAGGAGACCTGGCTTTTAACTTGTGACCATGGAAGCATTCTGTTGAAAAGGTTTTTCCTCTATTCAGCATATTTTGATTGACACTTGAAAGATGTTTCCTGGCAGGCTTTGCATGCTGGATGTTATCATAAAGGATAAGGATCTTCATCTCATTGGGGTTTATACACCTAATAACGATGCGGAGAGGCCTTATTTGTTTTGATGAATTGAGCCATTTTTAATGACATCTTGTCAGGTAGCTTTAGCAGGTAATTGGAATGCTATCCTTGATCTCAATGTAGATTGTATAGGGAAAAGATCAGGTAATAACAACCTGAATGTAAAATCATTTTGGGACTTTATCAATAGGTTTGATCATTGATGAGTATTGAAATGAATACCCTCAGGAGGAAGTGTGGACTTGAAATAACAGGGGCAACTATGCTTTGGTGGAGCATTCTAGTTCCATCAACTGGGTCCTAGTTAAGAGGATCAACATAAGACTCATAGTTTGTCCAAGTTTCCATTTGATAGTTTACATAGATCATAGGTTTGTTCAGGTTCATGTAAACTTAGATAAGCCTAAGGTTGGGTTAGCAGGCTACTGAACATTAAATGCATCATTATTTGGTAAGCAAGATTTCCTGGACCAGTTACTACTAATGGTAGAGAATAAGTAGTGGGATTCTTTAAAATCCAAGTTTTGGTCGTTTGCTGCTGATTATAGTCACCAACTCAATCTAGCTAAATGAGCAACACAAACAGCATGTAAATAGAAAGTTGATTGGGTGATTAAATCCTGTGACAGTGGGAAAGTAGCTGATTTATGGCAGAGCTAGCTTCCTTGCTTATCAAGAAGGATCAAGCTTTACTATTTAAAGATAAGTTATAAAGAATGTCTTTTGAGGCAATGAACATGGCCACTGAATTGTGTGCAAGAGGTTTGAAATGCAGCCAATTAACATATCACAAACATCACATTGTCCGACAAGCTAATCATAACTACAAACATGGATATATGTAAGGCTTTTCAAAGCTACTTTCAGGATCTGTTTGCCAGAGAATCTGGCCTAAGCCTGCACATTTCAAGCACCTATTTGGCCTACTTTCTGCGGCTCAAAAGGGCTGAAGCAGCTGGGTGCAAGGATCCTATTACAGAGTCTGAGATCTGTTGTACAAGATTGTTTGAGGACATCATGGTTCGAATGCTGTGCAGAAAGTTCTTTGCTTTTGAGACCAGTTCTGTTTGTAGTAATGTTGTATCATCGTTGACTAAGATTGAGCACTGTATATTCTATTGATTACCAGGCATTATGTGAGTTGACAGAAGAAATTCTATAGCAATGACAAGTTTATCACTTCCCAACAGATCTTGTTCTTTAGGCACCAGCTTAAAGTCAAGATTACAATGGAAAAGAAATGACTCCCTCCACCAGAATTTGGCAAAAGGTCGGTGTTTGTGCTGAATATGGCAGACTGAAGCAACATCTTATGGTGACTGGAAGTTTGATGTAAAATTCAATTCACCAAAACAAAAAAAGAGGCAACAGAAATTTGCAATCTACAGTATATTATCAACAGAAAAAGGTGTCAATGAGAAAGTGAGATTGGCCATGTAAAAATGTAGAAATCAGGATGGAAGACAAGAATACTGTTGAGCAGATTTTTACCATCATAGATAAATTGTTTAAGAAAGATGATCCAATTAATATGTGAAATATGGTGTTCATATACAAATCTTTTGAAGAAAGAGTCAGATACCATGGATCAGTTTCTCAGTTCTTACAAGAAAAATGTCAAAAGCTAAAAAAGCAAAGCATCCTTTTACCTGAGGTAGTTCTTGCTATGCAACTTATTGACAACACTAGATTGGATAAAAAAAGACAAAGAAATTGTTCTTACAGCAGTTGATTATATGACAAAATAAGAAATGTATGAAGAATGCCCTTAGAAAATTCTTTGGCAACCAAGGAATGTCATAGATCAGATGAGATAGCTATCTCAAAGAGGAACCGGCATACACAGCAAATTCAGAGGAAACATATGTTACTGGATGTAAGAATAATAACCAAAGAACAAGATCCAAAAGATAGAGTCATGATGGTGCAAGGTCAGAATATGGTGGGAGATAAATTGTGCTTCATTCAGTTTAGACATCTAAGAGTACAGGTTTCCAAAGAGGTAGAAGATCAGCAAGAGGATCATACTGGGGATGAGTAAATACAACCTATATTTCTATAAATCTATGTGATGAAGCCAGTAATTACCTTAAATGCTTTGTGTGCAAATCAGTTATGCATTTAAAAAAAGAATTGTCCACATAGAAAAAGGAATGAAGAAACAAGTGCTTTGAAAAAATCAACTGAGCAGGAAAATGCTGAAGTTAGTTAAACTTATAAAGTAGGTGCTTACTCACATGAGGATAAACAGGTCCTCATGAGTGAAACAGTCAATGCTGCCATTCTGATTAGTGTTTACAGTAAAACAGTTGCTGGATATGAATGGAAAGATATGTATTTGGTTTCATTATCAGCAAGTGAAAGAAAAGAAATTAAACTTCTACCAGATGGAGCAACATTCAACTTTGGTGCAGGAGGCTAAATAAAGTGAAATAAAGGAACAGAAAGATAATCCTAAGAACAAAAATAATAACGATATTCCTCGACTGCTAAACAAACCAGATATGAAAAGAACTGGATTCAGATTAAACATTGAGAATGATACATTGGAAGTCAATGGGAGATCTCTTAAACTGGATTCAACATTCCCTCGACAATACTATATTCCACTGAAAGAGTGTGAAGTAAAAATTAAGAAAGTGTACATAGGTGGATCAATAGAAATCATGCAAGGAAAAGATTATGATCAATAAACTACATCACCAATTTGCACATCCTACAGCTAAAAACTTGATGGTTATCCAAAAAAATGCTGATGCACTTGATGAAGAATTTGAAAAGCTAATTGAAGATATTTACAAGAAGTGTGAAGTTTTTAAAAAATTCAAGAAAACTCTTGCACAGCCAAGGCTATCCCTTCCCTTGGCTAGGCAATTTAATGATATAGTGGCAAGGGATCTGAAGCAATATAAAGATGTTTACATTTTTCATTTTATTGATCTCTTCACTAGATTCAGTGAAAGTAAAGTGATTGGAAGAAAAACTCCTTGCAATTGATTAGATAGCTGTTGGTTTTCGACTTCTAAAGACATTTCTAGTTGAGAACAGTGGGGAATTTGATAAGGCAGAATGTAGAGAGCTAGCTGAAAAATTTAATATCAAGATTTGTGCCACTGATGCAGTGATGCACCCTCACAATGGTCAAATGGTATATGTAGAAGAAACCACTCTGTCATAGATGTGTGTATACAGGAAATAATGAAGGAAGCTTTTGCCTGGGTAGTCTACTGTAAAAAAAAAAAACTGTAGACAAGACCACCTTTCAATAAAGTACAGATCAGCTTGTATTCTAGGCAATCACCCTAATTTACCAGCAATTATGCAGAATCAACTTCCAGCCTTAGAAGAGGCAAAGTGATACAGTTATTAAATATTTCAATCATCTGACAGAATCAAAAGAGTATTGTGCAACAATGTCAGAACATCAGGAGAGCAAATTTTTCTGGCAGAAGATCATGTATTTACAAGATGGTGTGGTCTAGGTAAAGTTATTGGCTGGGATGGAAAAGTTCTTTTCATCAGACGCAAAAGTCAGTTTGAGTTGCAACATGTAGGGGGATTAAGACAAGTGTGATAGAATTAAAGACTGACAAAAAAGAAGTTGATGGGATTCATGGTGAAGATAAAAATATTAACTTTCCTGAAGAAGGTCAGGATGATGAGCTCACAAGTTTGGAAGAATATATGCCAGAGCTAGAGAATAATCAGAGACAGGAAGAACAAGTTTCAGAACCAACAATACAAAATGAAATTGAAAACATAAGATCACAGTAAATTCCTAGAGTTGGTGAAATAATCAAATGCTGCTTGCCAGAAAGTGATGAGTGGACTAAAGTGATAAATAGAGGAGGAAAATCCACAGGAAGAAATGAATATTATGTGAATGTAATGTGAGTACATTTTCATAAATTGGAATATGAAATACTGAAAAATGATAAAGAAGAAATTGTTTATAGGAGAAAAGAAGATGCACTTACATATAAGAGAGAGAGAGAGAGAGAGAGAGTGAATTAGAATGATTTTGATATCTACAAAGAGACACTGGACAGGGACCAGAAGACACTGACAACATGCTGGGTGGTGACAGAAAAGCCTTTAGCTGGAGGTAAGAAACAAGTGGAAACCAGATTAGTTGTAAGAGGTTTCAAAGAAGAAAAGAGTATTTAGTCAGATTCTCCAACTGCTAGTAGCAGTAGTAGCAAGTAAGGGATGGATATATAAAACAATATCAAAGTGACATTTTTGTAGGGAAGCCAAATCAATAGAGATATATTTATTATGCCACCTATAGAAATAAAAGAAGATGGTATAATATGGAAGTTAAACAAAGCAGCATATGGTTTTAATAATGCATCTTGAAATCGGTACTTCAGTGTAAAAGATGATCTATGAAAATTGAGTTGCAAGCAGTCTGAGTTGGACAAAGCCCTCTTTAGCTGGTATAACAATGAGAAATTAGAAGGAATATTTCTGATGCATGTAGATGATTTCTTATTTGTAAGAACTAATGATTTTAACAAAAGTGTCATTGATCCCATTACCAGAAGATATAAAGTTGGAAAAAGATCCATAGAAAATGCCTGCTATGTTGGTTTGAATGAGTCATAAAATAAAAGCAATGCTATTGAAGTAAACCAAAATGTGTCTCCAGCAGAAATGTAGAAAAAAATGATAGAACATTCCCACTGAACAAATGAAAGGGATGCTTTATGAACAACAGCTGATCAGCAAAATTGGTTACAACCAGGTTTGAGTTTCAGTGCATTTTAACTTGATATGTCAAGGCAGTATCCAACAAAGCAGTCTGCCAAGCAAAGTAAGCTCAAATAAATAACTGCTTCTCCAATGTTGGTCATTTTAGAAAATAGAAAATGGATATCTTCTGTGATGCACCAAGGGATAATCTTTCAGGTAGGGTCTCAAGTGTTCTAGTAAAGAGCAGACAAATTGTCCACTATCTTGGACATCTTACAAAATTAAACACAAGGTGTCCTGCACATTATCATCTGAAACACTTTCAATGTATGATGCAGTGGGTGAAGCCATCTATCTGAGCAGTCTCCTAACAGAGATATACTGTAACAGCTATACCACAAATAAAATACCCATTACTACATACACAGACAATGTATCTTTCCATCAAAATATTAATTCCACAAAGCAATTCGATAAAAAAAAACTGAATTAACATTTTGAGATCCAAAGAATGATCACTCAAGTAGAGATACAGTTTATGAAATGGGTCAACACCACCTTTCAATTCACAGGTGTATTGACAAAAAGAGGAGCAGATTCTAGCAGGATGCTACAAGTTCTTGAATTACAGCTTATTAATCAATAAATTCCACTGTTATTTTATAAAAAGAAAACAAAAACAGACAACTACTTCTAAAAAAAAAAAAAAAGTAAAAACAGACAACTATTTATAAAAAAAATAAAATAATAAACGCAATCTGTTATTATTCTGTTGCTGTTAGATGAAATTCTCCCATCATAACTTGGTAGGTTCTTGCTAGCAGCAGCATGTTTATCTCCCCCACAGTTCTTAATGGACTCAACCTCTATGCTCCATATAGACTGTACCCATTTCTCTTTAAGGCAGAGCTCTTACTTTATCAGACTCCTCTCTCTCTTCAGACAAGGAGAAACCCAGATGAGGCTTTGTCAAAAAGCAGTTTCAAGAGCCTGACTTTTTGCCCAAATGTGCTTGAAATGCCTTTCTGGTAAAATTGGCCTTGTGCCACATCCTGTCTTTGTGGGAATGCTTGAATAAATGCCGAGAGTAAAGCTCTGACTTTATCAAACTCTCAGTGTTCAGGTAGGGAGGAACACAGAAGTGGGTTTGCTGAAGGGCAGAGTCTCATCTACAGGGAATTTTTGACTGAGCATACATGCTCAAAATGCACCAAGGTATAATCAACCTTGTGCCACATCCTGCTTTTGTGGAGAGGCCTGGGTAAGTACTGAAACTACTACATACCTGTAAAACCGTTGTCAGTCTGAACCACAGATTACTAAACACTCAATTGGGTAAAAAGCTGTAAGCACTACTTCATACTAATTGACTGTGGTTCTACTCAATTTGCAATTGAACATCTGTACCAGCAGGATTCAGTAAATGTAATTTCCCAGTTGGAGGCCCTATTTTACATATAAGAACCACCAACTGACCTCCTTGTTGACAATGACACTGTTTTTGTTGCAATGAGTGGGGAGCACAAGTTTGCTTTTGATGGAGATATGTCACCACAGGCAGTGGTATAGTCAAAAGATGCTCTCAGAGCATTAAGAGAATTACCACCAAAAAGCAATGCTTGATAATCTCCTTTTACAGAAGAAGCCATTGTTTGATCTGGCATGTTTTGACCACTAAGCTACAGAAGTCTTCACAGTTAAGCAAGGTTCTATGTGTGCTAAGGCAAATAAAACTTTACCTTAAAAGATAATACCTTGTGCCAGATGCACCTACAAATATGATCCACCACTACTAACTCCATCTAAAAGGAATTGATACAATGGCCCCACCTGAACATAAAACAAGAGCAGAAAAATGTATGAAGTGGGAGATTGAGTTGGTAAAATTTTAGCACAACTGTTGTACATCTCAATATCAAGTGGAACATGTCACTAAGATATCAAGAGGCAGTGTAACAATGAAGACATTGTCTTACCTTACCAAAGAACACCCACATGCTTCATGTAGTATATACTGAAAACTGGATTCTTTAAGAGTATAAAAACTCTTGCTTTTTTTTTTTCAAGGTTGAAGTGTATTTTTTTTGAAAATGTGACCAAATAGCTGATTCCAAGGAGTATTTGATGTTTGTAAATTCTGAACTTTGATTATCTTTCTGACACAAAAATCATGTAATGTATCAATGGCTGTTTAAAACTTCAAAGACTTGTAAAAAAAATGTTGGTCTTTCTGAAGGTAATTGATGGATAATAGATTTTCCCAGAATGGTTTGGCTATGTGTTAAGTAAGGACATTCTCTGAAAGAGTTCCACAGAAGCACAAAAGTATAGTCATTCTTTTGTTACCATTTGTAAGATCTGCAAAACAGACAAAATGTAATACCTACTGTAGGGAAAACAGTGTTGTTAGCCAAATGTTTTTATCTATAAGCTGATTAATTTTACACTGAAAAAATATTTATACTGATAAAATACTGATTGTTGAATTCTTTTAAAAAAGTATTTAACATAAATTTACACATCACTAAAAGTATTGATCAAATATTCTTGATAAATAATTTATTCAAGTGAATATATATATTGAGCAAGCCTTTTTATTATTTCTATTATTTCATATTACTCATCATATGTCCAGACATTAAGCTCAGTCAGGCAATAGACATCTCAACTTAATAACTCTTAATTCTGAGTACACATTTGTATACATAAAATAAAACTAAAAGGTCACAGCAAAAAAATAAAAATTAATTTTAACACAAAACTACCAAACCTTGCAATAGTTAACAGTGTGATGTGGATGTGAGTTCAAACTGAATAGGTTTGACATCCCAAAAGCTTTCATTTTAGGGATACTTTTGTAGACTTTGTGTAATCATCTTCTGACCAGGTTTGCTTCTTGACAATCCAAACTTTTATTTCAGATATTTTTTTACTGAATTCTATACAGAAAAAAAAGTTTAATGGGAGGAATACCATTAAATAATGATAATATCATTTTGAATTATCATAAATCCATAAACAGGGATAAAATGTAGATTATAGATATATGACATAAAGAGTAGCTCATTTCAATTTATATATATATATATATATATATATACACACACACAGTGTATTAAAAATTTTACAAACTTTAGGATCAGGTTTGTCACATCAAAACAAGAACAAAAGTCTCTGTAAACATATCAGCAAATTCTTCTTTTTGAGTTAAGTTTCTGGTAAACGCTGTTAAATCTACAATACAAGACAGAATCCCCAAATACTTTTACAACCATTAGGGGACATAAACATATGTCTAAAAGCCTATTGTTATATCTCAACACAGCAACTCATTACAAATATTCAAAATGTCCTCCACATGCATGCAATCACCAGATTATTGACAAGCAGACCCTTTCAAATACTTCCACATGTTGTCGAATGTTTTCACTGGAACTCCCATGACAAACTGATAGAGCATTTCTGCATTATTAATGCAAAGGATTGAGTTTGGGGTAATGTGCAGGCCATGGAACCAGTCCTCTCTTATCTGTTCATCTTCCATGATAGATGTCAACCAATGCATCCCGAATAATGTGATTAAAAGTGATTATGTGGTCAGAGGGCAAAAGACACTGCACACATTGCAAGAAGTATCTCCCATGCAGTACTATGAGATTATGAGTGGATTTCAGTCTTCCTTGATCCATAGTTTGTGGTGCCACAGATCCTGCCTCAGCAATGCAACAATAAACAACCGCAAATGTTGGATGACTTGTCTGCCTCTGGTCCAGAAACAGCCATGCAGCCTCAAGTCCATTTACCATTTATGCATACATATGTAAAAATTATATCTGCCTGCTCACTATATGAATATTTTGGCACTGTTAAACAGAACACTTCTCAGTTAACTCATTACTACACACATTAAATGTTGAAGACAGACTAGCCAAAAATGATAAATGTAACCTAGTCAATGTGGTAACACAGTGCTATCTACTGTAAACTTACTTTAAATTTAATTCCTCAAAAACAATGGATTTGTGGACATATGTTTATATGAACTTTAGTCTTTGTTTTGGTGTGAGGAATCTGCCCCCAATGTTTTTTATTATACCCTCTGTGTGTGTGTGTGTGTGTGTGCATATATATAAAAAAAAATAATGGATATTATTTTTTTGATTTGATATATTTTCATTATTTCAAACATTATTTTAGTGGATACCTGTATTGGAACAGACACTGTTTTAAATAATATTTTGTTGACTAGCCTGTGAATGCAAGAAAACTTAACAGTCAAGCAAAGTTCTATGTGTTTTAAGGCACAGAAAACCTGACTTGACTGAAAAGTTTCCATAGTCAAGCAGTCAAAGCATGCTGCTTCAGAATGATGGTTTTTGCAAAGGAGAAATACAGGTTCAAATCCTGCTGGAGGGTAATTTTTCATTATGAAGTTTTCTCGAAAGACAAAATAAACACTAATTAAAAAATGGGGTGTTTATCCAAGTATGCTTATCCATTAAAAATGACATATGAAGTAATATATAATAGATACTGTCACTAAAAATATATTTAAGGCTAAAATAAAATTTATGTACTTGTTTTTAATTTAAGTATTATTATGAGTTTCATTTATTTAGTAAACATCTTTAAACTATTTCTAAAATAGGTTTTATAGTTTAAAAAGTTTCTGTAACTTACAATATTATGAGTTGGATTTATAAATTAGATTAAAATTTACATACACTGTTGATTACATATTTGATGACTCAGCATATTTAGGAATGTGCTGGAAATTATTTTCCTATCTCTCTGTCTCTCTCTCTCTCTATATATATATATTAATCATATCACCCCGAGCAAGGCGGTAACACCACTGATGTGCAGGGGGCTACATAGGAGTGAAAAGATTGGAAAAGAGAAAGCCGGAAACCACATCCTAAACAGGGAACAAGGAATGAGCCTCTTCACCTGTTCAATAGACGTAGGTGGAGTGTGAACCAGGCGATAGTTTAGTCTATCTACTCCAATAGAAAAAGAAAAAAAAAGTGAGAAGATTGGAAAAGAGAAAACTGGAAACTGCATCCAAAACAGGAAACAAGGGATGAGCCTCTTCACCTGTTCAATAGATGTGGGTGGAGTGTGAACCGGGCAATAGTTTAGTCCATCTACACCAATTGAAAAAAAAAAAAAGTGAGAAGATTGGAAATATAAGAATTCTTAATTAAACAAATGCATCAAAACTTTTGTTCACGCTAATGATTACATATACAATGACACAGTAAATACTAAAAGGATATATCAGTAAGTTTAACATGTCCCATTTTGAGGGACCTGCCCAGGTGATATAAGCTATCAGTATTCATTTTGTTTTTTCGTGTGTCAGCCTTGAAGCTAAGAGGGTATTGGGTCATGAAAACATTTCATTGTCTAAAAAAAGTAAAACCAATAAGAAATAAAAAATATAAACTATCCTGATTTGAAAATTATGGTCAACTAAAATATACAGGTTGACTGAAAAGTAACTCCCCATTTTAAAATACTTATAATTTATTTACTAGCTGTAATTTTTACAAGAAATGAATATGAGATGAAAGTGTTTAGCATGATTTTTTTTTTCTTAAATTCAATATGGCCACCAGATTTCGGAATTAGCTTCTTGAGCTGCCCAGGAATCAAGTCAACTGATTACACCAGGAACTCTTGTAGTATAGAAGACATAAATTTTTGTATTTGCCCTTCAAGTTCTTCTAAAGTCTTGGTTTTGTATAGTAGACTTTCTCCCTTAACTAACCCCCACCCCAAAAAAACTCACAGGGTGCTAAGTCAGGATCCCTGACTGGCCACTCAATACACAAAATAGGGAGTTACTTTTCAATCACCCTGTGTGAGTGTGTGTGTGTGTATATATATATATATATATATATATATGTATGTATAAAAGAAAAATTAAGACAGACATGTTATTTCATGGTGAATCGGAAGTATTCATGTAAAATTATAGATGGAGGCTGATGATGGTTTGCCTGAAATAGGCCTATACTTCCGATTCACCATGAATAACATGTCTGTCTTAATTTTTCTTTTATTTGCTCTATATGTATTTATATACTTAGAGCTCTTTTAAAGAGTTATCCTACCACTGTATATACAGGATACTCCTTTGAATTCTTCTATACCCACACTGCATGCTGATATATATATATAGAGAGAGAGAGGTGCAAAAATTTGCACTGAACATAAATATAATATTAATAATCAAAATAATTGGTCATTTAATGGATTGATGCAAAATATTAATTGATAAAAAAAAAAAACTGGTACAAAATATTAACTTGAAAATTAAACCTAATTAAATAAAGTTAATCCCCTCGTCTTACCCTAAAAAATTTTAAACACTTACTATTGGTGAATGTTGATTTTAGTGCAAGAACATCAAAGCACTAGTAATGAATGAAAATCATTATCGTAATGTTAACACTAATTAGGTAAAACTTGGTAATTTAACCACTGTATTTTGCGATGTTCAACCTAAAGCATGACCAAGTAATTATTTATCAAGATCCGAGCATCTATTGGACTATTGAAAGAAGCATTCCAAAAGCTAAGCAAAGTGCTGATAAACAAAGAAAAGAGTCCTGAATTGCTAGATAACACCCATCCTCTTATATGACAGTGAATGTTGGATAATTTCCTCACAGATGAGAAAAATCTAAAAGCAGCAGAAATGTGGTTCTAAAGAAGGATATTGAAAATTCCATGGATGAAGCAAGTAAGCAACAAGAAAATTTTAAAGAAAATGGCAGCAGAAAGGTGATTTTCCAAGCGTGGCTTAGATGTGGCACAAGGCCAAAAGTATGGAGTATCCAGTGAGGATTGAACTCACTATTCAGTCATAATTGTTCTGGTAAGTCAAGCTTGATAAGCATTACACCACACCAAGATTATCAAGATTTTCTAAGCGTGACTTACACTACTGGCCATAATTATTAAGTAGCCCCAATTTTTTTTTTTTAATAAACTATGTATTTCATACTATTTTTAGTGGATAATTCTAAATAAAAATAGAATGGTTCTTTTTTATTATTACTTTGCAAAATTTCACAAAGCAAGGAAGCAAAGATGAACTCGTCCAAATCACCCTAATTTTTTTTCATTTTTTCATTGATGAAACAGCAATATAAATAATTATTAAATATTTATAAATTCATTTGATGCACATGTTATAGTGCAGTATTAACAAAAGTGCCATTTATCTTCATTTACAATTATTCACTTGGCAATAAATACTAAAAAATAGTATGAAATACTATTTTTAATAAATAGTTTTTAAAAACAGTTTAAAAAACACTATTTTAAAATAGTTTTTTAAAACACTGGGGTGGCCCAATAATTATTGCCAGTAGTGTAGGTGTGGAAAACCTATTGAGGAACAAACTCACTACTCAGTCATAATTGATTAAGCAAGATAAGCTTGTCAACAAATGGCAACAGAAAGAACACTTATACTCAAAATCAGGAAAAAATAACTGAAATTCCTTGGACACATAATGAGAAAAGAAAGCTCAGAAAATTTAACCCTCACAGGGCATATTAAGAGAACTAGAGGAAAGCAGTAAGCCACTTATCTGACAAGCTTGGTTGAATAGATGGTGGGGGTTTCGTAGTAAAAGGCTAATGAGATAGAAAGTTGTGGAGAGCATGATTGCCCATGTACTGAAGGGATGTAGCATATAGAAAAAGAAGTTGTATAATGAAAACCTAGAAGAAAGTAAGCATTACTGACAAACAGATTTGGGTTAGTGTAGAATCATCTTCTTTTCAATAACTGTTTAAAGCCTTGTGGTAATGTTAAGGCTTGAAATCTAACATTAACTTTATTTAGTACATGCATTCCTTGATTAATGTTATCTTTATATATCAAAATCCATTTAGTGCATACATAATACTCAATTAGTGTGGTAAATCATTCTTCAGTTTAACCATAGTAATTGAAAATTGATCTTTTTATAGTTACCGATGAACAAATTAGCTGCACTAATCAAGGGATTGCTGTACTATTTTCTTTGGGGAAGGCATATGCTTAAAATCTCAACTTTCAAATGAACACATATAAAGAAAAGATATAAAAAAACTTGTTTCTCCAACTTAAGATTAAAATTGTAAACTAAGATATATAATTCTACATCAACAGTAACATCAGAAAATGAACTTGATTCTTCATGGTAATATGTAAAATAAGTACCTAATGTTAAAAATAGAGATTATTTCAAAATAATAACACATATGAATTCTTTTTTTTTAATTGATGTCTTAGTTTAAGCTCAAAGTTTACAACATGATAGTCTTCATGACCACATTTGCTTAGTTGAAGTATACATAAAACAATTGTTACTTTTACTTTAATCTCTTAGTGTAAATTTTATAAGAATTTTATTTGGAGTCAAAAGCCATTTCTGATTTATAGAAATATTTTCATTCCCTCAACTATCATTGTAAGTTTAAATTTGTTGAGAAGGCCTGAAGACATAAAATTTACAGAGTTCTTTCTGTCTGTTTATCCTAAGTTTGTTGAAATTCTAAAGTTACAGCCAAATGTCATAAAGTACTTCTATCCATTTCATTTGTTATTTTAGCTATGTGTTTAAAGTATAAGCTTCCCCACACCCTGTTTATAGTTTACCAATTTTTTGTATTACTAAATAAGGCTCTTTCTTAGATTCTTTTAAAGCTTAGCTTCTTTAAAAATGTACAAAAGACCAGAGTATCAATTAAAATTAATACATAAATAAAAGCTGAAACTCAAGGTTAGTAGTAAAGATGTGAATGTTTTGAGTAATCAGGTTGGTATAAATATAGTTAAAATTTAATTAAGTATCATTCTTTCTTAATTCAGACCTAATACAGTCAGTTCATTTAGAAACCTGAAAATTCTTAATACTCCAAAGAAACAAATACACTGACAGAATAATCTAATTGCTACAGATTTTAATTTTGTATGTATTTATAAAAGCTACATCATGGTTATCAACCCAGAAAGTGGGATTAGCATGCTAAGTTCACATTCTAACCAAAGCCACTGCATTCATTTTTGCACAAATATCCTTAGAAAGGTATGAATTTATCTCACCCCCTTGTTAGGAGTTAATAATAGGGCAGATTGGGCTCTCTAGCCTTGGCTGACAACCAGCATAGGAGAAGAACATTTCTAAATTCACAACCATTTGTGTGTGGGGGCTAGTAACTCCACCCCATAAAATGTACTTGCTAGAAAAATCACAGCAGCAGCAAAATTTAGTGTATTGAGACTATGAATCTATTCTCCCTAACAGAACCTATATACAAAACATGCAGAAAAATCACGGACTATTATCTTGAATGTGAAGTATTTTTATGATAGCTAATTTTAAAAATGAAAACAAAAGATGTTTAAAGATTGATTTTCTCATAAATTATTTGATAGGAATAAAAACTAATTAATATTCTAATAGTGGAGATAAATCATCTCTGAAACTTGATCTGCTTTTACTTCTTTATTAAAACAAAACTCATTATAAATAGAAAAAAAATATTAAAACTTGTTTAGGGTACTCAGTTTTCAATTTGTTTGACTAGGTTTATTTTCTTGTTCTTCATTCAATCAAAATTACCCATAATGCAATAACAAAGCATTTATTGTTTAATTGAACTGATCTGGACTTGCACAAGGTGAAGACATGATCTGATAACAATAACACTGAGAAAAAGGTTAAAAATTATTGAACAATAATGAACAAAAAATAAATGAATGAAAAATTATGAGTCCTTTCTTCAGAAGAGAGAAAGATTTTAAAACAAAATATTTTCAGTTTTATATGACTTACACTGAGTCAACTCACTATTTAAAAATTTGTAAGCTTTCAAAGGTTTATTTGTGATAACTTGCTGGGTAGACTATTAGATGATGTGTTTATCTTTTCATCCAGAGTTTGAATATATCTGACTTACTCACTGATCATAAACTGTCATGGGGTAATAACTTCTTGTATTACTTGTCTATATATATATATATATATATATATATATATATATATATTTTTGAATAAGTAATTCATTTCACCTTCTTTCTGAACAAGTTGCAACTTAGGATTGTTCAAACAGTTAGAAATTCATTTACTTGATCCTATATTAATTTTTTTCAGGTTTTGGAAAATATAGTATACACGTATACAAGGACTGCTATGAAAGTAATGTCTCCAATTTTATTATATTGGCTCAATGTCAGAGGTGAATCTTGGTGACATAGAAGTAAAAATTTAGCCTTCTGACTAGAGTAACTGAAAAATGCATTTAAACAAAAGTGTATCACTGGATTCCTTCATGCAGAAAGAATTACACTAACTTTCAGTTAAGGTTGCTGAATAGTTATGGGAAATAAACAGTGGATGTGAGCACAGTTAGGTAGTGGATAATGTGTTTCAGCTGTGACATGTACAGGCTCTTGTTTATCACTAACAAAAATGCATAGCCAAAGATCATGAAAATAGTGTTAGTAGCTGAAGATTTACTTCATCCAACACTTATTATGCTTCCTGTGTGTGTCTAAGATTGCAAAAAGATTGTACTCATTTCTTATTTTAAAAAAAATATACACAAAACCATGTAACTAAAAGATATTTATTAATTAAAAAATTATTGTAAATATTCTTAAATGAAATAATATAAATTTGGAAAATTACATCCAAATTATTGGAAGCAATATAAAGTAATTCTTAGATCACGTGCAAGCGTGTGTGTATAAAATAAAGGAAGAGATAAACATGAATATGATTAACTGTAACTAACATGTGCATAAATATATGTTTATATTGTGTACTGTATAACACTGTATTGTGAGCAGTTATAAATATGAAAATTATCTATGCAAGAATTGTTGCTATTTCTCCCAAATATTTAAAGGAAATATTTACCAAAATTCCCTTGAGAGATTTTAAGGAAGTAATAATGAAATAAAAGTAATGTTATATTGTTTTACGCTAAATTGAAACAAGTACAGGTTGTAATGTCTGCTTGCACTTATTGAAAATGTTTCAGTGCTTGTCAGTAGGCTTTCTTTTTCTTTTTATTCTTTCTATCTTTCCGTTTGCCAACAAACACACAGACACAGAGAAGTCAACAGCAGCTGACAAAGTCGTATAGCTGATACTTTGAATCTAATATGGTAGAGTTATGCATTTGTACATATAAAGATCAGTATATTACTATCAATTTTAAGTCCTTTAAATAATGGAGTCTATTTGATGATTACTACCGACATATCTTTGTAAATAATAGAAAAGGTAATTTTTAAAAATAAAAAAACAAAAGATTTAAAAGAATATATCTAAATTATATTTTAAACAATTTCTTGCTTAAAAGATAAGTTCTCTCTATCATTAATTTTAAAACTAAACATTTTTATTTGTTTTCTATGATCTTTATAAGGCTTTTAATGATTTAAGAACATTAAAGTAAAATATATTTATGTACTAAATATATTATTAAGAAAATATTTTCACTGTTTAACAGCATTTTATTCACAAAGAAAATATCAATCATTACTTTACTGCTAAGTATTTTGTAATTACATTAATGTATTAAGGTCACACTAAAAATCTACTAGAGAAACTTGTTCATCTGCTATCACTTTTAAAATGTTTTGAATAAACTACTAATAAACTGTCTTGTTAAACTCTTCTTTTTTTTTTACTTTCCATCATGACAACCTACTCATTCAGTAAGCATTTTCTTCATAATTGCTTAACTTTTGTAATATTTTTAGGTTTAATGGATGAATATATTTTCTTTAATACTATTACTAAGCATCATTCCTCATCATAATTTATGAAGTTTGCATTTAATAGCTTTCCTCAACATGAATTGAAAGCTTCTCTTGAAACAACATGTTTAATAATAAAACCAATTTCTTTTTTTATAAAAGGTATCTTTTAAATTGCAGTTTCATTGAGACTGACATTGAAATCTAATTTATCCTCTTATTTTTTAATATTAATTGTATATACATGAAACTGTTTGATAGTAATTTCTCATTGCACTGTGGTTACAGATTGATTTCCTTTCATTAAAGAAATTGCAGCAAACTTACTAAGTAGATACAATCAAGACAAACTCAAAGTGTATTAATAGAACAAGTCAGATAAGCACATGGAAGAAATATTCATGGATTCAAGGCTATAAAAATATATATTTTATTCTCAAAATTATTTTCAACACTTGTGCCATTTAAGAATCTTAAAATATGCTTCCATTTTAATTATCAAATTGAATACTCATTTTTAGTTACTATGTTTGTATATAAATGTATTGAAATAATTTAATAGGCTTTTGTTATAAAGTTTCAATTAAATCTTGCTTTTAGTTAGAATTCTTTCATGAAAACTTGAAAAAAAAACTGTCAAATATTTTACCAAATTAGAATGAAAGAGATTACATATAATTTCCAGCATCTTAAGCACCAACATTAATTTACCGATGTGTAGGCCAAAAAATAAAACAATGTGGATCTCCTAAAAGCAAAGCACTTAGCCATAGCAGTGTGCAGAGGACAAAATGAAGGTAGAAATTTCATAAAATAGAACGTTAGATAATTTACATTTTAGCACTTAACAGGTCAAGTCATGAAAACATTAATTAAAGTGTTTTGCTGCTGAACATATTAAATTACAGTCAGGCTAAAGATTGATTTAGGTAGAGAATCATTGTGATTGAAATGGTAAAGCACTATCTGTAGATTATTACTTTTCTCATCTATGAAAATATTATCTGTTTTGTTTAATTATTGACTAGCATAACTCAGAATACTGTATTTACAGATGTTTTTGTACTGAATTCTGTTCTAGCATAAGCAAACAAATATTGATATATTTCTGTTTGCATGGCTGTGTACTGATCATGATTGATTATGCCTCTGAATTTATGTTTTTCCATCTTTAAGATGAGAATGTATTGCACTATATTTTTTTGCCAGTGGTACAGTGTACTTACCAGCATTGCTAGAACAAGATGTAAGTGTAAAGAATTAATGTTTTTTATATGACTAAGTCTGCATGTATACACTGATACTATCGGTACTTTATGTCTGCCCATTAAACAGATATTTGTCTATTTGAGTCAATACACAAGCCTGACTAGATTTCTTTTCATATGTATAGAGCTATTCATGCATGACTATTGAATATCTGTCCATTTCTCTGTGAATATGGATTGATATATACATATGTATATAGGTTTGTGTATGATTTGTTCTTTTTTTATGTATAGCAATATAGGGATCTTGTGTTTTCACCATGCAAAGGTGTATATTTCTGCACATGCTAATATTTAAATGGACTCTAAGGTAGCTGTATGCGTTACTGAATCAAGCAATCAATCATTTGAGTGGGTGCATTGCATATGAATTAAGATATGTGTATGTTAATATATAGAATTATGTGTGTGTGTGTTTATTAATGTGAAAGAACATGTTAATATAATTATGTAAACATTTAAATAATACTAATGAGAAATGTTAATTAATAACTGATTTTGAAAATTTTCTGTTTCAAATGATGTGACAATAGGCCATATTTAAAAAAAAACAAAAAAAAACAAAACAAAGAAAAATGCTTGTCTAAGAAATAATTAAAACATTTATGAGGACAGGTGATGATAGTTTGCAATGGTAAATGTAAAAATTATTACCATTACTAGAAAGGGCATTAAGGAGAACAAATTACCTTATAAGTTAATTCTCATCCTAAATATCTAAACAAAAGACTAAGGCAAAAAAAAAAAAATATATATATATATAAGCAAGAAATAGAAAGAGAGATGTATTTTAGCAATTGATTTGTTGTTGTCTTTGATATTTACAAGAAATGAAAGGTATGTGTATGTTAATATATAGAATTATGTGTGTGTGTGTTTATTAATGTGAAAGAACATGTTAATATAATTATGTAAACATTTAAATAATACTAATGAGAAATGTTAATTAATAACTGATTTTGAAAATTTTCTGTTTCAAATGATGTGACAATAGGCCATATTTAAAAAAAAACAAAAAAAAACAAAACAAAGAAAAATGCTTGTCTAAGAAATAATTAAAACATTTATGAGGACAGGTGATGATAGTTTGCAATGGTAAATGTAAAAATTATTACCATTACTAGAAAGGGCATTAAGGAGAACAAATTACCTTATAAGTTAATTCTCATCCTAAATATCTAAACAAAAGACTAAGGCAAAAAAAAAAAAATATATATATATATAAGCAAGAAATAGAAAGAGAGATGTATTTTAGCAATTGATTTGTTGTTGTCTTTGATATTTACAAGAAATGAAAGGTAAAATTTAATATAACCAATTTCCTTCCAATGACTGCTACAATATCTTGATGACATGTCACAAAGTGTTTCCTATATAAGAACATACTAACTCAGCCCATGATAGCATTACTTTTATGATCTTCTATCCATTTTTGCTAATATATAGCATACAAACTAAGTTTGCAGCAAATTATATCTATCACAATAGTGCTAAGCTGTTAACTGATTCAGTGAGAAATATTTCCTCTGCAGGTTAGTTATATATTAATACAGGTCATTGACAGGTATGAATTTAAAATAGGTTTATTTTTTAGCATGAAGTTCTTGAAATATAAAGTTACAATATTATTTTCAGAGAAATATGAATTCATTTTGAAGATATTTTAATGTTAAAATTTTAGTGTCTTTCAGTACAAATGAGAAAAATAATATTAAAATTTACTGTCTAGTACACTGCAGTCAACTATTTTATCATTCAATTTATATAAAGTATTTCACATCAGCCATTTTCATCTTCTGCATCCATATATTATTTTCTTTTTTCCGAAAGAAAGAAGCTTTTAAAATTACTCTACCTCACCCTGGCCTCCTTCATTGTTACAACCTTTCAATGATTCCTTGTTCTGTTTTTTATCTTATTGTCTACTTCATAATATGTCTGCTTCTCTTTCCACAGCCAAGATATCCAACTAAGAACTAAATGACTCATACTTTGTTCTTCAAAGTCTTCACCTAGGCATCCATTAGCATTTTATGAAGAGAACCAAAATAAAATTAAATCTATCTTTGTACACATGTGACTGCTTTCAAATTACTGGCAAAATTCAATCTATATAGAAACTTAGCTGGTATCTGTGTTTTGGTGTCTATGAAATGAATTTGTTTTTTTATGATGCTCTCCACTTCTCATTTTAAGTAATAAAAATAACAAACTAAATATAGAGAAAAGTAGTTCCATAATCAACTATTGTCATAATTCTCAAAGGAAAAAAATAGTTTTAATGGAGAAAAGAGTCAAAGAAAATAACAAACAAGCTTTCTCTTGAGGTTAGATTTGTATATAATCAGGAGACAAGATTTTAGCAGCTACTTGGATGATAAGGCAGGGGGAACCTTAAGATCCTGATAATATTAGCTTATTCAACTGAAAATTGCAACTTTAAATAGATTTATAAAAAATAATTTAATATATTAATTCAAGATATTCATCCTTGATCTTGATGCATTTATACTCTACTTTTCAAAATATTAATTATTCAAACTGATAAATTCATTGAAGACGCTGATCCTGATTATATAAATTCTTTGCATGTAAAGAAATTGTTTAGTGGTCTATTTAGTGTTAAATAAAACAATCAGAGGTTGGGTGAATTATAGGCCACAATAAACTTCCTCTCTATAATTGGTTCAATCTTAATAACATTTCTGCAGCAAGAAGTTGAGCATTGGCAAGGAGAGAAATTACATTCTTTCTTTGAATATTTTTAACTGAGGCATTGTCCTTCAGTCTTAATATTTTGATGAGTATCCCTTTCATGTTATTTTAACTTTTTCTTATCACAAGCTTAATAATCTAATCAGTAAAGCAGATGCCCTAGATGAGTGGGTTTCTTGAGGAAATGGGATTAGAGTTTGATGCTGCACACTTATGAGTGCAGAAAAAGAAGAAAAAAATGAAAGAAACAATAAGATGAAAGAGATATGGGTCAGAAGTTATCAATCATTTTTATTCATAAAACTGGATGCTGTTTGATATTTATATACACTATTTTAAACAATAAATGAATTGCATTGTGGATTGCTTGGTTCCTTGAAAAGAAACCATGAACTACAAAAGTATTTTTATTTTAATAAACATTTACTATAACATTTTAGGGAAAATAAAATCATTTTGGTTGATGCTTCCATTTCTCATCTATAATTGGTCATTGTGCAAATCTCTAGCTTTATACAAATATTTTTTCAATAGATGGCACAATTCAGGCATTCAATATCTGATTTGTTTGGTTCCTCATTCAGTTTAAAAGAAACCCATTTATCAAGTTCTTTTTTCTTGTTAATAATTCTTAATTGATTTTAAATGATTACAATCAATATCTCAAAGTTTTATGAGGTAAGGTTTTGAATAATTTTTCATTACAGGCTAGACAAATGATTTTGGCTGATTTCACTCATGTTTTTTTTAAAAAATGGTTTCAAAACTATGCAAATTTCAAAGCCTTATTGGCCGTTCACTAATAGCTTTTTATCCAAATACATTTGATATTCCTTGTAGTTTCATTTCATAGCCCATTTTCAGTTCATACAAGTATAAAAGGCAAAATTACCTTAAAAATACTAAAGAATTAATGAAATTAGATATTTGCTGAACATTCAAGTAATGAATCATATTTAAAAATAAAGTTTATAAAATATGTTCTTGTTTTAAAAAATTGTAACATTAAGCTTAAAGCAAAATTGGAAATTTAATTCTGAATAACCTTATAGAATTGGCAGCTCTCATTTCTATCACTGAATGTGATGAGTAAGTGATGCATTGGCTATAAAAGAATAGAAAAATAAGAGGCTAATCATTTGTGAGAACATTTGCAGCTTAGTTGCACATCATTTCTGTCTTTTTTTGTACTTTGCAAATTAAAAAAGATTGTTTTTATGATTTTTAACCTTGCAGAGATTTATTTTCATAAACACATTTTCTTTTTAAATGAAAAACATTTTAATAAAATTAATGTAATTTTTATTAGTTCTTGATAAATATGTATACCTATGAATGCAAATCCTTTCAACAAATAAAGACATTTTGGTTCTGATATGCCAAGCTACTAAATTTATAATGTTATAACTTACTGTTGTCATCAAAATTAAACCAAAATAGTCTATTTTAAAATTCATTTAGAAATCCATGAAAATTTCCCATTTATATATAAAAAAGTTTACTGTATCTTGGTTAGATATTTATAGCTTCTGCTAAATATTTGTATTTTTTCTAATTTTGGATAAAAACAGATTCATACTCCTTTTAATTTTTGTACATAAGTCAATAAATATTTTCTTGCTTTCTTTTGTGTTTTCTTCAATTTTGAAACTTTCCTACCTTACACTAATCAAGTTTAAGTTGAACTGAAAAAGTATGTCAAGTTGTTTATGCAGTGTTCCATTTAGTCTACCTCAAGGTGAATGGTAGACATTCATTTTAAAGTGGACTACACCTACATGCAAGTAACATGTTCTACACAAAACATACAAGTATATGCACTTATCAAGCACTTGAAATATACTTACAATTATACATATAAAAGTATTCATGTATACATGCCTCTCTCTCTCTCATGTGTGTGTGTGTGTATATATATATATTATCCAAACAGATTTTTTAGTGCAAATTATGACTGAATAGCATTTTCTTTGCATTTTAAGATAACTATTTAATACAAATAAAAAACCATTGAAAAGAGGTAGGTGAACATATGTGAATTCTAAATTAGTCTCATTATTAAAATGAGCTGTTCTTGGTATGACAAAATTAAATTAGACAAATATAGAGAGTCTGAAACTAATAGATTCAGTTGCAAGGAAATAATTATATGAAACAGGTTATTGTTAATCCTTCAATATTTTTTTTTCATTCATTTTTAAGAAAAGAAAAATCATTGATTTATGGTAACAAGTCTTATAAGTTTTCCTTTTCATCTGAAATCTCTCAGTCATCAATGATAAACAGCTGTCAAAAAAGAAGAAAACTCAGTCAATTAAATCATACTTTATAAATATCTTGTGCTAGTTAATTGTAAATGGAGATTCATACAAAAACAAATTAAAAGACATTGTTTCATTCCATTTACTATATTTTCTGAATAAGTGATTATTTTTTGCTAGCTGCTTCATTTGCTACAAGAGGATTCAAATAAAAGTTAAATAAAATGTATAAGAATTGTGGATATTTACTTTAGTCTGGCATAGAACTGCAATCATAGGTTATCATTTGAGTATCAAACTCTACAATAGTAATAATCTACAAAATCAGTACGCTAACATGGCAAGACACCTATATATTAGTGTAGAAGCCATAAATGTCAGGCATCCAGTGAGTATTGAATTCAATGAAGTAGTAATGGTCAGTTATATACATAAAAAGCACTCTAAGACATTACCTAATTTATACATTTGTATTCTTTTGAGAAAGACACAATGATAGAAGCTAATGTTTTGGCTTTAATAAGCTATTTCTTATATTATATAAGTTATTTTAGAACAATCTTTGAAATTAATAACAAAAAAATTTAAATTAACAGAGGTCATTGCTGATGATATTACTTTTATTTCAATGCTTTTTGGAAAAATATGAATCTAATTATCCCTGACCATCATCGCTGTCATATTGTTAATTAAAAAAAAGATAAAAGAAAGATGAAAAGAAAGTATGTACATGGGTAGCCTTTTCAGGAATACTTGTACAAACTGCTATAATCATTGTTTGTCATTAATAGACAATGAATTCTTTTGCTGTAGTGGTATTCTTGCTCATATAGTTCTATGAAATTAGATAAGCAACAAAAGCTGGCTCATTTCACAGAGAAAGGAGACAATATTTAAAGAGTAGATTTATATTTTGAATTTCAAAATGTAAGTTTTTCCTAGAGATATCTTCAATAAAATTCTTTTATATACAATTTGAAACTAGTTTTAAAAAATGGCATTTATTAAGTCTACTTTAAGTTGTTTATTAAAATACCCTCCACTATAATTCTTTTCTTCCATAAAATCAAAGCTATTTTCTCAATGATTTTAAAGTTAATTTACTACCACAGATATACATTCTTTAATGATTAAAGAATGTATATAATAAATATGTATACATGTTTATTCACATATGTGTGAGTTGTTATCTAGCATGACTATTTAAAAAAATATTTTAAAAGTTATAAAGAATTTAAAAGTAAAAACTAAACTACTGATTCTATTGGCATTTCTAATGGAAGTGACAATCTTCCCTAGAGATGATATTGCAAAGAAAACATCAAAGCAAATACTCACAAGAGACAAAAAATGGCAAAACAAAATTAGCATAATAAAGCAAATATATAAAATCACAAAAATCGAAACTTGCTTCTAAAATGTTGTTGTTTTGAAGAGAATCAAGTGCTGCTTTCAGATACTAAACAAATATTTTATTTTCAGAACTCTTTTGTATTTTAATTGGAAATGATGACAGTATACAACATATGAAGAAACCAAATATATTGTTCATTTAATTATATTTATTAATAGGAGAAGGTTTTAATTGAAGAATTAGCAGATTGGAAAGCTGAGAGAGATTCTTTTTATTTTTTGATAAAGGCATAATTATTCCTATGGTATTGTGACAAGCTTGATATTAAAAAATAGATCACACTGAAAAATCTTTCAAACAGAATAATACTGAATAAAATGCCTTGAAAAAAAAAAGAGAAACATATAAGTTTTCTTGATATGATAAAATTCTTTGCATGACATGTTTGCAATTAAATTGAAATATTTATCTGCTGTTGATAATTCATTTAAAAATATTAATAACTTGAAATTTGGTTTCACTCAGTGTCTAAATATATTGAGTGTGAGAACTTCAACTGTTTTAAAAAAATAAAAAGTAATTTAAAATCTAAAGATTTGCTTCATTTTTAATACTCAGTTGATTTATAAAATACATGGCTGCAACAATGTATAATTAAATACTAATTGCACTAATGTATAACAATTATTTTCCCAAAGATTAAATATATGAAGAGGATTCAGTCCATCCATGATCTAACATAGTTAACTGAAATTTGATCTGATACTTTCAGTGCAGAATATTTGCTCTCTGTGATTAATAGAGAAGTAGTTGGTTAAGCACATTGATAAAAAAAAAAAACACAAAATGATGGAGAAAAAGCACATTTTTTTTGTATGAAATAACTTATTGATGTATCTATATCATATATGAAGAGGCATGTTGAAAAGTTCACATCTTGACTAATAAGCCCTTAAGAAAATGTGTTTGGTCATTTGGTGAGCTTTTTGGAAGTGGTTCGGCCTTAGAAAAAATTTAACGCATTTGTGAATGTATTAGAGTATACCAATAAATACATAATCTCATCACTTATTAACTGAATTTTGATAGAATTTTTCAATTTCATGCTTAATAGAATAGCACTGTATAAGTGTTAAATATGACAAGGAAGAAGATTACACTAAAAAATAAACATTTTTTGTGAAATTAAATAGATGTTTGTTTTTACTATTATGATTTATTGATGTATTAGGTTAATACAAAAATAATTATGAATTTTAGCCATCAACTTTTAAGTAGTATAATAGATTTTATTCTAAGATAATCAAAATATGAACCTTTAGAATATAGTGTTATTGTTAACAACAAAGTCTATTCCAGTCATACAGAATTCTGGAAATGATTAATTTTTCAAAGAAGTTTAGAGCAATTGCATGATTGTTGAAGATAATCTCTAACTGAAAATGGTTGAAATGCTTAAAAAAGAAGTGGTCAGAGAAAGATCCGGTGAGAAAGCTGAATAAGCCCAGTTGGCTCAGTTTCTCAGTCATTTGCACAACATGCAATTGTGTGTCGTCCATAGAGAAGAATTAAATATTTTATATTGGCTAATGTTGGATGCAAATACTGTAGTTCTTTGTGAAATTTAGCATATTCCTGGTAATATTTCTCTGTTATAGTGGTTTTTGTCAGGGTTCAAAGTTGTGGCACTGAGTGATCACCATAAACAGACCTTAAACTTCTTTTGATACAGAATTGATTTGAAGAAGGGGTTTGATGCTTCTTCTCAGTCTATCACATGACATGTTGAAGAAATGAAATGATTTTGTTATGCTAAAGAAATACACAGCAAGAGTTGTAATAACAAAATTTTAAACTGTGGTCAACTTGAGAATGTCAAACAGGAGATGAACAGACTGAACATCAATATTCTGGAAATATACGAAAATAGAGGGCCTAACAATGGAGGCTAAAGCAGCTACAACTACAGGATAATATATGCAGGAGGCAAAAATAATGAAAAAGGATTCAGCTTAATACTGAACAAAGAAATGAAGAAATGAGTTTTGGAATACTGCCAGCTTTCTGAGAGAGTTGTCTTGGTCAAACTGAGAGGAAGACTCTTCAACATATCTATTATAGTAGTTTATGCACCAACAACACAAAGCACTTAAGAAAAAATAGAATTATCCTACTCCATACTGGACAATGCCAAGGCTCAGTGTAAAAACCAAGAAACTAGAATCATAATGGATGAGAAAAATGGGTCCAATGGTGCACAGCAAATGACCAGGTAATAACTAACACCTAGTTTCAAAAAGACATGGAGAAGCCTAGGAGGTGACACAAAAAACCAATTAAACTACATGACCATAAACAGGAGATTCAGAAATGCAGTGGTTCAATGCAAAACCTATCCAAGTGCTGACTGTAGAAGCAATCACCTCCCAGTCATTTGCAAACTAAAGGTGAAACTCCAGAAAATGAAAAAGCCTAATGCAGCACCAAGACTGCAATACAACACACTTGTGAATGACCTCAACCTGCAGAAAGAATACATTATCAGTGGAAAAAACAAATACAAAGAGCAAATTGGAAAAGGAAATTTGAAATGAGACTCAATAAAGAAGCAATAGTGACATCAGCAAACAACATTGCACCAAAGGAAATCAGATGCAGAAGAAAAAAACGAGTGGATAACTAAAGAGATTCTTGACATGATGCATAGGGGACAGAAAATGATGCCAAGACATGGAATGGAATATAGGAAACTACACAAAGAAATAAGGAGCAAATGCAGACAGGCTAAAGAGGAATGGCTCAACAACAAATGTACAGAAGTAGAAAGATTGAGCAGGACTAATAAAGCAGACATGCATAAAGAAATAAGAGAACTGACAGGACAAAACACCTGCTCCTCACAGGATGTATAAATTACACGGATGGAATGATCATATTGGAGAAGGAGGAAATACACCAGCGATAGGAAGAATATATAAAAGATCTTTTCCACAACAAGAGAGAACAACCAATAATACACAGAGATGAGGATGGACTGGAAATATTAAAGTCCGAAGTGAAAGCTCCTTTGGCCAAACTGAATAGAAACAAAGCAGCTGGACCAGACAGCATTGTAATAGAGCTGCTGATAGCCCTAGAAGAATTCAGTGTAGAGAAAATTACTGAAATAATAAATGAAATTAATAATAGTGGTGTAATACCAGATGATCTAAGCAAATTGATTTTCATAGCACTGCCAAAGAAGCCAGATGCAAACAACTGCAAACTCCACTGAACAATCGGTTTAATGAGCCACATTACATAATTGATTGTCTGAATCCTGATGACTAGAGTGAGAAGCAGACTCAGGCCAGAGATAGGACAAGAACAGTGCAAGTTCGTCAAAAACATTGGAACAAGGAATGCCATATTATGATTAGGATGCTCTCTGAAAGGGTAATACAATTGAAGAAGGACATGTATTTATGTTTTATCGATTATGCAAAGGCCTTTGACATAATACGCCACAAAGAATTGATGGAGATGCTCAGCAGCCTCGACATATAAAGATGTAAGTGTAATCAAGAATCTCTACTGGCAGTAAACTGCCTGCATATGGACAGGTAATGAATTCAGCAGATATACACAGATAGAAAGGAGCATAAGACAAGGATGTGTCTTTTCACCAGATCTATTCAACTTGTACAACGAGACTATTCTGAAGACCCAAGAAGTTATGCCAGGATTTGCCATTGGAGGCCACAATTTGAACAACATAAGGTAGACAGATGATACAGTGCTGACATGGAAAGGAAACTACAAAACCTCCTACAGAAGGTAGCTGATAAGAGTGACAAGAAAGGACTACAAATAAACTGCAAGAAAACCGAATGCATGGTCATCAGTAAAAAGAGCAGCCTAAAATGCCAAATACAGGTGAGGGATACTAAAATCAAGCAGGTACAAAAATTTGAATACCTGGCAAGTGTTCTAACAGAAGACAGAAAGTGCGACAGAGATCCGAAGGTGAATTATCATGGCAAAAGACGCATTTTAGAAGCTGAGTAGAGTATTAAGAGACAGGAAAATTTTACTAGAAACAAAGAAGAGAGTACTGGATTGATGTCAATTCTTCAATATGGCAGTGAATGCTGAACAATATCATCAAAGATAAAGAAAAAACTTGAAGCAACTGAAATGTGGTTCCACAGAAGGATGCTGCGGATATCATGGATTGAGCATGTGAGCAATGATTAGGTTTTGGAAAGGATGGAAATGAAAATGAAATTAATACTGAGCATCAGGAAGAGACAGCTAAAGTTCTTAAGACATGCAATGAGAAAGGAGGGTTCGGAGAACCTGATACTAACAGGCCAGATAGGGGGAAAGAGAGACAGGGGAAAACAGCGTGTAACATACTTGATTGGTCTGATCAAGTTAATGACAGAACGGAGGTTGCGTGGTGTAATAGGAGAAAATGTGCTAGGAGCCACCAGTGATAGGAAGATGTGGAAGGCCATGATCCCCTACATCCTAAAAGGACAAGGCACATAGAAGAAGAAGCACCGGATTGTCAATTTTTTTTTTTTTTACAATAGTGTTGAATAGTCAACTTTTAGTCCATCTTCAATCTCTTTAGTTTTTATCTCTGACTACTTCATTATTAGCTCTGAAACGATTGTTTTTAAACACAAAATTATATCTGTAATCTGCATTATCTTCAAGGCTCTCATCTCTATTATAAATTATTATTTGAACGAACATTGAGTTGTATGCTTGGTTGATATTGCAAGTAGTTTATGCTGCTTTATTTCCTGTTTTGAAGTTATACAATAAAATCACTCAGATTTGTTTTGCCTTTCTCTAGTTTAATTTGACATCTATAAATAAACAAACATTAGCTGAACAGAGCTAAATTAGCACTTTAGAATAGTATTTTATATAAACAGTTTATTCCAAAATAGCATCATAGTTTAAAATTTAAAAAATTCAATAGGTGTGTGCAGAATTGATTGTAATGTAATCTACATGCATGCAACTTTGTGGTGAAGAGACAGCTACCTTCTTTTTCATTATAATATTAATTAGCTACACTTCAGTTTTTGAAATCAAAGAACATTTGGTTCACAATATGCTATCAAAATGTCTTATTTTTGGATTATACCCCAAAAGCTTGTGCTGAGAGCTTGCTTTAGGCTAATTTTTGTTTTATTGCATAACCCAAGTAATGCTTGCTATTTGTGGAATTGGTGTTTAATGAAGGTATAAGAATTGTGATGTACAAGTTTGTTATAAAAGCAAACAATTTCTAATGAAGATAGAAAATGATTTCTGGATACAGGAGAGTTGTGTTTCTAATCAAACATTTTCTGTCCATCATTCTACTCTTCTTGAATTTGAGGCTGTTCTTCTAAGTTGATCCTCTCAATAAACAAGTGAAAGAAATTGGATTAGAAAAACAAATCTTGTAATATGTTTTTATGACAACTGATGCAATGAATTAACTTCTTCCCATTTAAAAATGAGAAACCAATTAAGTGGTTGCATCTAAATTGAATGACATGCTTGCTGTATGTTCAATCCTTATTGGTCTTATCACATAAAAATGATAACCTGACATATAAGTTTCATTGTTTTTATATATAGACAAACATACAATTAAAAACAAATTCTATTGGAGCTTTTTCTGAACCTGTAGGCAAAGTATGTAACAAATTTTAGATCGAAATATGTCATAAGAAGAAAGCACACGAAAAACAAACATTAGTTTTATGAATCATTCAAATTTTATTAAATATAGATATCTAAAGTCAATAATGAATTTAACATCTAAATATTTCTTCACTCTGTAACTAATTTTATTTTCTCTCCTTTTGATCATTGATGTAATGAATATGTATACACCTTGGTTCCCCCTCACTGGAATGTGATTGGCTGGTGTCAGCCATAAATACAGATGAAGGCAGGGCTATCCAGAGTGAGAGAGTAAGTGAGATCTATCTCTAGAGGTCTACTGACTACGTCTATGTCACTGCATACGACGATTACGTCTACATACTAGATTGACCTACCCGGTTACCTTTGCCTAAACCACTTCACTATCTCGTATTGATATATATCCCTTTCTGGGACATATCAATCATTAATCTTTTTTCACATTTGAACAGACTTTTTGCAAAGATCATCTAACAATGTTTGATATAGTGGTTGAAAATTTGAGACTATAAAAATGCTAGTAAACAAAAAATGTTAGCTCTTGAAAAGTATCTAAGTTTTGTTTAGTCTGTTATAAGGCTATGAGCTATTGACAGTACTTGATATTTGTAAGTGACCACCTGACAAAGTAGTAACCAGCTTTGGTATTGCTGAGCAGGTGAGAACCAGTGTTTTCAGTATAACTTAAGCTAGTGTATAGTAAATATGTCTTTGGTTAATATAACAAAAATTTTGAACTCATTTCAGTCGGTATAGTTTACCAGAAAAGCTTGTTAATCTTCAAAAGGAGCCTATAATAGTTTAAAAAACTTGGAATCATGTCACCTTCCTCAGTGAAAAAAATTTTATATCAATTCATGCTATTATGATGGTAAGTGTACTTACTTGTGAGTATTAAATTGGCTGGTCCAACATTTTTTATGAACATTGAATTTTTAAAATAATTTTTCTACAGGCTCAAAGAATTATAAATAAACTCTAAGTTCATTAAGGTTGAGTTGGTTTAACTTGTTACCAAAATAAAAGGAAATTTTTTAAAAAGTTCCTGAATAAAGCATAAATAATCAAACGGCTTCCCAAAGACACTTAACATTACTTATATTCCTTTATGACCTGTTATCTTCTTATGTAATTAAGAAAATAAAAGTATTATTTGGTTTAAACATTTCTTTGATTTAATAATTCTGTTGATACTGAAAATTCCAGGGATGGAGCAAGTAAGCCACAAGGAAATCTTAAAGAAAATGGCACCAGAAAGAACACTTCTCAGAATTAGGAAAAGGTAGTTGACAGAACTATCAGCTTAATGAGTCACATTACAAAACTGATTGTCAGAATCCTGATGAATAGAGCGAGAAGCAGAATCAGGCCAGAGATAGGACAGGAACAGTGCGGGTTCGTCAAAGACACTGGAACAAGGAACGCCATATTCATGATTAGGATGCTCTCTGAAAGGGCATTACAAATGAAGAAAGACTTGTACCTATGCTTCATTGATTACGCGAAAGCATTCGACAAAATACGACACAAAGAATTGATGGAAATGATAGGAAACCTCGACATTTTCGGCAAAGATATAAGAATAATCAAGAATCTCTACTGGCAGCAAACGGCCTGCATACGGACAGGTAACGACCTCAGTAGATACACAAAGATAGAAAAGGGCGTAAGACAAGGCTGTGTCTTTTCACCGGATTTGTTCAACCTATACAGCGAGAATATTTTGAGGACCCTAGATGACACACCAGGATTTATTATTGGAGGCCACAACCTGAACAACATAAGATACGCAGACGATACAGTACTGATTGCGGACACGGAAAGGAAACTGCAAGATCTCATACAGAAAGTAGCAGTGGAGAGTGACAAGAAAGGACTACAAATAAACTTTAAGAAAACTGAGTGCATGGTCATCAGCAAAAGATACAACCCAAAATGCCAAATACAGGTGGGGGATAACAGAATCAAACAAGTCCAAGAATTTAAGTACCTAGGAAGTGTTCTAACAGGAGATGGAAAGTGCGACACGGAGATCCGAAGGCGAATTGGCATGGCAAAGGACGCGTTCCAGAAGATGAGCAAAATACTAACACACAGGAAGATCTCAATAGAAACGAAGAAAAGAGTGCTAGACTGCTACGTGATGTCAGTTCTTCAGTACGGCTGTGAATGCTGGACAATATCATCGAAAATGAGGACAAAACTGGAAGCGGCCGAAATGTGGTTCTACAGAAGGATGCTACGGATATCGTGGACTGAGCATACAAGCAACGACGAAGTGTTAGAAAGAATGGCAACAAAAAGGAAATTGATGCTGAGCATCAGGAAGAGACAAATGAAGTTCCTGGGACATGCAATGAGGAAGGAAAGCCTGGAGAACCTGATACTGACTGGTCAGATAGAAGGAAGGAGAGACAGAGGAAGGCAGCGGATAACATATTTGCAGCGCCTGATCAGGTGGATGACGGAACGGGGGTTGCCAGGAGCAACAGGAGCAAACATACTAAGAGCCACAAGGGATAGGGAGACGTGGAGATCCATGATCGCCTACGTCCTGAAGGGACAAGGCACATAGAAGAAGAAGAAGAAGAAGTTGAAATTCCTTGGTTATATAAGGATGGAGGGCTTAGAAAACTTAACCCTCATGGACCATATTGAGAATAAGAGAGATAGAGAAGGCAGCAAGTCACTTACCAGACAAGTTTGTATGAATGGATGGCAGAATGGGGATTGAGAGCCTTAGCAAAAAGAGAAAAGCTGCTGACATCCATAAGAGATAGGAAGTTGTGGATAATCATGATCACTTATGTCCTGAAGGGAAGTGGTACATAGAGGATTGATTAAAGACAGCACAAATCTTATCCAGGCATGCAAAAAAAAACAAAAAAACACTGTATCTCAATTTCAGTTACTAAGCAGCTGCTTTGTTTTGCATATGCAAAGGCAGTAAATTTTACCATTTTTATACTTTGAAATGAAAGGTATAACTGTAAGATTATTTTTTTAAGCATAATAATGATAACCACATATGATAAGAGGGGTCCTAATAAGTTTTTAGTTTAATTTGGTTCTTAACAGCAGTATTTCAGTGACTGACAAAAGATCAGAATTTTTTTTTAAACTTTAGAAATAATGTGCCAAGTGTATTGACCTGCAGAGTGAATATATAGAATAGAACATATGTTTCATGGCTCTAGGTCATTCTTATCGGTCAGGCTGAGAACTTATGAACAGCTTCTAGGAGTTTGTGTGTGTGTATGTATAAACAGATATACTCTGAATTATGAGAATTGGAAGTATAAAAGTAGCTCTACTGAAGAATCAATATTATTACATGTGCTACCCACCCTTAAGCAAATCATCGACATAGATAAGTGTTGGTCCAAGAAAAGGTTTTTCAGACTGCATTTAGTAACAAATTCTGAATCCTACTTTATCCATTTTTGATCTGTTCATGTTATATCCACACAGCATTTTACCAGAATAGCACAGCTCAGCAAATTAGCATTTATTTCCATGCCAGACAACATGAACAAGTGATTGTAGTCTAAAACAAACTGATGTACTATTGTGAAATTGAGAAAAAAATGTCTAATTAGACTTACTAATCTTGTGGTACAGTAGACATCGGCTTGAGTTTGAATACTGGTTGAACACATTATATTCACTTACACACAAATACCCTTGGGAAAGGTATTAATCAGTCTTTTCTCTCTAGTTATGGGTTAAATAACAGAACAAATGGGTTCTATAGCCTTGGTTGGCAACCAGTGTACTGCACAAAGTAATGGTAACTTACTGTAGAAAAATTTTCTGCCCAGTCAGTCATGTCTCTTTCGAGATATGCTCGCCCAAGTGTGTCTCACATGTGGCACTTAACTGAATCTCATGATGGATACACATTTATAAGCCTATTTAAGTGAATCAACCAATTTGTATAGAAAAAGAAGCATATCAATTTGTACACTTTTATTGATTGATTTTCAACAGTTTAACAATCTTTTTGCAAATTGCCAAAAAAAAGCCAGAAGTAATTTTTTTGGCAATAATAATGATTTACTGTTACAAAACCTCCTAACTAACCTAACACTGGAGAAAGTGATGCATTCATACTTTTCCCAAGAGTATTTATGCATAAGTGAATATAATGAAGCTAAATGAAATTGGAACTTGGATCTCCAACTTCCAATTCCAAGCCATTATCCATTACACCACCCACATATCCAAGGTAAGAGCACCTGGTATTTCCAAGTAGTCACCCATTTAGGTACTGACTAAGATTGAAGTTACTTAACATCAGTGATCATATAAGAACTGGTGTTTCAATGTGATATGACTGTAAGCCTGAATAGATATAATGGTGGATCATTAAATTAATAGCTTAAAAATTATTAGTTGAATTTTGATCTTGATGTTTTACTGTATAAGATTAGATCTATGCAAAAAGCATTGGATTAAATTCATTCTGTAGAAAAATAAAAGTTTATTATGGAAATACATAAAAACGTTTTTACAGATAGACATATATACAAAAATGATGGCAACTGCTCCTTTTTTATCTAACAGTAGCAAAAGTATGCCAGCAATACCTGAATTCTGAACATATAACCAAGATAGAATTTTTAAAAATATGTGCTCAGATTTTTGGAAATAGGTTGAACTGAGAACTTTTCGGCAACTCTACGTACATTAGTAGCATAAAAAAATTTTTAGGTGCCAACAAGTGATGCAAGAATGAAACCACTAATGATTAAGCAGGATTGTAACCACTTAATGAAAGTGAAAATCTTATCAAAACACATTCACATCATAGTTCAACACTGGTACCACTCATCCCATGAAGTCTATGCAGTGTACAATGTATACTGCATTGCATGGCCTTTTATAGTCATTTACCAAAAAAAGTACCACTACTGATACCAGTGCATCAGTTATTGCACCACACCTGAACCAAAGAACATCACCAGGAAGAATGGCACCGTGCTGTCTCATCAAATGAGTAATGTTTGTAGCTCTTTCAGACTAGTGGATCAGTTCCTATGTGTAGAGGATACTGCATGAGTCTATAAAACCAGCCTGTCAGCAAAGTGTTGTTCAAATAAATTGTGGCTATTATAGCCTGGTATGTGCAAATAACATATTGGTTATTTATATGGAAAGTGGAATTGACATACTGGGTTCAAATTCTAACTGAACCAGCTTCATTTATTTTATATTTTGCCCTTGAAAAAAGCATGAATCCATCTTCCTTCAGCTATAAATTAAATAGTATGGCTGACTTGGTTCCCTTGCCTTCGATAGCAGTCAGTCTAAAAGAAAGGAAACAATTTAAATCATAGTAAAAAAAAAAAAAAAAAAAAAGAATAGGCTGAACACTTTAGCCTTGATAGAGCAACCAGTCTAAAATTAAAATACTGATTTTAAAAAAAAACCTGAAGACAAGTGGGTTACTTCAGGCTATCTTGCCCTAGATGCACCCAACTGTTGCTACAACTACAGCACATGTGGGGTTCCTACAGAGAAAAGAAAGACCATTTAAAAGTTTAGAGACTGCTGCTGATCTTGCTGCAGATCATTTGTATTCCTTTTATGTTCACGTTATCTGACACTGATTGGTTAGTTTTATCATGTATGAGTAACACAAGAATGGTACTGCAAATACTCATCTAATTTTGACAAACCTTACTGGCACCTATTCTCTTGAGAGTTCAATCCCCACTGTACATAAATGAGACTTGTTACAGACCTTCCCTGAAACCACAGCCAAAACCATAATACAGCTCAGTTTAGAACAACCAGGGTCATGCTTAGATAGATATATACACAATTTAAATTTAATTTTTGTCTTCAGAAATTTATTTAAATCAACTTTTCTGTGTTACCTGCTCGTGGTAAGTGTACTGAAATCAGTATGTTTTTCTTTAATTTTTAATAATTTTTAATTTTTTTTGGTTCCCCTTTGTTTATTTTATTTTTATTTGTTCTTTTGCCACTAACTTAAGTAGTTTGTGTAAATTATTTTGCTATCCAAGGTTCTTTTCGATATAAATGAACTGTGGTACTATTTATCTTAATTCTGTTAGCGATTTCGTCTTGTAAAAAGAATTAAGAATTGTCTCTGAGACATTCCCCCCTCTACCAAGTAGCCACTGCACACGTGGATCATAGCTTCTCTCTTTTACCAAAGAGTAGTTAACTCACCTATATTATCTGAAAAAATGCTTTAAATTTAATTTTTGTCTTCAGAAATTTATTTAAATCAACTTTTCTGTGTTACCTGCTCATGGTAAGTGAACTGAAATCAGTCTGTTTTTCTTTAATTTTTTTGGTTCCCCTTTGTTTATTTTATTTTCATTTGTTCTTTTGCCACTAACTTAAGTAGTTTGTGTAAATTATTTTGCTATCCAAGGTTCTTTTCGATTAAGTTAAAACTTAGTAAACTTCAGTTACTCTTTTCTTTTTCTTTTTTTTAATTGGAGTAGATAGTTCCTACTATCGCCCAGTCTCACACTCCACCCACTTCTTTTGAACAAGAGTAGAGGTGATCACCTTGTTTCTTGTTCAGGAAGGGGTTCCTGGTTCATCCCCCTTCTTCGGTCTTAGTGTTAGTTCAGCTGGAAGCTCTTTGCAGTTACGGAGTATGGTGGCAATGCCTTTACATTCTGAGGGAACTGGGTTGGCAGTTTCCTGGTTGCTGCTTCTGACTGGTAGTTAGGAGCCCGAACTCTTGCGTAGCATCTTGAGAGGCTGCTCTGATCAACAGCTGAATAATACAGGGGTTCTTGTAGTTCTAACTCACCTGATATCTTAGCTCTATGTGAAACTAACTTTGACCCTTCTATCCCCTCTTCTGAGTTTTACATTCCTGGCTACCTTCCCCTCTTCAAGAAGGACTCCAATGTTCATATGCATGGGCTTGGTGTCTATGTCAGCGAACACCTTCCCCTAGCTAGGGTGACATCTCTTGAATCCCTGGATCATTCTTTCATGTGCTTCCGTCTCTTGCTTCTAAGCTCGATTAGCTATCTCTTCTTTCTCTACCGCTCCCCTTCCTCCTCTGACTGTTTGTTACTTGACAGCATCTCTGACAATATCGACAAAGCCATTTCTTCCCATCCCTCTGCCCATATATTTGTGTTTGGTGACTTTAATGCCCACCACACAAAGTGGATGGAGAACTCTGTCACCAACCCTGCCGGTGTCCACACCATGAATTTTTCAATCACCCAATCTCTTACGCAAGTGGTGAACTTCCCCACGCATTTCTCTGACAACCCTAACGGAAGGGACTCACAGCTAGACCTCTACTTCACTTCCATCCCAGACTCTTGCACTACCAGATAACTCTGCCCACTCAGAAACTCTGACCACACTGTAGTTTTCGTTAACATTTCATTCTACTCCCACCCGACCCAAGAAACCCAGACCAATAGAATATCCTACTGCTACCAAAGTGCAAACTGGGATTCATTCCAAGATTTTCTCTGTGACGTCCCATGGAACAACGTTTTTAGTCTTCCCATCAAAGAATGTGCATCTGAGGTCTCCTCCTGGGTTAAGGCTGGCATCGATGCCTTCATCCCTGCCAGGGAATTTCTGCTTAAGTCTCATTCGTCTCCATGGTTGAGGCCCACTTGCTTGGCCGCCATTGCCCACCAGAATCATTTCTTCCAACTCTATCGTAGCTACGCGTTGGACCAAAACAGGCGCCTTTTCGCTTCAGCTCGTAATAAGTGTAAAAAGATATTTAACGAAGCTAAGATGTTGTTTGCTGCCAGAATGAAGCAACGCATAGCATCCACTAAGTTCGGCGCCAAAGACTATTGGCGACTCTGTAAAAGAGTACTTAACAAGAGCAAGTTCACAATACCCCCACTAATCAATAATTTTGAGGTCCTCACCTCCTCAGCAGACAAGGCTGAATGCTTTGCCCGGGGATCCTCGAACAATTTGAGTCTGGACTTGTCTGGGGTTTTTACACCCAACTTCTCACCTAGAACTGAGGCTCAACTGAATGACGCCCACATTACACCCTCGCTTGTCTCTAAGATAATCTCAAAACTTGACCCTCACAAAGCGAGTGGAGGGGACGGAATCCCAATCATAGTCTTAAAGAAATGTGCCCCTGAACTCTCCTCTGTCCTTTCTAAGCTTTACAACTTCTGCCTATCTGCTTCCTGCTTTCCTGCCTGTTGGAAATCTTCTTCTATAGTACCTACATTCAAAAACATTGGAGAACCCTCGGACCCCGCAAATTACTGCCCTATCAGCCTTCTTCTGATCTTTGGCAAAGTGTTCGAGGCCATTATCAATGCTGAGGTGGTTCAGCATTTCACAGCACACAGGCTCCTCTCGGACAAGCAGTATGGTTTCCACTTCACCAGGTCTACTGCTGATATGCTAACGACCATCACCGAGTACATATACCAGGCACTCAACAGGAATGGCGAAGCCCAAACCGTCGCCTTGGATATCTCTAAAGCGTTCGACAGAGTTTGGCATGCTGGCCTTCTATGGTATAACTGGACATTTGTTTGAACTAATCCAGTCATTCCTATCTAACCGCACATTGAAAGTGGTATTAAACGGACATGCCTCCCAGAACTACCATATGAATGTGGGTGTCCCCCAAGGCTCTATCCTAGGTCCTACGCTCTTTCTGATCTACATTAATGATCTCCCTGATACCATAAGATCCCAAGTAGGTATGTACGCCGATGACACCACAGTTTACTCTCGCCTCGATCAAAAATCTGGTGTGGGTGACAAAGCTAACCTTGCAGCCGAGCTTGAAAAGGACCTCCAATCCATAGTGGACTGGGGTAAGAAATGGCTTGTAAATTTTAATGCTTCTAAAACGAAGTTACTATCAATTAACCATCATAGACAATCTCACCTACCTACCTCCCATTAGCATGGACCAGGCCTGCCTCCCAGAGAGTAAAACACTACGCCTCCTTGGTCTTACACTTTCAGCGGACCTCAAGTGGAATGACTATATCGAATCCATTGCTAAATCCGCTGCTATGAAAGTCGGTTTTCTGTGCAGAGCCCGGTAGTTTTTTCCATCTGAATCTATCCTGCACATTTATAAATCTATCATCCGCCCGTGCATTGAATACTGCTGCCATATCTGGTCGGGTGCCCCTGCTATTCTCCTTGGGCTTCTCGACAAGGTACAGCGGAGGGTCTGTAATGTGATCGATACTGACTTGGCAGACCGCCTGCAGTCTCTCTCTCACTGGCGTGACGTGGCTTCCCTGTGTCTCTTCTATAAATACTTTCATGGCTTCTGCTCCGAGGAACTTAGATCACTGGTGCCCCCTAGGTTCAAATTTGCACGAGATACTAGATTAGCAACTAGATCCCACCCTTTTACAGTGAAAATGATAAAATGCAACCGCAACTTCTACTCCAACAGTTTCTTTTCTCATACTTCCCGACTCTGGAATTCCCTTCCACATGACTGCTTCCCCGATGGCTACAATCTCCAGGAGTTTAAATGTAAGGTCAATAGACACCTCCTAACAAACTAACTCGCTTCCATTCTTTCAAACACTCTTCCCACCCACCCAACTATCTATTACCCCCCTCTGACATTTCCTATATCTGACCACTCTTTCTATTTACCTTCCCCCATGTAGCCCCAAGCACAATAGTGGCAGTGGAATGCCTTGCTTGGGGTGAAATGATTAAAAAAAAAAAAAAAAAAAAATGACTCTAGCACCATAAACTCTATGCCACATTCCATATCTGCCCTCATTGAAACAAAAATGGGGAGCTGCACATATAAACGAAGTGTCTAATTTTGGGCAAAACAATTTATGTATACCCTCATAACATATTTAAATGCATAAATACACAGATGTATGTTTAAATTCATAATCATGCAAAACAATTTCTATACACAAACTTATGTATATAAGAGAGAAAGCTAGAGACACACACAAATCTATGTCTTTTTAAACAGATTTCAAGGTTAACACACAAGTAAAGCAGGTGCTCTTTTCAATTAACTGAATTATATTAATTTTTATTTGTTTGAATATCAACTTTTATACAAATCTATTTAAAATAATTTAAAGTAGTTTGATCATCATGAGCAAAATTCAATACAAAATCTTCAAATGAAATCCTTAAACAAGGAAAATTATAAGTAAAATTGTAAGTACAAATTTCTGAAGAAACTGTTTTTAATTACAAGATTTAAAATGCCTAATTTTTTTTTGTAAATCAGTGAAAAATACTATGTTCTATATAAATATATACATATCCTTTGAGAAATTCTACCTAATCTTAACCAAACTGTGAGGACATTTTTTGACTACTAAAATTTTCCAAAGGAAGACATTGAAATCTAAAAAGCTAAAATGTTGAAACCACTAATAAAAATATGCAATGCACACTTCATATGTATTGCAAACATAATCATAGAATATAAAGATTAGAATAAATGCAATGAGTTTATTATTCTTATCTGAAAAAAGTGATTTTATATCCTTTTGTTCAATTTATTATATTCAAAATATATCCTCTTAAGCTTACAGAACATTGATTTTGTTCATATCTATATCATTTAGAACAAGCTTTTAAAAACAGAAACATGAAAATCTAGAAACTTAATTTTAAATTATTCTCAGTTTCTTTACATTTTGCTGGGTTTGTTTCAACCATTGTTAATATTCAATATATAAATTGATAGCTAGACATATGTACATACATGTTATGTGCTGTCATTTTAAAAAGAAAAAAAAGAAGGAAATTAGACAGACACTAGTGAAAGCCAAGTTGCCCAAATCAAACATCACAAAACTTAAGAGGCTGGCAATCAAAATCCCACAGAGAAATGACAACAGCATTGTACTACCAGTTGACAAAGGCAATGTGACTGTAGTGATGGATATAATAGTCTGCCTACCCTATGTAGGATGTGCGTTGTGGTGCAGTGGATATCGGCTCGGAACGAGAAATCGGGGAGCTGAGTTCGAATTCCAGTTGAATTCATTGCATTCACTTACGCACAAATACCTTTGGGAAAGTATTAATCCGTCTCTTCCTTCCAGTTATGGGTTAAATAACAGGACAGATTGGGTTCTATAGCCTTGGCTGGCAACCAGTCTACCGTAGAAAGCAATGGCAATCTACTGCGGGATAATCTTCTGCTCAGTCAGTTATGTCTCTTTCGAGACATGATCACCCAAGCGTGTTTCACGTATGGCACTTAACTGACTGACTACCCTATGTAAAGGGATTATCAGAAAGAATAAAAAAGATTTGTAGTTCATATAACATAAGGACGGCCTTCAACAGTGGTTCAACACTTCGCACAAATCTCTTCTGAGTAAGAAACTCCCATAGAGAACATGATTAAGGATTGTGTGTATGTCAGCCCATGCAGCTGTGGTAATAAATATAAAGGAGAAATGGGCTGCCACCTTAAAATAACACTTCAAGAATACCGTAAAGCCTTAACACAAAGGGAAATAGAAAAATCAGGTGTAGCTGACCACATATGGAGAGAAAAAAGATCACTGCCCCTTGTGTTATGAACTTAAAATAATAGACAACATCACAGGAAAGTATGAAAACTTAAGGAGTCAGTATATATGCTAGGTCATAAAAATTTCCTAATCCAGCCAAGCATAAAGATGAATACAATATGGGAACCAGTAATATGGAAAACTCGAGGAAAAACAATACCAATAAGAAAATTGTAATATGAGCTCTGGTAAAATAAAAAATGGTTACTGAGACATTAGGTTTATAAGTCCCAAAAATTCATACACTGATGTCCTCAAAGGAAAGCATTGGCTGAATCCATTGACTTGAACCAAAAGAATTATGAGTTCAATACTTGCAACAGCAAAGTTGAACAAATTTAGGAAATAATTGATACTGAAACATCTGGAAGAGGCATGGCTCATGGAATTAGAATAGTTTAACCCGGTGGATGAAATAAAGGGTTCAGTTTGAAATCCAACCACCTGAAGAAGACCAGAGAGTACAACACCAAAATCCCATGAACATGGCAATAAAGATGAATACAAGTCTGAACAATGTAAATAGTATTAATAATTATAATACCTCTTTTCAGAAATATAGACAAATATGAAAATGTTCTACTGGAATTGCTCAAAGAACAGCAGCATTGGACAGAGATGATTGGGAAAATTAATATAAATATAATATATAAAATAAGAAATGTTCAGAATCCTTTAAAATTAAATTGGATTTTGTGAAGGTTTCTTGTGAGAAATTTATTAAAACATTGATGTTTATGTTTGATTTTTAATTGAGATACTTTTTATACAGGTTTATAAATTTATATAGACAAGTAAACAAGAAATACAATTTAAAGGTTAAAGAAAATCAAATGGGTGAGAAAAATTTGTATAAAAGAATCAGTTAATTAAACCAAGTTTGCACTGTAGAGTGAAAGTGATTGTATTATATTGTCAGTACTCCTAACTTTTCAGCTGTTATGTGGAGTTTAAGGCTGTAAATATAAGACTGTTCTTTATCTTGTAGAACTAAAAGATCTTTAATCAAAGATATATAACCTGATCCCAAAAATGGAAGGAAAAGCAAGCTGTGAGGAACAACAGTGGAGGTATGATTACATAAGCTCTAGATAATAAATTTATCAAGTGACTGTTTAAATGAAGACCCAAAGAAAAAAAAACTGTCTTGGTATACAGTGAGATAATTGAAAATAAGAAAAAAAAAATCAATGATCAGTTGAACCAAAATCTCTCTCTCTATATATATATATATATAAACACACAGAGAGTGAAACTTAAAAATAAAAGAAGACAAAAGAAAAAACAGTTATTTTATACAATGACTATAAAATATACACTTATAGTTCAGACTGAGTTAGTTATATTTTTCACAGTGTACCTTATCACAGATCAAAAAAACATATAGTCTGATGATAAAGTATTTTTTGTGGAAACATATTTAGATAGTTAGAATGCAAGCAAGATAATTTTAAAATAATCCACACACTCACATTATATTCAGGGTGAGACAGATGGATAAATTGTCATGTAAATTGCACAAAAATGAAAATAACACTGACATCTCATTTTAACAGAATTACACAAAAATATCTTTAAATACTAAAGAGTAAATTTATTCAATAAAAATAGACATTGGCTTCAATCATGTCTTCCAGACAACTTTGGAATTACGCGCATCTCTTCTGCACAGTCTCCTTATTTAAATTGGTGAATGCTGCCATAATCCTTCAGTTCATTTTTGGTATTATAAAGGGTTTTGTTGGTCTCTCACTCAATAGGCACATCATACATAATAAAAAAGGAAATTGCAGTCTGGGGAGTTAGGTGGCCAGATGTAAGGGATGATGAGGTCACAGAAATTGTCTAGCAGTCGTGACTGGGTACTCCTGCTTTTGTGGCATGGTGCAGAATTTTGTTGCCAGACATAGAGTCTTCCAGCAGCCACTCTCTTGACTCAGAGCAGCACTACCTACTTAAGGCATAATGTAAACCTCCGTGTTGAGCCTGAGACCCTGTTGGATGATGAATGGAAGCATAATGTTGCCATCACTAGTGATCACTCCGAACACCTTCATAATTACCATTCGACTCTTTCAGAATTCCCTGCACTGTCACTAGAGTGACACTCAAACACTCTGAAATGTTTGTATTGGAGCTTCCAGCGTGAATTCCAAACAGTACAGCATTTCTGGTTGAGTGAATTACATCATGGTTCTCTTTTTCTTGCAGAGGGTGCCCAACTAACCCTATTATACTGTGTAGTCAAAAACGTCAAAAACAAACAGCATACACAAAATTAAAAATATAAAATGGCAACAATTTCCCCATAGCACCCTATATATAATGCAGTGTGGATGTGTCACACTTCCACTCACTAGAAGAGTACAATACATCTAGAAAGGAGGATTGCCCATATCTGTATATTGAATTTTTTTTATGACAATAGAAATAGAATTTGCTATTATTCCCAGCTTGACAAATATCACTATTTATGTCGTACAATATTTTGAGCTCACATATAAATGTATATTTTTTTAATTGCAGTGTACTTACAAAATATTCTAAAATTTAAATATTGTAATTATTTTTTTTACAATAAGAAGAAATGAATGAAACAATATTGAGAACCAGCAGCACTTTTTTAATACTATGGTTCCCTCAATACAAAGCCTAAGAGTCACTCAAGGTAGAGGGTTACTGAATATGATTGTTGTAAGAGTGTAACTAAAGGAAGAAAGAAGTTCATATTTTGGGAATAAATAGCAGCTGATTCTACACTTGAAAAGGTTAAGGTTGTAGTGATCGATGAACCATCTTCTTGGGAGTTTGATCCACAAAAGAAATAATTGATTAAAAGTATCTGCAAGTTTATAAATTCAGTAACTTTAATAATACTAAGATTTATATTAGTCTTATACAATGAGGATAGCCGACTATTTTAAATCCAAATTTGGTGGTCTGATACACTAAAACACCTTGTATTCAGCAATACATGTTAAGAGACTGCAGATGTAAAAATATTCACTTGGAAAGAAATATCAAAGTGATTCTTTATTCAAATGTTAGGCTTACTATAGTTCAAATAGAAAACAGCTTGGCATAATGAGATTATATATATCTGTGGAGATGCAAGTTTATAAACAAGTCAGATGCTATTGATGCTGGCAAGACAGTGTTCTTGTGAAAATACTGCATCACCAAAATATCAGATGTGATTTCACTTTCAAAAATAGATTTTTAACCCAATTAAAGATTTTCAATATTGTCTGACATAAATAAAATAACTACCTTCCCAGGTGAGATTTCAGTAACAAGATTTACAATAATTTGGAAGCTAAATATGAAGAACATATTATTACTCGATTTATGAGGTGGTCATTTGCCTGAAAAGAAACTGGTTAAAATAAAAGATACTTGCAGTTAGTGAAGAGATACACTGAAAATGAAGAGTCTTCTCAATTCAATTATTAACATCAGCTTGAGACCTATATGCCAGACTAAGTAATTCCCTATCTAAGTATTTATCAGGTCAATATTGGCTTCATAGATGTGATGGAAACTGATTGATCATAAACCTAATTGTTCTTCATGTAGTTTGTTTCTGTGGAATTTAAATTCTCAGTGCAAGAAAAGACTGAAATTGTGTCGGAATAGATTTGGCAAGTGTCTTGGGAAAGGTATTAATCTATCTCTTCCCTCCAGTTATGGGTTAACAGGACAGATTGGGTTCTATAGCCTTGGCTGGCAACCAGTCTACCACAGAAAGCAATGGCAACCTACTAATCTTCTGCCCAGTCAGTCATGTCTCTTTCAAGACATGATCGCCCAAGCGTGTATCACATATGGCACTTAACTGACTGACTTACTATCACTGAAATAGAGTCATCTTCAGGAAGGCATTGGTGGGTTAAAAAGAAAATATTCAATCAACTGGAAAAGTATGCTATCAAAGCACAGAATAATAAGAGCAAAATATTTGTGTTGGAATTTTTGGTATGAAGAACTATTACTTTATGCTTTTCTATTCATACTAGGATGCTCATCAGATATTCATAAAAAAATAAGAGAACTAAGAAGACCAAAGACAGACTGCTTATATTAGAGAAATAAAAATACTTCAGAGATGGAACAAATATATTGGAGAACACTTCCACAATGAAAGAGAACAACTGGTAATACACAAAAATACTGAAGGACGAGAAACATTAACATCTGAAGCAGAATCTGTATTTGCCAAATTAAACAGAAACTAAGTGGCAGGACCAGACAGAATAGTAATAAAGATGCTGGCAGCCTTGGACAATTTTGGTACAGACTTACAAGAATAATAAATTAAATCTACAACAGTGGTGATATACTAGAAGGCCTGCGTAGATCTATTTTCATAGCACTGCCTAAGAAGTTCAGTGCAAACAAATGTTAACTCTCTCAGACAATCAGCCTAATGAGCCATATAATGAAAATTATCATCCAAATTCTGATGAATAGAGTGTGTAGCAGAATTAGTCCAGAAATAGAACAGGGACAGTACAGATTCATTAAAAATACTGGAACAAGTAATGCAATATTTATACTCAGCATGTTAGCAGAAAGTGCAATATCAATGCAGAAGGATGTGTACTTGTGTATTGGTTGTTATACTAATAATGTTTCAAAAATTATACCCTCCAGCTTCTTCAGTAGTCCAAGACCAACTGTCTCAAAGGTGGTGGAACATCAGAGAATGTAGTCTAAGTTAAGATGTTGAAATCAGGCTATGTATGGAGAGAAATGTGTAACTATCAACCTCTGTGGAATGATAATGTCAAGCTAATAGATGGAGATAAAATGACTGAAAGAATCCTTGTATATGTTAAGCTCTAACAACTTCCTCAGTAGATCTGACATAGAGATGAACACCATCTGGGAGGCTCTGATTAAGAAAGGATACTCAAGAATTTCACCACCTGAGTACAGATTTAAAGCTAAAAAATGAAACCATTGGATTATCAAAGAGTAACATGGCCAAAAGAATTAAAGCTTTAACATTTAATTCTTTCTCAACAGTAAAACTCAGTGCTGGATGGATATTTTTAAGGAAAGAGAGAAACTGGTCTGACTCAACTTCATTATCAAATAAACAAAAAGTCTCGTCCACATATCAACAATACAGTTGAGGGCGAAGTGAACTACTGCGTATTCTCTCCTCATGAAAGCCCACAAAAATATTGGAAAGTGCAGGACCCAAAGGAGAGCCCATTGCGACCTCATCAACCTGTCAATACATAGTATTATTAAAGCTGAATTCAACAGATGACGTAGCCAATTTCATCAACTCCAAAAAACTGATTCAGGTATGCTAGGTGGAGACATAGAGCTACGATAAAGCAAGTCACAGCAAATTCTCAACTAGCTTTTTTTAGATGTCCTAGTACATTGGACACCTACAACTTTTCTCACCTCTGTCTATAGGAAACCAACATTTGCCGGGTTATATACGCATTGGTATTTCTTTTGTCTTTAAAAAAAAACCCTAAGATAAACATTATCAGAACCCTAGTTCACAGAGCATTAATGATTTCTTCTGAGTCTTTCCTGGATGATGAAATTAGTTTTGTGAAGGAAAACAGCATGAGTTGTTGGTGCTGGATATTATTAGCCTCTAGCTCCTTGCATTCACAATTTTCTTTTTTATCCTCCTCATTTTCATGACACACTTTATTTTATTTTAATTCTGATTAAAATCTGTAAAGGCCTGAAGAGTGTGAGCGAAACTGGTTGCTTCACTTTTTAATATCATTTCACAATGTGTAACATCAAGCTACATACTTTTATTTCTATAATTAGATTCTGTACTTACAAAAATATTTTCAGATACTTAAAAATTAGGTACAGCCTTAATTTGATTAAGAAATTAAATAAAATACTGCTACTTAAGGCTAAAATAAGATCTGTAAATACTAAGATTAATATTTTCCATCAGTGTATACGTTACCAGGTTTGCCCCTCCTCAATTCAATTTAGAAGTAAGAGGGCAAAATTATATCCTAGTTGGAAAATTGAATGTGTCTTTATTAAAGACTCCATTCAACAACTTTCAACAAGAAGCCTGAGTTTAAAGCTTGAATACAGGAGATTGTAGTGCTATTGCAGAAATTTGGTTTCCTTCTTTGACTGGATAAGGTTCTCCCAGTATTTGGGGTGGGTCCATCAATGTGAGTGTGAAAAAATATTAACTAAGCATAACACTAAGTCGAAGATTCTTGTACACAAGAGATATGGAAGCATATCAGAACCTAATTCAAATAATATTATTAACCTGTCGTCTCATGAACTCACTGAGCTTGAGTCTTTTGTTCTTGCTCATGGATTGGATTTCTGCATTCTAACATCTATGCCTAACAAGGAGAAGAAATTTTCAGAGTTTGAAGTACTTTTTGATCAGTTGGTGAGACTTAAACTGTTTTCTCGGATGGGGTTAGCAATTTGAAAGCCCAATTGAATCATTTGGCACACATGTTTGCGAGTTCCTCTGTTGCTTCAGCTGAATCCAAGTGGACAGCTGAATATCAACGTGTACTTAATTCACTAAGGAATACCTTTGATTTGGTGATCTCCAAACCAGATAAAGGTGTTGGTGTCATTATTCTGAATCGTGCAGATTATGTGTCCAAGATGTCTTTAATTTTGGATGACACTTCAAACTTTACAAAGCTTGGATCTGTTGATACATGTGATCGGACTGCCTCAAGTAAAATAAAATTTCAAAAATCACTTCTGAGGTGGGTAAAAAGTGGCGTTTTTCCAAGGAAATTTCCAATGAGATTTGTCCATCCAGATCCATTTGTCCCAGGCTATATGATCTTCTAAAAGTCCATAAGGATGGTGTACCATTGAGACCTATTCTATCAATGGTTGGATCAGCACAACACAAAGTAGCCAGATGGCTGTCTTCTCTTTTGGAGCCAGTGTTGCAACACTTAAGTGGATTTTGTCTGAAGGATTCCTGTTCCTTTGTTGAGCACAAACAATAATTGTGTCTTCTTCATGTAAGTTCATGTGTTTCTTTGATGTTTCTTTATTATATACTTGTGTAGCTCTTTTGGAGACTATAGATATTTGTTGTGATTTACTTTATCGTAGCTCTATGTCTCCATCTAGCATACCTGAATCAGTTTTTTGGAGTTGATGAAATTTGCTACATCATCTGTTGAATTCAGCTTTAATAATACAATATATCGACAGATTGACGGGGTCACAATGGGCTCTCCTTTGGGTCCTGCACTTTCCAATATTTTTGTGGGCTTTCACAAGGAGAGAATACGCAGTAGTTCACTTTGCCCTCAACTGTATTGTCAATATATGGACGACACTTTTTGTTTATTTGATAATGAAGTTGAGTCAGACCAGTTTCTCTCTTTTCTTAATAATATCCATCCAGCACTGAGGTTTACTGTTAAGAAAGAATTAAATTCTCAACTAGCTTTTTTAGATGTCCTAGTACATTGGATACCTACAACTTTTCTAACCTCTGTCTATAGGAAACCAACATTTGCAGGGTTATATACGCGTTGGGATTCCTTTTGTCCTAAAAAACCTAAGATAAACATTATTAGAACCCTAATTCACAAAGCATTAATGATTTCTTCTGAGTCTTTCCTGGATGATGAAATTAGCTTTGTGAAGGAAACCTGATGCAGTTTAAGGTATCCACCTGACACTCTTCATTCGGTCATCTGTAACAAGATTTTTGAATTCAAAAAGGATAAACTCATTTCTGCTAAAAAATGCCCTGTTTAACTTAGACTTTCCTGAATTGGATCAAACTGTGAAAGCATGGCTAGACAAATTTCATCTGATGTTCATTGTTTTTTTTTCTCGGCCGAGGTACATATAGTATTTCAAACCCGGCCCATTTTATGTTCTCCACACAAGGATGTTCTTCCTCTCCACCAAATTAATTCTATAATTTATAAATATAATTGTAGTTGTGGAGTTGACTACATAGGAAGAACAACTCAGCGCCTCGACATGAGAATAAAACAACATGTCCCAACTAAAATAAGAAACCACGCCTTGCCTCAAAATGGACTTGTTCTAAATACTTAGGGTTCCGCCATTTGCAAGCACCTCATAAAGAATAAAAAGTATGCAGCTAATTTTAGTGTAGATTGGTTCACTGTTGTGTCTCGATCTCACTCATCATTCCATCTCAAGGTTCTGGAGGCTTTATATATCGGGTCCTGAAAGCCTGCAGAGTGCAAAGAGCATGAGTTGTTGGGGCTCAATATTATTAGCCTCTAGCTCCTTGCATTTACAATTTTTTTTTATCCAGCTCATTTTCATGACACACTTTATTTTAATTTTGATTATAATCTCCCATAGAGGCCTGAAGAGCAAGAGTGAAACTGGTTGCTTTGCTTTTTAATATTATTTCATAATGTGTAACATCAAGCTACACACTTATATATATATATATATATATATATATATATAGGATGAGACAAAAGTCATGTACCATAGAGATAATTTATAATTAGTATAATTACACCTGAAGATTTTATTTACTAGTTATTTAATTGTCAAGTGTTGTTCAAAAGGTTCACTTTCTTTTTCAAAACACATTTCAATTCTACATCTGCATGATCCATTAACACATTGGATAATTTCCTCTGTCATTTTACTGCATTCATATTTCTGTCTTTAAGTTTCTCAATACGTCTTAGGTGCATCTGATCAACAACTGATTTGAAATGGCACCACAGAAATTCAATGACCTGAGTGGCCAATCAACAGGACCTCTTTGACCTATGCATTAACCCCCATGGCACACTACTTTTGCCTCACCCTGTATATATGCCAATGCAATGAAAAGGGAAATAACCATGTATCCTTAAAAAGGGAGATAACCAGAATATCAACATTGCATCTGCTAAATTATCAAACCTATTCATTTGAAAGCCTTAACTCTTGTATTTCATGCTACTCTGAAAATTATTTAATCTTTAATTAATGCTTTATGTACTTCTAACAATTTAAATATAGAATCACTTTTTTTGTTTATGTAGTTTGCCATCTGGCTGAAACACTTTGACCTCTGACACTATTTTCCTTAATCAAGCTATATCCATTCTTAATCTGTGCTTTTGTATTACTCATAGCATTTGCCTGAAAAGAAACTGGTTAAAATAAGATACTTGCAGTTAGTGAAGAGGTACACTGAAAATGTTTAATAGCCTACACCTAGTCTTGTTTATGAAGCAACCCACATCATTTGTCTACTGAAATAATTATACTCAGTTTTCTCTTTTGCAGTCATTTCATCATTTTTCTTTTCATCTGATTGAACTCTTCTAACTGGGGTTATAACTGGAATTTACAAATTTTGATTAATTTGTACATCTTCTGTAGTTTGTCAAACTCTTAACTAATAAATGTTAATTAAATGTTTTTTTCAGTTTTCTATAATCTGTTCTGGGGAAACCTTGTTAAAAGTCATCTCCATAACTAACAAAATTCCACACTTATGTCACATGAACAAGACATTATCATATAGACTATTATCCATCCAAATGTAATAATTACATATCAAGATCAGGGTATATTATTTAATCCAGAAATACATTTTTATGATGCTAGGCTTCAGTTTTTAAACATACAAGATAGATATGGAAATACTTTTTTTCTTACTATGGAATGCCTTGCAGAAACACTATTGTTGTATGTCAATAGATTGTAGCCTCAGACACATAAAAGTTGCTGTAAAAGAAAATATCAATGAGAGATATTTTCTACTGTATATAGGAGAATCTTTCCTAAGACTGTTACAATCCTTTTCAAAACCATGGTCTTCTTTTAATTTTACCTTTTATCATCAAGAGTATACAGTAACTTGGTTTTTAAAAAGAACTACTTCAAACACATTACTAATGAAACCCTTCAGCTCCTTAACATCCATAACATCTTGAGGCATTTTTTGATCAGCTGTTAATAGTACATTTTCTGTGTTGGGTACATTGTTCAATTCTTCAACTTAATTCTAATTGGCATATATTGGTTCTGTCGTGACATAGGCAAATGAACTTACTTTATTTTGCATAGAGTCAAGCAACTACGAAGTTAGTCATCATCCAGTACAGGAAGACTTCTACATCATAGGCTAGAAGACATCACAACAAAATGGCATCATTGATAGGATCTCTAACACCATTTGATGAGCCAGACTTTGTGGAAACAAGGATTTGTTGTTTTGCTGCTCAGGCACAGATCAAGAAGTCAAGAGACCACAAAGTTGCAGCAGAGGAGAACAAAATTACAGGCCTCTTTTTGGCTTTGGCAGGATGTGAGGCTATCAGATCTCTTTCATGGTGTATCCCAGAGAAGTGGAGGGTCTGACCTTTTCAAACATTTTGGACAATATAAAGAGAAATTTGCAGCCAAAAAAGAAATTGGTTATTGCTGAGAGGACAAGGTTTCTTGCAAGCAAACAAGTGCCAAATGAAACAATAATACAGTATGTACACAAGCTACAAGAGGCTTACAGATTCTTTGAATGTGAAAAATTTGGCACTGGAGAAATGACCATCAAAGACAAATTGGTACAGTTGAGATTAATTGAAGGTATGTGTGATGCTTTGTACAATCACAAAATTTTAGAATGGTTACAACTGACTAAAATGCCTTTGAATTCTTCTATAGAGTTTCTGCAATAATTAGAGTTAATTGAAAAATACTGTGATGAAAAACATGTATAGAACAAGGAAAAATGCCTGGCTTCAGAATAAGAATGCTAAAATTGTGAAAAGTAAAAACCATTTCCAGATTTTCAAAGACTGAATTTCACCAGGCATAAATTTAAAGAAAATAGCAGAGGTATCTATGCATACGAATAAAAGAAAATTGAAATTGTTTTTAGGGCTAGCCAATATCTACAGCAGATGTTTGCCAAAATATAGTAAACTGATAGAACCATTTGAAGTTACGAAAAAATAAAAAATTTAAATGGACTCCATGACAGAATGCAGCATTTGAAAATTTAAAAGAACTTATAAAAATCCAGTTGTAAAAATTTTTGACCCTAAAAGAAAGTGACTTTAAATATAGACACAAACTATTGTCTGAAGAAGCTTATCCTACAATATACCTTTCTAGAAGGTTAAATATTGAGAAAGAAGCATTAGTTATCATATAGAGCACAGATAGGGCTTGCTAATCTTTACTAGGAAGGAAGTTTCTGCTTAAATCTGACCATAAATTCTTTTCCTGATCTTTATCAATAATCTTCCTGACATCATTAGTTCCTCAGTAGGCATTTATGCAGATGACACTGCCATTTACTTCTGTTTTAAAAACGAATCCATCAGAACTGACAAATTTTAAACTGGCTGCTGCTCTTATAAGAACCTTCAATTTGTGGTTAACTGGGGCAGGAAATGGCTAGTAAATTTGAAGGCCTCCAAAACAAAACTGCTTTCATTTAATCACCATAGAGAAACTTTTTGTTCTACCATCAGCATGGCCAATGTTAGACTCCTGGAGAGCAACACACTGCCTTCTTGGCCTCACATTTTTAACTGACTTGAAATGCTAACAACTAGAGTGAATCGCTGCATCTACTGTAAGGAAAGTTGCATCACTGTGTTGAGCCAGAAAATTTTTTTTGTCAGAGTCTATATTGCACATTTACAAATTTACCATTTATTCATGCATTGAATACGGCTGCCATATCTGGTCTGGTGCTCCTACTATTCATCTCAAGATCCAAAGAAGGATCTGCAATTTAATAGATCCTAACTTGGCATTTTGTCTTCAGTCACTTTCTGCCTGATGCAGCATGGCTTCTGTCTTTTCTACAAATATTTTCTTTTCAACTGCTCTGACAGTCTTCCTTCCCTGGTGTTCTGACTACACGAATTTAAGCATACTATTAGATTGGTATCTAGGTCCCACCCTTTTAATGTTAAAATAGTTAAATGTAACCACCACTTCTACTCCAATAGTTTCTTTTCTCACATTTCCCTTCTGCTTTCTTGCTTCTCTGACAACTACAATCTTCAAAAACTTTAATTCAACATCAATCGTCATCTTCCATCTTGAAGCCTGTTTATCTTTTATTCTTTCATCAATCCTCCCTATACTCAGTCTTTTCTCTCAATTTCCTTCTCTGTAGCCCTCTGCATATTAGTGGCATTCCCACCTTGCTTAGTGGTGAAATGATTAAAAAATCTTTACAGTTCATTTTTAAGCCCAGAAAGAAGTTACCTAAAGTTAAATTTTCTAGAATTTTAAAATGGACCATAAAACTCAAGCTCATTCACTTTGACATTGAATATGTGAAATAAAACACTATTCTACATGGAGATGCCCTATCAAGACTAAAGTTCAACAATGAACCATTAGAAAGATAAAAAAATTCACAAGATAAAATATTGTACTGGATTGAAACAGATGTATTATCCTTAGGTCTTCTTGCATTTGAAACCTTACAGGATGTGGTATTCAGCAAGATAAAAAAGAAAGAAATGAAGTAATTCTTCTAGGGCAGAGACACCCTATAGAAAGATAAGGTACTGGTTAACTATAGAGTTAGATTTTATATTCAATGGGAATGTTTTAACACTGCCATAGAGATTAGTAAAAGATGTAATAAAAATGTATATAATGACGTTCATTGAAGAATAACAGCAACACAGAGATTATAAAAATTAAAGGTGTGGAGGCCTGAGCATTCATGTGATGTAAAAGAAATATGTACAAAAATGCTCAAAATGCAGGGAAATTGTACGATGATTCAGCTGTTAAATGCTCCGGCCTTCTTCAGGTGCTAGGAATTTCGATCTGAACCCTTTATTACAATCACTGTGATATATCATTCTCATTCCTTGATTGGAAGTCATGATTTATCTTCCTCTAACCCTGCAAGTTACTTGTTTACCACTGCTGTAGCCTGGTATTGAACTCATAACTCTTTGGATCAAGTCACAGAAATTAACCAACGTCTATATCTACTGGGCCATGTGTCCTTAAGTCTAAATAATGTAAATACTGTAAAAACTAAGATATATTCATGATCTAAAGAAATAGATCCGCAAGCTCACATTCATATTGAAGACATAGAACTATTTTTAACTTTGGTTGACTCATTCTCTGGATGGCCTGAAGTGGTTAGATTTCACATAGGAAGGCAGACATGGTAAAGAAAATATTATGAGTAATATTTTAAGAAATGGAAGTGTCAAAAACGTTAGTCTGACAATGTATCAGAATTTTGTGATGAAACTGTTCATGGTTAAAAAAAATTGGATGCCTTTCTTATAAAACACCACCATACTACATGTAACCAAATAGAATTGCAGAAAGAATGGTGCAGATGGTGAAGATGGGGCTGAAGGTATTTTTCCCATCCAGAGACAGTGTAGATAAGTTACTGATTATGACTATTACAGAGTTATAAAACTATTCAACATGCTAGTAGAATGCAAAGTCAAATTAGACAACCTATAACAATGTCCTGTTCAATAAAGGAAAAAAAGTGGTACAAAAAAGACATAGCTGGAAGATTAGAATTTTTTTTTTCCGAGCAAGGCAGTAATGCCACTGATGTGCAGGGGGCTACGTAAAAGTGAAAAGATTAAAAAAGAGAAAGCCGGAAACCATATCCTAAACAGGGAACAAGGGATGAGCCTCTTAACCTGTTCAATAGACGTGGGTGGAGTGTGAATTGGGCGATAGTTTAGTCTATCTACTCCAGTTGAAAAAAAAAAGAAAAATAGGGTGATGAACTGCTAAGTTATAACAAAGTCTGACAACCAGAAAAATTTTGTCAATTTAAAAAACAAAACCAAACATTCAATTAAGCATGGGAAGTTTAAAATTAAGCAAGAGAAAAAAATGACTTATTTTTGAGAGTTCAAATTCTACTTCTCCAATAAAAAGAACCAGGAGGACACCTGGAGAGAGAGAGAGATAAAATTTCATAGTCTTGTTTAGAGAAGTCACAGATCAAAGAAAGGTATAAAACCTTAATTTCTAGGTGGTGTACTGATAAAAGTATGTAGGTTACCCCACTTGACTGTGCCAAAACACCTGTTAGAGGGCATGCTTTAACCCTATAAACAGGCAATAATATCACACTTTTTGATCACTTTTGCTCTAGCTTTAAGATGTAGTTGCAATTAGATAAGAATGCTGCTGATAAGGCACATTCACTTCTTTGGTCCACCTTTGACTTTTCAACTCTTATATACACACACACAAACAAGCACATCCTTCTTATGACTTGCTTTAATGCTTTTTCTTTTCACAACGATTGTAAACACATGTACTTCCATTCATTGTTGTTTACATATATAAAGTTTTTGATTGTTGCTGAAGAAGCAAGAATTTTCTTGCTGAAATAGCTATACAACATATGTTGATTTTTCTTGCTGAAATAGCTATATAACATATGTAGAATTTGGAGTTTTATTTATAATATACATGTTTGGCTCTGTAAATAGATAATACTATATACATCAAGCCCTCCACCTGGATCATTTTTAATATTAATAGGATCTGGTTTTGGGGATTTTGTCTACATGCTATTTCTTTTGGGGATTTAAAATGTGTGTATATATATATATATATATATATATATATATATTATTTTCGTGTATTGTCTTGGGTTATTCATTTTTATCTTGACTCAAATTAAGACTACCAATATTGTTTGCAGGAGGCAGGGGGATAAATGCTGCATGAGCCCGTAAATATTTACTATCCAAAGTGTTGATTCCTCCCCACCCAACTAATACTTACACAAATATACTAACATCCCACAACAAACAAAACGAACTTGCCCTATTTTGGATAGAGTCAGAATGACCAATAATAAGTCAATCATCATTCAGTACAGGGGGACAACTTCTATACCAGAGGCTAGAAAACATCACAACGGGTTCTTGATCAATTACAATTTGAATACTGAGCCAGTCATGATATTTCTAATTTGTTTTGTTATCATGCTTACTACTTTAGTTTATTTCAATCCATCTGATTCTTCTATTTTCTACCTGATAAAAAACAAAAATTATTGTTGGTTTTTTACCATCATTTACATTCTGAACAGAAATTTCCCAACTAGAAACCATTCCTAGGTTGTTCCTAATCTGTTTTCTATTTTTTTGTCTCTCTTGTTTAGCAGATATTACTACTGTATTTTAGCATCATCAGATAGTAAGCTCCTCCAGCACAAATTGCATATTTTAGACCTGCAGGACCATTATTGTCTTTTGAATTTTTTCTTTGATAACAAACTTTATCACCATTATTATACACACATGATGCCTGAGGATTCTCCTGATCTTTTCACTTGACTCTGCAGCAATATAATTTTCTCTAGTATTGTGAAAAGCATCCATAATCTGCTATACGGTGAAATTTCCATGGATCGAAGTTCATCTAAAACAGAACAAAAGAATAGGGTTAAAATAAAATACTAATTGGCTTAGATTAAAACTACCATTATTTTCTAATGAGTTCTTAGCAATTAATGCTTATGTGTAGGCTACTTTGGGTTCTTGTTTCACTGATAATATGCCATTTCATAATATTATTACTGGATGGTGATTTATTTGCTTTCTTTGTTGAAGTTTTTACATTTAGTTTTGAATCCATTACCCTCTATTTACTATTTGAAGACTGTCATCTATTATCACTTCAGAACTTTCTAAATGTACTAAAATATGCTATCCACATAGGATAAATATATTGCATAATTTCATCTTGACATTTAGTAAGAGACAATTATGTATAAAATTCAAGATTTATTGAATTGAAACAAAAAGTCAGTTTTTTTTAATTAAATTTCAAAGACAATATTTAGATATGTGTCTATAAATTTTTTCAACCACATATTTTTAACACTACATTCACCATTTTTGAGACTGCTTCATGATTCCATCTTCCTAGAACTTAGTATCCTTCAAGGTGATGAACTGGTCTAAGTGGTTTTACAGGTTTATAGAGATAAGTATCATGGGTATAGTTGGACATCCCAACTAAGAGCTTTCAATTTCTGCCAGGTCTGTAAAGAGATGTGAGGTCTGGTGTTGATTTGATGGAAAACAACATCCATCTGGTCAATTATGAATGCTTTTCATAAATTTCTGAAATGAAGTAGTCCAGCTGGAAAGAGTACTTGTCTGAATCCAATGTTTGATTTTGCAGGAGGAGTTTATAATACACATTGCTCTTTTAATCTCACCAAATAAACATCACCACCTTTCAATGCAGACTGGCTTTTAGAGAAGTTAAGTGGTTCATTTTGTTTCCTCCTGCATTGTTGTATACAATCTATTTATCATCACCTGTGATCATTCTTTTAAAAAATGGGTCATTTTTGTTGCATTTCAGCAGAGAATTGCAGATGGAAATGCAGTCCATTAAATTGTTTCTGTTAAATCATAAAGCAACCAAATGTAAGAGCAATTCATGTATCCAAGTGTTTTACAATGCTCATTTGAGTCATGTGAAACATCTGTTATATCAGGTGTGATTTGACCTGAATTATTTTTCCTCAGCATTTTGATTTGATCATTATCAAAAACTGCAGGCCTGCTGGAATGTTTTTTATCATCCAGATCAAAATTTTCATTTCTGAGGTTAGCAAGCTACTTACAAACAGTAATCTCAGCTATGACACCATCTCTAGAAATGGCACATATCTTTCTTTACTCCTTGTACAGTATTTTTTCTTTTCAGAATTAAAAATCACATCACATTTTTCTTCCATTTTCATTTTTAATGTAAAATATTTAAAATTTACCATGCATGACTCATATAGAAAAATATTTTGAAATGTCACCTAATATTACTTAAGTTTATCGACACAACTCGATTAAAATTTATCAAACAAGGGAACATTAATACTTAATGTATGCCTCACAAAAGTCAAAATACTATTATCTCCAGAAATTCACTACAACAAAAATATTTAGTCTTCTTAACAAGTTTGTACAACAATTGTCTATAACTTCATAATCTTTATTTTTCTTCTAATATTAAAATTTTTATAACAAATGTGCACAACATCATGGAAACTCTTAAAGCAACACATTTGCAAGAGTAATACAGTAATGAGTTGATGAGGCACAAACTAAACCCATTGTATGATTTCCAAAATTGAAAACTTGAGTTATCTTTGTCAAAGCTTTATTCAAAAGAAATAGAATTACTATACAAGACTTAATCATAACCTGTTTTATTTCTAAATAACTGATATGAGTTTTTATTTCCTTGTTGCATGAATGTGTACTTCATTTCCAAACCTGAATTATGTTAGTTAAAGAATAATTCAAATAAAATTTTTTTCTTTCTCTGTCAACTTGTCTTACCTGTTCAAAGTTTTAGTACAGGTGCTGTCTAGTATGCCCATCCCAAGCAACTTGTTAAAGAACAGGAATGCCTCAGGTTCTGCATTAAATGATGTTCATCTCTTACAGTTTCTTATTTTCAGTGATAATTGTAGTTTTTTTTTTTTGGTAATAATAATATTAGCCTTTTTCTTATAAGGAAACATTCAACATTCATTAACTGAGCAAATATTTGCTGCAGTCAGTTGAAATGTATAAAATGTTTCTCTTAAAACAATTTTTAATGAAAATAAATTCCTCAAGTCCAGTAACTGTTATTGCTCTATCTAAAATTGATGGGGGGTCTTCCTTCCTTCCTTGATAGCTTTTTGTTTGAAGTAATGTGGAATGTCAGAATTTTGATTTTTTTTTTATTATTTTATCCTAAGCAAGACAATAATGCCACTAAGATACAAGTAGTTACTAAAAGAGAAAGAAAATGAGAAAATGTCAGTAAGGAGAAAAAAAGAAAAAAAATAGCAGATTCAGAAAGTCAGAAGATGGTGACTGACATTGAATTTAAATTTTGGAAAATCATAGTTGAGAAAAAATAGCAAGGGTGAAACTGTTAGTCTAGAACTAATGGTAATATCTATTTCAACAGTAAAATGATGAGATCTAGTAATACACTTCAATTTATGAAAACAAGATACCAAACAGGAAAGCTCATTAGAAAAATGAAAATATTTATATAAAAGATACAGAAAGCTACATTATGGAAGTGGGAAAGTGACTGAAGCTAAGATGCCAGATCAAAACCAATAATGTTGCCAATTCTTTGAATTTTGTCAAAATCACAAGATATATAGCAGGAGCACCAGAATACATGTGGCAATAATATTTGATGAATGGTAAATCTATAAATGTGAAAGATATATCTGAAGGTATTAAAATTAACAAGCCATTTTTAATCCAGTTGACATCAGATTGAAGGTCATTTTCAAGATTAGCTCCCCAGTTTTACTTCATTGACCTTACTATTAAGATAGAAATAAATAGTTGGGAACTGATGACATTAGAAAGGTCACTGATGAAGGAAAGAAATAAAATTGGTTCAAGGATAGAGTTGTACCATATCAATTTGATATATGAGGTATACCAGCTATGTATACCAGAAATATGTATGCTTTATAACCTACAAACCAATGTTGATGATTGGCTTGAAACATAATGGCAGACAACCTGTGTATAAAATATTTTCAGTTTATTGTCTGCAATGTGACAATTGTATGTAGAGGGATAGTCAGAAGAAGCACACACATACAAGAGAGTGATGGCTGAAGTTGTCTTTCCTTGAGTTCTCTTCATGTCCTGAGCTTGTCTGCTTTCTGCCGTTTTCTATAGACCTGGGAAAACCTGATCTTATATATAAATTCATGTTCTGTTGTTTCACCCAATTACATCATTCTCAAGCAGGCCTAATCTCCAATTGTTGTCTTTGGCCAGTTGCATTTTGACATAATCACATTATCATTTATTTCATTGTTCAAATTTTTTCAGCTTTGACACACTGATGCAATACCTGTTTATTTCATTGTTTCCTCAATCATAACATATTCCTCTTAGCTTACTAAAATATAATTGATTTCTCTCTTCATTGTTTTATAACCCAAAATAATTTAATCTAAATCATATTTGCTTCTGACCAAATAATTTAATTAAATTATATTCTATTGCTTATATTTTATGACCTCGAAAACCAGCATTGTTGACACAATTATCTGCATTCCAGCTTTTGCTGAAATCATTGCGTGTTCTTTTTCGCCTGAGACAGGAATAAATTCTGTTCATTTTCCATTATACTCTGTTGATCTCCAGAATATATAACTCTCCTTCCATACCATTTTTCAATAGTGCATCCCTCCTCCAACATCTCTCTACTCACAACAGAGGCAATTGTACAAAACATTTACAAATAATAACATAAAAAAAACAATCAAAGATACATAAAATATGAATTTTCTTCTTTTGTGTTTTCTCTTTTCTTGAGGAACACACCTCAGAAGAAAGTTCAATACTGTTCACAAAGTTTGTTTCCTTTGCAAACATTATTCTTACCTTTGAGATACCTTATGCTGCAATTGTAGCCAGCCATGCTCAAAGCCCAAGTCTGTATCTTTTTATTTTTAGGTATGAGTGAATTAAGTAAATGCTCAAGGAGTTTATGATCTGTGTAGGTCATGAACACTGCACTATGCAGGTAGTGATTCAGTTTTTGAAGAAGAGCACAGTGTATTGCATAAGCCTCTTTCTTTATAGCTGACCATCTTGTTTGAGTGTCACTTATGGGAAAGTAAATTAATTGATTTTTCTACCTTTTTCTTAATCTTTTAATCATAAACAATTTGAGATAAACATGCGTCAACTGATTGACAGAGGCACCTACATTAATGTAAAGGGATCTAGAATAGTAGCCATTCAGTATGACTTTTATTACACAATTTGCTATGAAAGAATGGATCAAATAAAAAATTTGCACAGATGTCATTATTCCCTCCGAGTTATATGTGCTATCCGTTTTAATTGTTGCCGCTGTTGAAAATTCTCAAGTGATGTGATTTCCATTATCTAGTTCAGTTCTTGTGATTCTGTCATGCCAGTCCATGAGGCCTAAGGAAGATTGCTTCTTGTTAAGAGCTATAGTCTTCATTCACTTAAATCCATTCTTTATCATCAATGTGAGAAAGTGGTTGTATACAGTAGAAAACTTAGATATTTCTAAGTGACTTTGATGCCATGTCTGGTATTCAAAATGTCTTAATCCTTTCATTTCTGTTGGATTAGATTCTTTAATAGTTATATTTTCAAAATCTTTTTTGTCTTCTATGACAACAAATCTACGCACACATACACCTTTAAAAAACAAAAAAATATCTCCGACTTATCTGATCAGCAGAAGCAGCTGAATCATCAAAAATTATTTTGGTTGACAATTTTATATTTACATAGGTCATGGTTGCACAAGCCAGTCTATCATTTTCATGATACATTTGCCACATTTTATAGGAAAGGTGCTTGCACTCACTCAGGCAATGAAAGGTTAAAAATCCCAAGTTTGTAATCACTATCTTCTGTCTTTCTGAATCCTGTTCTTTTATTATCAAGTTTCCCCATTCTCTTTCACTTCCAGTAATTCTTAGCATCTTAGTGGCATTATTGCCACAATTATAAAACACATGAAAGGCATGTTTATTTTCATGTTTTAAAAATAGAAAATGGAGTTCAGTGGTAATTATTTTAATGGTCTTCTTATGAATAATGTCCCTTGATTACTGAACTGACAAAATTTCTAACCCAGATAGTAAAACAAAGTCAAGCTTCAAAAACATGTTTTGTCAAGATCTGTAAATAACTGTCATATATGTAAATCATATTTTCCATTCATAATTAGATTCCTAATTTACTAAGATTAGGGATGTTTTCCAAATTGCTACTATATGTCAAAGGTTGGACCTTTACTTGAAGTATAATTAGATTTTTAAACTTCATATTTACAAAAATAACAAAGAATTTATTCAACATAATCTCAACATGCAAGTTGGCTTTCTAGCAGGTGTATTCAATGTGAATAAAATTCCAATGCTATACATATTTGCATTCACATCATTTGTCAATAATTTCTTTTTCAAGCTTAACCAAATTTACTATAAGGCAAACAATGAAAATCAAGCAAAATATGTGCATATTTTCCATTAAGTTTTGTAAATTTTACTGGGAGTGTTTGCTATTTTTACAAAAAGATAAAAAGCTAAATATTGGCAACATGAAAGCAGAAGAGAAAATATTGATTTCCATGAAAATGCTTGTTGATATTTTGACCTTACCCATATCATTTTCTTAGGATTTATTGAATGATACATTTAATCATAGATACAAACAAGTCTGTTTTCAAATCAAGTACATCATAATAATCTTCACATCTTTTATTTTATTGATTGCAGTACAGTATCTCTATCAATATCATGAATATTGCAAAATATCTAAACACAGCTCATCTGACACAATATTGGAATAGTATCATGTGTTGCAAAATACCTGGAGAGAAATGTAATTGTTATTCCATTCTTTTAAATCCTGTCACTTTTTAGGAGGATCATTATGCAAACAAAAGTGCTTAAATTGAAATTACATTTTGTCTGGTTACTAACCTTCAATTTATCTAAATATGATTATCAGAGCAACAAAATTATTGTGCTACAAACTCACAAATATTCTAATAAAATTCACAATGTTCATGTAATATCTAGAATAATGAAAAAGTAGTTAGATCATATCTCTATTCTACATTTAGCAATCTTATAGATTAGTGGCTCTCTCTAATCAATGTTTTATGGGAATGGAGAAGAAAAAAATTATAAATTTATATCTTTATATATTTTAACAGATCAAGCTACTTATTTTCTGTCTGAATTTCTAGGATAAAGAGCTGTCATTCTTTACACCATTTACATCCAGACTATTGTCCTCATCTTTGTTGTCATCATCACAATGTTTCTGCTATTGTGCACTCTGGCCTTGACTTATATTGATCCAGGTAAGCTACGGGGAGTTCTGAACTGAACCCTTTATTTAATCTCTTTAGTTGACTGTTTTTATTCCACTGTCAAGGAATATCTTGTCTATATCTTATTTTTAATACTGCTCAGTTATGGCTTGCCCTGTTTCTACCAAGTACAACTGCATACTACCGAACCCAGGAAGTGAACTCACAATTACTATATCACCAAATTCTTGAACCAATGCTTTAATCCACTAGTATATTGTCCTGTAGAAAAGTTGGAGCCTTAAAACTAACCTGCCTGCTTGCTGCTTGTCATGCAACAGCCAAAATGTTGGGATAACAACAAATATGAGGACAATAGTCTGAATGTAAATGCTTACTTTTTTTCCTTGTTATCAGCAGTTTCTTGTGTATTCTTGCAATCAGCTTATAAAAAAATAACATTTTTATCAGGTTTATATTCATCACTCAGCAACTAAAATCATCAGGTTACAAAATACTTGCAGAAAAAACGCAGTTGCTGTATTCTTTGTGCTTGATATTCTTGGCTGACAATATTTGTAAAAAAGCAAAAAAATAAGATAAGTAAATAACATGTTAGGAGTGTATTCATTTTTATTTATTTGTAAAGGCAATGAAATACATAATTTTTGTTCCATAAGATTCTATGCACAGAGTAACAACCTGAAGATCTGTATAACTATTGCCAATAAACTAAAGTTTTATATTTATAGATGCTGTTTCTTTAGATATGAAGTCATTTTTTAATTCAGGAATTAAGCTTCAATAAACAAGATTTGTAACTGAAAGTTAGATGTTGTTGACTCCTGCCTAACACTTTTGAGCTTTGTTTATAGGACTATATCAAGTCAACCAAATATAGCCAGAGCAACTGAAAGATGATTGAACTTTTGTCTTTTTATATATACATTTATCCTTTTCTTAAAAAGATTTTTGAAAGATGTATATTTGCCATAAATATAAAAAGTCCATCAAATGGTGAAAATTTTATATTACAGGATTATTTCATCTTGGTTCACCATATTTGACAATTGGAATAAATGTAATGAATATTTGAAGTATTGGTCTAGAACATCCTCAACAATGTTTTCATTTGAATCATATCACAATCATTTTTTTTCTCAGAAAAGAAATAATACGAACAGGATCTGCAAAAAATGCTATTGTATGTATCTATCATTTAAGAAAAAAAGCATAAATTAAAAATACTACAGGTTAGAATCTAGAATTTAAGAATATATATATATATATATATATGAATGAAAAGATTCTTCACAGGGCAAAATTTTATAATAGCAAGGAACAATTGGATTTTTGATGACATACTAAAAACTAAGACAAAAAAATAACTGGTTTCGCCCAGAGCTTATCAAGTTTTTAATTTCTGGGATTTTCTACATTGTGATTAAAGGATGAAATGAGAATTGAGTGGGGGAAAAAAATTTCAAGGAAAACTAGAGCCCAATCACACTCAGACCCAAAAGGCATTCTTTCTGCTTACAGAGAAAAGGCCTTCGGGATCTGATGTATATGGACTCTAGCACCTTTAGATGAAAGAGTGAGTGGGACCTTGATAAAATTGTAAAGTTCTCACCACTCAATCCAACCACACAATTCCTGCTATTTATAATATGCTGTGCAATTGAAGACCCAGAAGTATTCACAAGTTGGCTACTACTGGCGGTTGAGTCCAAATTCTGGGAGGTAAATGCTGTTTAACTCTTTGATCCGAATGCTGGGATTTTATACCTATGTAGTAGCATCTGCAACTACACTGAAATTTGTAAATAACAGAACTAATATGAAGTGGAGGTAAAACATCCTTATGAATGGAGGAAAGAATTTGCCATATAAAAAATATTACACCAACATTGGCAGAAAAATAACACTTGCCAACAGTGAGAAATTTGCCTAGCTAAAACCTCACCATCTGTTCCAATGTAAGGTAGTCGTAAATAAATTGGACATTTTTTAACTACTTGTGACTTAACCTTATAAAAATTATCGATGACATGAGACATAACGGAATCCAAAATATCCAAAGGATATCCATTTTTGGAAAGTGTCATCTTAATGAAGTTCATTTCACCATGAAGAAAAGAACTGGAACAAATTTTCAAAGCCCTATAAATCAAAGTTTTAATTAACTTTACGTTGACATGGGCAAAATGAATCGCAACATATATATAATCCAGTAAAAGTATCCTTTCTAAATACTGAAGTCAAAAAGCCAGTACAATTCCTATGTACGAGAACATCCAAAAAGGATAGACAGCAATTTGACTCCTTCTCAACGGTAAATTGTAAGGACAGATAAACAGAATTTAAAAGTGTGAGGAAATTGTCAGCTTCATCCTCATTATTAAAAAGACAAAATGTATCATCCACATATCGATGATACATTAAAGGACAAACATTGCAAGAAAAAATCAAAGTCTCACAATAATCAACAAAAATATTAGCCAGCAATGGACCCAAAGGGGAAACCCATTGCAACCCAGTCAATCTATCAATAAACAACATCAATGAAACTGTATTCGACAGATGAGGTGGCGAACTTCATCAAATCAACAAATACACTCTCCGAAAAAAACTGGAGGAGACAAAGAGGAACGGTACAACATGTCACAACATATCTCTATTGTCGCAAATAAAGGAACGCAAGTGAATAAAGAACAAATGTCAAACGAACACAGGAAACCACAACTGTGAGAAACATTTTGTATAGATTCCACAAATGTAAACAAATCTTTAATACAAAAATTACTGAAGTGCAAAGATACAGATTGTAGCACTTTAGAGAGCCAACTAGCAACCTAATGCTGGGATGACCCAATCATAGATAAAATGAGTTGTAATGGGACACCATTCTTATGGACTTTTGGCAACCCATATAAACGAGGATGAATAGACCCAGTGGGTCTGATTAACTCTGTTATATCAGATGTTAATAATCTACTCTTAACCTACTTAAGCAGTTGTCTTTGAAATTTAGCTTCAATAGACACAGTATTATCATGGGTCTGAACTAATTTCATAAATTTAGATGTATCATTTAAAATATTAAGCATCTTAGATACATAATCTGAATGATCCAGTAATACTACACCAGCACCTTTATCAGGTTTCGTAATTATAAGATTGTGATTCTTTCTTAAGTTTTTAACTATCCAACTCTGTAAATGAAACAGAAGAACCAGCAAAAGAATAAGCATAATAATTAAGTTTTGCTTTAAGATCACTCAAAAGAAGTGATGCAAGAGATTCTGGAGTCATCTGCAGGTCATGGTTAAAGCTAATGGTAATTTTATTGAATAATTTTACTCTTTAGTATTTCAAGATATTTTTGTGTAATTTTAGTAAATATATGTTTAAATGAAATGTCAGTGTTATTTTCATTTTTCTGCAATTTAGACAATTTATCCATTGCAGCCTCTGTGTGTGTTTGTGTGTGTATATTGCAGCAAATGATTTTGACATTTATTAGATGTGTGCATAAGTTTCCAAACACAAAAACCATTTGTATTTAGTTCTTAGTTATAAAAAAAAATTACCAGTTATAACCATTTTTCAATAAAACATCTTGTGGTAAAAGATATGTACACCTCTGTCCTTATCATCTGGGAACAAAATGAACATACACAAGGCCTTAAACAATGGTTACCTTTTTTACTTTGATTCATAACTTTATATATATATATAGAGAGAGAGAGAGAGTGAGATATCTCATCATGAATGTTATCTGAAGCATATAGTCAATGTTTGAAATAAATTACATATTTTAAGAAATGTTCCTAGTATTTAGTCCCACAAAAAGATTTAAGCCATCTTTTGGTTATTACACAAAGAAATAACTTTTTTATCATTATGTTGAAAAAAAAAAAAAGTTAATTTAATTTTAGCAGATTAAACCAATTTTTCTAGAAAAGATATACTACAAAGTAAATTTTCAAAAAATTCCAAGAGAAACCAAGTACACAATCTCAAGTTAGTCTTCAGATTGTTTAGATTGATATTCTCATTTCTAATTTTATTACTATGCTTCAACTAATGTACTATTTGGTCTTTTTTCAAATGTGTAATTCATCAAGCAAGGGGACAAGTTCCTATTATAGATAATTCTAGATCTGAGCTTCATAAATTCCTGCAGCAGTAATCCACAAGTCAGACTGAAAGAAATCCAACTACATATACTGGGCAGATCTACACATCAGTTGATCTTCTCAATACATTTTGAAGCTGCAAACAATACCATTTTTTTCAATAATTTTCTTTAAAGTAAAGCAACTGACATTTTAAAAAAATAAAAAGAACTTATCATAATGGAGAATCACTGAGAAGAAAAATATGGAATGAAAGAAAAAAAACTTAATGAAAGAGTCACCAAAAAAAAAAGTAACAATAGAAAAAAAAAGTGTGTAGAAGATAGAGAAGAAAGAAAAGTAGTACAAGTTTATAATACAGAAATATAAGAAGAGATGATAATGACAGAGGAGAAAAGTGAGAAAAAAAAGTATAGATCTTGAAAAAAAAAATTCTGGGAAGTAGGTAAAGAGGAAAATCAAAGAATAATAGAAAGAAAAAAGTAGAAAAGAGCAGAGATGGAGAGAGAGAGAGAGAGTGTGTGTGAAAAAGAATAAAAATGATGAGAAAAAGAGGCTAAATACAAATGAAAAGAAGGAAAGGAAAAAAGCAAAGATGATAAAAAGAAAGAAATGAGAGAGAAAAGGAAAAAAGAAAAATATAGAACAGAAATGAGCTGAAAAAGAAAAGTATGAGATGATATTAGTTAAAAATCTTGAAGATGCAGCTTAAAATCACAAATAGAATGTAGTATATACAAAGAATTCCCTAAAGCTTTCTGTATGAGTAAAAATTTTAATTTGGTTTAAGTAAAAATAAAAGACAAAGTTTTTATTATGTCATTAGCTTTATTGAATATATTTAGGATTATGCTTCATTTACCTTTTACCATATATCAAGCAATTTTAAAATTCCATTTTTTCATAACATTCCTAGTAAAAAAACTGCTCTACTTGCCTTTTGAATTCTCAAGAAATTTATTTTAGTTATTTATTTTTTTTGTTATTAAAACAACTTTTTAAGAATGGAATAGGTTTACAAATAACTGAAAATCTCTCAGCCAACTAGTACAAAATATTTGTCTCGTTGAAAGAAAAATTAAGTAATCTTGTTATTTTGTTGGAATATTGTGCTCTTTTTAACTAATTCTAAATACTTTTAATCAAAATATACAGCATTACCTTCTTCAAGTGAAGAGATGGTTAGTTTTGCTCACCTTTATGTTCCACAAAATTTGTTTAAAAAATTTCATAAGGAAATATGTACAACAACTTTTTGTTTTCTTTTCTTATGTGGAAGCCACACATAAAATTGACTAACATAACCAAACTGATGCAAATGATTTCCAACACTTGAGTGAAGCATTTTGAATATGTTGCCTACCACCTCCTGTATATTATATTCTTTATTCTCAATGTTTTGACATTGATAGCACAAATATTCTGTATTGTTACCTTAAAATAAAACCTAAACATATCAAGAAACTATTTATTTTCTCTCTCCAATTTTAGAACCAATAAACAAAATATGCCACTTTTGAGAGAATTAAAAATAATTAAGAGATACTGCAATTGCTCCAATACAATCAAAAATGATCTTTTTGCAGAAAGATAAAACAAAACAAGAGCTGATATGAAGGCTATCACCAGCTACTCAAATTCAACATATTTTAATGCAGTTGGGGAAAACTAAATACTCCTGATGCCATCTAACAATGGACAGAAAAGTTTTTGCTGATCCTAGTAACAACAAAACATTTAAAAAGTAACAAATTTTACTGGATACATTATTTAGCTTTTTGCTTAATAATCAATTCTCATATTTCCATCTTTTCAGTAAAACTAAGTATTTAAGGGTTTGCAACAATATAAGTTATTCCAGTTTGTAACATCAGTTTTCAAGCAAGTTTCTAAATTGTCTTATCTTTGAAAACAACCTTGGCTAACCAAAACTTTAGTTTTACAGGAGTTAATCAAGTATTTGGAAATAACAAAATCTAGTATTCGAATGTGTTAAGGAGCCTCAATTGAGAACATAAGATCTTTAAGCAGCTAACCACACTAATAAGAAGAATGATAACCTTGAAAAAGAAAACGAAGTGAGAAGAACAAGGATGTTTTAATTTTTTGATGTGCTTAATTAGCTTAGCAGTTACCTGGGTTCAAGTTTTAAGCTGTTTAAGCTAGAAGTTGGAAAATAAATACATAACCATATATACCTATTTATTTTTATATAATGAAAGCTTAAAAGGGAGTAGATAGACTAAACTATCGCCTGGTTCACACTCCACCCACGTCTATTGAACAGGTGAAGAGGCTCATCCCTTGTTTCCTGTTTAGGATGCGGTTTCCGGTTTTCTCTTTTCCAATCTTTTCACTCTTACGTAGCCCCCTGCGCATCAGTGGCGTTATCGCCTTGCTCGGGGTGATATGATTAAAAAAAAAAAAATTTTTAACATGGTTTTATAAAAATCATATAGAATATATGAACAAAAATTATACTTGTAGATATTGAAACACAGGAATCAATAAATTATTTTGATGAATATAGATCTTTAGTAAGATAAGACAATTTAAACAATGGCTAATAAAAAGGTTCAGGGGAATTAGAAGTTTTTATTTTATTTAGCTTTTTTGCATTAACAAACAAAAATTAAAATAATTGGTTTATTCTGTTTTTGTAAGATTTATATTCATGAGATTACAGGGCATCAGTCAATAAAATATCAACCAAGAGAATTAATTTCATTGCTTGATAATAATTACAAAGCTTGAGATGTGGCTCTAGATATCTTGAAAACATTTGAAAGGGTTTGTCATGCTGGCCTTCTACACAAGCTCCAGGGCTATGGTATTACTGTGCAATTGTTTGATTTAATCCAATTATTCCCATCAAATTGTAAAATGAAGATTGTTTTGAACAGGCATGTTTTCAAATCTTTTCACACAAACACAGATGTCTCTCAAGGCTCTATTCTAGGTCCTACGCTGTTTCTGATCTTCAGCAATGATCTTCCTAATGGAAAGGATGACCCAGATGGCCTCCTTGTTCTCCGTGTGGAAGGCCTTGCTCAGGTTGATAAAGATTACATATAAGCCTATGTTTTGATCTCAACATTTCTCAACTGTGCTGTGGTTTGGGTGGAAACCACACTGCACATGGCAGATTCCCTTTAGAATCGTTTGCAATTAGTTTGTTGAGAATCACAGTCTTGCTGCCATTATTTTTGAACAGGGAAACAGTGGCATTCTTTCTATATACTAGTGAAGAGAGAGTGGAAGGACCAGCAGATTTGTATATCTCTGCTGAAATTCCATCCATTTCAGATGCCATGCCTGAGCTGGTCTGCTGAATCACTTTCAAGACTTCATCCACTGAACTTATACCTGTGCTTCATTGATTCCGCGAAGGCATTTGACAAAATACGCCACAAAGAATTGATGGAGATGCTCAGCAGCCTGGACATATTTGGGAAAGACTTGAGAGTAATAAAGGATCTTTACTGGCAGCAAACCGCTTGCATACGGGCAGGTAATGAATTGAGTAGATATTCAAAGATAAAAAGAGGCGTAAGAAAGGGATGTGTCTTTTCACCCGATCTGTTCAATTTGTACAGCGAAAATATTTTGAGGAACCTAGAAGTTATGCCTGGATTCGTAATCAGAGGCCACAATTTAAACAACCTAAGGTACGCAGATGATACAGTGCTGATAGCAGACACAGAAAGGAAACTACAAGACCTCCTACAGAAGGTAGCAGAAGAAAGGACTAGAAATAAACTACATGAAAACCGAATACATAGTCATCAGTAAAAAGGGCAGCCCAAAATGCCAAATACAGGTCAGGGATACCAGAATCAAGCAGGTACAAAAATTTAAATACCTGGAAAGCGTTATAACAGAAGACGGAAAGTGTGACACAGAGATCCAAAGGCGAATTGGCATGGCGAAGGAAGCCTTCCAGAAGTTGAGTAAAGTATTAAGAAACAGGACAATTTTGCTAGAAACTAGGAAGAGAGTACTGGATTGCTACGTGCTGTCCGTCCTTCAATATGGCAGTGAATGCTGGACAATATCATCAAAGATAAAGGAAAAACTTGAAGCAACTGAAATGTGGTTCTACAGAAGGATGCTGCGAATATCATAGATCAAGCATGTGAGCAATGATGAGGTCTTAGAAATGATGGAAACAAAAAGGAAATTAATACTGAGCATCATGAAGAGACAGCTGAAGTTCCTGGGACATGCAATGAGGAAGGAGGGCTTGGAGAATCTGAGACTAACAGGCCAGATAGAGGGGAAAAAAGACAGGGGAAAGCAACAGATAACATATTTGAAGGACCTAATCAGGTGGATGACGGAACGAGGATCGTAACAGGAGAAGGCATGCTTAGAGCCACCAGGGACAGGGAAAAGTGGAAGGCCACGATCGCCTACATCCTGAAGGGACAAGGCACATAGAAAAAGATCACAAAATCTGTGCTTAACTAAACTATAGGGACTAAGCCCTGAGAAATTCTTCTTCTATGTGCCGTGTCCCTTCAAGATGTAGACGATCATAGCTTTCCACATCTCTGTATCCCTAGTAACTTTTAACATTCTATTCTCCTGTTGCTCCTCCCAAACTCTGCTCTACCATCTATTTATTCACGCCCATAAAACTATGTTACATGTTGCTTTCCCCTGTCTCTTTTTCCCTCTATCTGACTTGAGTTTCAGAATCTCCAAGTCATCCTTCCTCATTACATGTTCCAGGAATTTCAGCTGTCTTTTCCTGATGTTAAGTAGTAATTTCTTTTTTGTTTTCATCCTCTCCAAAACCTTATCATTGCTAGCATGCTCAGGCCATGGTATCCTCAGCATCCTTCTGTACAACTACATTTCGGTTGCTTCAAGTCTTTCTTTCATCTTTGATGAGATTGCCCATATTGAAGGACAGACATCACATAACAATCCAGTACTCTCTTCTTTGTTTCCAGCAAAATTTTCCTGTCTCTCAATACTCTATTCAGCTTCTGGAATTCTTCCTCAGCCATGTTAAGTCACCTTTGGATCTCAGTGTTGCACTTTCTGTCCTCTGTTAGAACACTTCCCAAGTATTTAAATTTATGTACCTGCTTGATTTAATATCCCCAGCCTGCCTGTAGTTGGCATTTTAGGATCCTCTTTTCACTGATGACCATGCATTCAGTTTTTTGTAGCTTATATGTAGTCCTTCATTTCTGCTTTCTTCAGCAACATTCTATAGAAGGTCTTGTAACTTCCTTTCCACATCTGCTATTAGCACCATATCATATGCATATCTTATATTGTTCAAATTGTGGCTGCCATGACTTTTAGGGCTTTCAGAATTGTTTCATTGTATGGGTTGAATAGATCTGGTAAGAAGACACAAACTTGTCTTACACTACTTTCTATCTTTATGTATCTGCTGAACTCATTTCCTACCTGTATACATGATTAAAACTGTGATTTTGCTAAAGGAATTATTTAAGATAAGTATTCACTTACTTATTACATGTAAAAATGAAGCTCCCCATCTCTCTAAATATAATAAAAGTGAAAACTTTCTCACTGAGCATCCCTACTCCAGAGTTTCATTGATGGCCTCTATGAGAATCACTTCATCCACTTGTCAGCAGATATGGCAACTGACTGCTTATACTTCTCAATTAAAATCTGATAGTGTAATCAAAAATAAATGAAATAAAACATTTTCAATTTTAACTAAAGAGTAAAATTCCAATCGCCTGAAGAATGCTGAAGCGTACGTCATGAATATGGCAATGAAAATTAGGCAACAGTCTGAATTGTGTAAATAATTACAATACCTCATCTCAGAAATATAGACAAATATTGGGTAAATACTAGAAGGAAAAAATTATGCCAATCTCCAAAATAATCAATCATTATATTCATATACTTCCATTAAGCTCTATACAATTATATGATAAATGCCTGTGAATTGCTGATTTAAACTTCCATTTTTGGCTAACTGCAAATAATGAAATTTCCACTGTGTGCAAAAATCAATTTTCTTTATATATATAACAGTCTCCGTTTGGTGAAGAATTGTGGAGCTGCTGATCAAAAGGAACAAAATAATCTCAATGGCAACAACTATACAAAAGTCTATATTTCTAATGGTAACAGTATTATAATGTTGGGAGGGGGTAAAACTGTCAAGGCCAATACTGAATAAATTTGACAATAATATTTTGTAGCAATGCAGAAGAAGCTGTTTTCACAGATCAAATGATTTGAATGAAAATAAAATGTCAGAACAAAATCTGACATGGATAGCAATGGTATAGAATATTAGAAATGCCAGAAATGCTGAGAACTATACTTCCCAAATTTATTTAGAGTGTTATATATTAATTTTATTTTTCTCTAATACATTGTCACATATTTCAAATAAATGCATTTAATTAAATTAATGGCACTTTATTATTGGTTTGCAACGTTTATATGAGATGCATGATAAATTTATTTTGTTGAAAATTGATGAAAAATTATCTTTAAGATATATCTTTACATTTGAACTAGAAATCTCATCTTGGTTGTGATACTTACAATGCTTGACAATTGTACCCTCTGACTTCAAGTTTCTGCCATATTTATTAACATTTACAAAATTTTGAATCAAAACCTTTATTCAAGCCATGGGAGAGATTCTTCTCATTCTCATTTCCATGCTTCAGGGACATTCTTCTCATTTCCATGCCTAGAGGAGATTCTTTCTATGCTTCAGAAAGATTCTTCTCATTGTCCTTTCTATGCTTGAAAAGAGTCATCTCATTCTCTGAATACTATTCTACACTCATCACTACCTCTGCTTTTTGATACTATTCCTAATACAACCTATAAAAACTGTAATCTAATCATAGAAAATTACATTAACAATCTGGCAACATTCTGTGTTGAATTTCTTCTTAGCTCATAACAATTTATTCAACATAAACTATGGAAAAATATCTGAAACCCTGAAATCCTGAGATGGACTCTCATGTAAGTGATGCTGCAGACTATTGGTTTAAAACTTTCAGTAACTTTATTGACTCTGAAGGTACAATCAGATTACGTGTACTTATTAACTTTCTGTCCCTAGTGATTTACTAATGTGTTAATGAATGAACTTCTGATGAAACAGCTGTGGAAGTGTTCAGAAAGCTCTATGTTAATCTTAAGAACAAGGGAATTGGACAACATTTGCTCTTCAACTGCAAACAAGATCAAAACAAAAGGTTTTTGAGGTACTGATCCAAGCTAAGGCTTTTGATACAGGAATTTTTCAGACTCATAATATTGAGGAGTGCAATAACGAACACCTTAGAGGCACCTTTATTAAAGGGATATATTCCAGCTACATTTGCCAACATTTATTTGAGAACAAAATCTTGGACTTGAAGATAGCATTTGAACAGACATGTTCCTAAAAGGTGGCTAAAAAGGACTCTTTTACAAAGTTCAACTAAACCATTGATGCATCTATCTTCAATACTATTACTAACAGTATCTCTTCTGACCAGACCATTGCAGCTGCTTTAAGAGCTGTTTGTTTTGTGGGTTCAGAAAACACCCCTGTACACTGCCAACCCAGAGAGGCTATATGAAAATCCTGCAATAGGATCAGATACTATGCAAAAGTCTGTCGGTCAAAACCTAAGTCTTCTGAGTCTACTTCTTCAGCAACTACCTGAAATTCATTACAAATCATACCCCTAATTTGTTGAAAACTGTTCTACCTGCTAGAATAAACGGCAAAGCAGTAAATACACTACTTGATACTGGCAACTCTGAAAGTTTTGTAAGTCATTCATTAGTGAAAAGGTATAGGTGGAAAGCTCTGCCCTCTAACAAATTTATTTCTATGGCAGCTATCAATGTACAGTCTAAAGTAGCAGGATATGACATAATATATTATTCTTTCCAATAAGAGAGTAGAACTAATTATTCTCAATAACTTATACATCACTGTAATAATTGGGTATGACATTCTGAGCCTACATTTATTTAAATTTCTGAAAATTTATTTTGATGGAACCAAAGCTCCTCACCGCCGCCACCATCGCCTACCTGCACATTGTTTGGCTACAATGAAGGCTCTCTATACCACACTTTTTTAATCATCTCTCAATTTTGAGCTTATTCAAAATGTTCTGAAGCTGAAACTAAATTCATTAACTCTGAAGTAAAACAGACGTTAGATGAAGGAATTTTGGAATTAGTTTATCTCCGTGGAGAGCACAAGTATCAAAATCATGAGAAACGCTTAGTGGCCAACTATTCTCAAATCATTAATAGATTTACAATGCTAGATGCTTATCTTCTACCTAACATCAAGGATTTAATAGAAAAGATATTTAAGTACTGCATGTTTAGTTTGGTTAATCTGCATCGCACCTACCACAAAATCTGGATAAAAGAACAAGATAAACCTTTTACAGCTTTTGTAAAAAAATAGCAGACTGTATCAGTTTTGCCAGGTCTATTTTGGGTTACAAATGGCATTGCAGGTTTTCAAAGGGTTACTGACCAAATAATTAGAGATAATAACATTAAAGACACTTATGCTTATATTAATGACATAACTATGTGGCTGAACACTACGAAAATTTATGGAATTTGTTAGACATCTTAATTTAACCTTCAATCAGGATAAAAAAGTATATTCTGTCAAAATTTTTATTAACCTTCTGTGTTACACCATTTTAGGTGGTATGATAAAACCGGATCCAGAACATTTGCAATTCCTCTTTAACTTACCTGTTCCAACTAACAAAGCTTCCTTACACTGAGTAATAGATCTGTTCTCCCATTAATCTGAATGGGTATACCAATTTTCCCAGAAAATAACACTCTATAATAATATAATAATTCAAAAATTTACACAATAAAATGGATGAAAGTCATGTAATAAAGTCTACATAGCCATTTGAGAGATTTAACATTGATTTTAAAGGCCCCCTACCAACACATAATAGAAATTTATGTATGTTAACTGTAATTGACGAATTTAGCAGATTTTCACTTGCATTTCCCTACAAAGACTTGACCTCTCAAACAGTTATTAACTATTTGCAAAATATTTTCTTTCTATTTAGAATACCAGCATATATTCATTGACAGAGGCCAGTCATTTTTTTTTTCTAAAGAACTCACCACATTTTTTAACACACAAGGTGTGGCTAGGAGTTGTTCAACTGTTTGTAATCCATGTGGGAATGGTCTAGTAGAACTAGTTACAAGATAATTTGGTTAACCATAACTCTGGCATTGTGTTCATGAGGTTTCCAGGACTCCATGTGGAGGACAGTACTCCCACAGGCTCTTCATTGCATCTGGAGCATGCTGTGTACAGCTACTAATGAAACTCCCAAATGAGAGAATGCTTTATCACCAACAGAGGACAGCAGATGGGCATTTGCTCCCTTCATGGTTATCTTAACCCAAAAGTGTTTTGATAAAACATCATGTACACGAAAGTAAGTTGGAACTGCTGGTAGACAACTTTACTCTACTCGAGGCTAACCCTCATTAAGCCCACATATGCCAACAAAATGGACATGAAACTAGTTTCACTAAGAGACTTTATATATAACACAAAATTAACTAGTATCAATAGATCAATCAATTGAACTACTACAGAAAAGTTTCTTTCAAAACATGCCTAAGTCTTTAATACTATCAACCTTTATTGAAGAAAAAACCTAGTCCTTCTCAGACTAATGAACAATATTAGAAAGAAACAATCAGAAAAATATGTATAACAGAAAATAAAATTGCAATCCTGAGAGCCAAAGCTGATTTTGACCCAGTGACAGTAATTGTATGTTAGGAGATAGAAGATATTCTGATATTTTTTCAAAGTTTTTTTTACCATCTCATGACATATCCATGACTCATCTGTTTTAGACAGTGACATATGCTGCAATAAGTTTCACTGTGTTGAAGGAATTCAGTGCAAGCAGGTGTTTTTACAAACATGAGCATATACACCTTTTGTTTAATTAAAAATATTTCAGGAGTAGGTTTTCAACAAGCTGGATAGGAGAGGTGCTTTAATGTTGGCAACAGTGGTCAAATAAACATACATGCATAGACCCAGTTCTGAACAGACACATACTACAGACTCTTACCAAAACTGGCACTTTTTATATCCAGGAATGGTAAAATAAATGGTATCAAAAGCACATAATGTGGCCCTAGAAATTGTCAGCTCAATATTGAAAATAGCAGTATGACTACGAAAATGTGTTCTTCAAGCCAAACTCACACTCATGCCACATACCACAATGTATGACTTCAGGGATTTTGCATGAATGTCACTTGGGGAATAAAAAACTGCTCTATATAGTGTTTAGCTATAATATTATAGTGTGTTTTGATTTTTGCAAATGATACTTGTGGGTGGGTGTGGGTGATATACAAATGAAGTGCAACAGCTTCTAGAATGTATTTTCCAAAGATCCACAGGCTAAATCCCTGTCGTTATAATATTGGGTGCCATTAGTTATAACTTCTTGCTCACCTTGGTATTTGTAGAGAAAACATTGAACAGTGCTATGTACATCTAGAACATTGCTCAACCCATTCTGATGCCATTGATAAAGATGGCAATGTACTGTTCCAACTGGATAATGCTTACACACAATATACTATTGCTCCTCGATATGCCTAAAAAACTTCTCTAGTTACCACAGTTACTGGGCCAGTGCCTTTTTGAACATTTATGGAGCAACACCTGACTCATTTAGTTGAAAATCATTTGTAGGTAGCACCTCCTCATTAAGATAAATTTGGGTCAGCAATATACCCTAGCAACTGCAGCATTATACCAATGCTACTTTTTCTTTTCTTAAATTCACTTATATATATAGGTGTGTGTGTGAAGAAGAGTCCTATTTTATAAAAAAGCTAGTGTCAAATCCCATTTTTATGAAAAGCTGTGTAATATCTCTTCAAACAGAGTGAGTGATAAAGATTTTGATGTATACAGTACTTCAGTTACTAGAGCTAAAGTTATTGGAATGTTCATACTAAGCTAAGAGATTCAAAATGATTTTAGTCTTTTATGCTCAAGAAACCAAAAGTCATGTTTTTGGTCAGCTATGGGCTCAGAAAAACTACTTCGTTTAGTGCTCTATTCATAATGGCAATTTGAATATCAACATTTTTTAGATCCAATCAAATGAATTCATGTTTTCTGTCTTTTGAAGTTGATAATATTGAGCTTTGTTATTTTCTTTTTACAGTTATTTTTCTTTATAAGTCCATTTTTTAACAGTTGACCATGTTCCTATTTAAGCAGAGGAGAAAAAACTGATTATATATATCGCACTATAAAGTTATAATCTTCAGTTTTCTATCTTCTAATTGTAAAGTTTTAAACAACAAAACCAGGAAGTTGTAAAGAGCCATGACCAGTCATGTCCATGGTACAGAAAAGAAGAAAAAAAGAATTGTAAGGTTTCCATTTTTTTTTATACTGAAAATATTTACAAGACTTTTAAAATGGCAAGAGAAGAAAAAAAGATCTTAACATTCTTAGCCAAGAGTATCATTCTTGTAGAATTCCCAAAAGCTAAGTGGTATAAATAACAATGGCTGCATCAAGGTAGTTGTAAAATCATAATGGGAAAGAAATTACTTCTGCTAATCTGTGATATCAAGCTGTGAATAAAAATGGCTTCCTACAGTTTGCTAAATCTTAGACATCCTGCCACCTTATTTATTTTGGTGTTTTGCTCTACTTGCAGGTGAAATATTATTTTACAATTGCCAACCATCAGCAGATTTTTCAAGTGAATTTTTTCTCAGAGTCAAACAAGCTCGAACCATTAACAGGCTAAGAACCTTTTTTCTTTCTTACTGAGCTAAGTCAAAGTGAACTTTTGAAATACAAATAGGATTTTCTGGCACAGATATCTATATAATCTATTGTATCATTTAGCATTAGGACCTTGAAAAAGTTCTGTTTTTCAACAGATGGCATTCCCAGAACTACATGCATGTAGTTTCAGATGGAAACACATCTATAAAGATGAGTTTCAAATGATAGTGCATCTATAAGCAGCATGAAATTCAGTGTATGTCATTTCACCAAAGTGTAAACAACTGTTTTTTATAGCATTAACATGTTGGATTTTGTGCCAAAGAAAGTGTATTTGTGGGGAATTTTACTGCACTTTCTTTTATTCAAAAGACATCTTCAACTAAAGCACACAAAATTCTTGTCGAGACTTACAGCAACTATATTGTCGAAATTAACATGCAGAGATTGGTTTAGACACTTTGAAAATAATGATTTTGATGTTGAAGATAAAGAACACTCTGGTGCACTGAAAAAGTTTGAAGACAAAGAATTGGAGGCATTACTTCATGAAGACTCATGTCAGGCACAACCTGAACTTGCAGAATCATGAGGAGTTGATCATACAACAGTTTCAAAATGTTTGAAAGCATTAGAAATGATTCAAAAGCAAGGAAACTGGGTGCTGTACAAGTTGAAGCCAACAGATGTTGATTGGCACATCATCACATGTGAACAGCTGCTTCGATAACAGAAAAGGAAAGTTTTTGCAGTGTATCTTGACTGGCAATGAAAAGGATATACTACAGTAACCTTAAATATAGAAGATCATGGAGTAAGCCTGGCCATGAATCAAAGCTGAATATCCATGGTTCAAAACTTCTGCTCTGCATTCAATGAGATCAGATGGGTGTAGTTTATTATAAGCTGTTCAAACTAAATGAAAACATCACAAAAGATCACTATTGACTACAATTGATGCATTTCAGCTGAGCATTGAAGAAAAAATGACCGCTATACAAGCAGACACACAACAAAGTAATTTTGCAACATGACAATAATAGGCTATATGTTACAAAGTGGATGAAAACCTACTTGGAAATGCTGAAATTAGTAGTCCTAGCCCATCTGCGGTATTCACCAGACAATTATCACATGTTCTGATTGATGGCACATGGCCTGGTTGAGCAGCACTTTCATTCTTATGAAGATACAAAAAAAATTTAAAAAATGGGTAGACTCATGGTTAGCCTCAAAAGATGTGTCATTTTTTCAACATGGAATTCGAATGCTGCCAGAAAGGTCAGAAAAAGTAGTGGCTAGCGATGGACAATACTTTCAGTGACATGTTTCTTATTAATTTTTGTAAATAAAACATTACTTTTCATGAAAAAAATCAATGAGAATTTATTGAATGTCTTAATAAATCATTTTTTATAAATTTGTCAACTTTTAAAAATCCTTTGGTCAAATGAGAATGTATTTTTCCCTCTAACACCGAATGTCTAACAATTATTACAAAACTAAATAAGATAAATAAAGGGAGGAATATTTTAAATTTTTTAACAGATATTATAACAGGTTATTTTTTGATGGCATGAAATTTATTTATCATTTCTCTTACTCGTAACAATCATAAATCAAAGAATTTGGAGGAATTCTGTTTTTTTCTCAAAGAAACATAAAGGAGATACATAGTAATTTAAATATTAACAATTCTGTTTCATTCTAAAGTTGACAAATCCCTAACTCATTCTGAAACTCTTAAAGTGGGAAGTAAAAAATAAATAGCTCTTTTATTATCACTTTTTAGTTCTATTTTGCTTCTCTTATTTCTTTTTTTTTTTTTTTTTTATGGAACTTTTTAGTCAGTTGTTAATAAGCATCCAGGAAGCCCACTTGTTCAGAACAGCTGTCTAACTGGTTAGGCTACAGAAACTATGAGGCTCAAATTTAATTATTTAAAAAAAAAAAAAGGATAAAATAGTAGTAAAAAATTGTTTTATTTTTATGTTGCCCATGTAGGTTTAAGAGAGAAAAATGGCCATTTTGCCACACCAACAACTTTTCAGTACCTCCTTGTACATGCATTGTGTGTGTGTGTGTGTGTCTATTACACACACACATACTTAATTACAGGTAGATGGTTAAGTGATTAGAATGGTAATGCTACTACCATATTTGAATCTCACCACACTCAATTTGTCAAGGTACTTGTTTCTTTATTGTACTGACCTGGTGAGATGATTCCAACATGCAGCACTATTGGAAAATGGTTGAAAACTATACCATAGGTCGACTCAAGCCGTGTGAGTGAAATTGGGAAGAAAAAATTATTCAGAAGTTGTCACTGGTTGTGCTAGCATCAGGTCACAAGTCATTGATGATTGAGAGTGTGAGTGTTCTGGCCTTGTTCAACTACTAATCATGCCAAATTATGTGCTCTCAACCAGAAATTAAAGTCTGCTCAGTATTGTTATAGTATAAACCTCAGGTTGACTGTGCGAGAGTTGAAAAACACGAATGAGTCCTAACAGAAATTAGCTAGCCACCCTAGCAGATGCATATACTCAAAAACAAAAATCCAGCCATTATATATCTTATTACTATAAACAAGGGACTAAAGTAATAAAAACTAATGTTGGATTAAAAGTAACTTACTTTGAAACACACACACACTTAATAGAAATTGTATTGCATAAAGTTTGCTCTGAAAATAAGGTCTCATGTTTTCCTATGTTTGCCCATAATGTCATAGGTAGATGCTGGTGGTATGAGAGTAGAGGCTGAACCCTCTTGTCAATAACCCATAAGGTTTTGGCTTTGCTACTGATAACAGCTGAGCAGTAATCTGGAATCTGAAATATGTAGGAAGCATAAGTGTGCCATTGAATTTCTCTATGCAGAAAAAATTGCACTCATTGACATTCATCAACACTTTTAGAGATCAAACAGAGGATGTGAGCATAGGTAGTGTGTAACACATTTAAGTATTATTGCTGTGAAAAAATAAGTTGCCTATAATGGTGCAGATTTTTTTTTAGGCTTGTAGACTCTTGTTTATGACTGATGAAATTGCATAACCAATTGTGATTGTGTATTGCAGCAAAAAATTGGTCCTGTCATTGCCTTCTGTTTTCATTTTCCTTTTCATGAAAATAAATGAGGTATTACTTTTGTGGTGCCCCTTATATATTATGCTCCTTTTAATTCATAAGCAATTTATTTAGTGAGCTTAGCTGTTCAAACAACAGGAAAATATCATATTGAATTTATTTTCTTGATAATTGTTTTTATCCATTGGATACTAACAGTTAAAGAGAGAAGAAAAAAAGTATAAATAAAACAAGAAAATAGATAAAGACAAGCAGTAGAGAGAAATACATTATCAGAGAGAATAACAGAGAGAGAAAAAAAATAAAGAAAATATGTGTGTGTATGAGGGAAAAGAAAAACCAAAAATAAAATTTATAGCAAGAATAACAAAGAAAAAATACTCAGCCATATTCAAAAGGAAATTAAAATAGACAAAATTATGCAAAAAAATAAATAAATACAAATATAGAATATACATCTGAGTACTAAATATTCACCACTTGTTAATTATTATAAAATTTCAAAGTAAAAAAGAAATTGAGATCTTGACATTTTTATGAAATACCAAGCAAAAAGACAAAGTTATTAAAAAGTCACTGGCCATTGATATCAGTAAAAGAATGAATTTAAACATATGAACCTCTTACTCCAGTTATACTGGCTTTTCAACAACTCTGATGGAAAACAGAATGACAGCAAAGCTGAGAAAGTCTATCATGCACAAATAATCAATTCTTATTTTAATATAATAGTTAACTATTAGTATTAGTTGCTTGATACTCACTGGATGCTCCACTAAAAATGATCTTATGAATTTTATGTTAGGTTGAAGTACTTTACTGGTAGTCTACAGTGTCTAGGTAAACTTTAGCCTAACAACTATCACAAATTTGCAGATAAGAGTTGAAAGATTTTTTTTTTAGCCATTTTGAGGTGGAGGTAAGAAAGGGTTTTATATGTTATCAAATGTGGAAAATAATCCAAATAAATCTTCAATATCTTCTATTTTATATTTAAAAAAAAAACAAAACAAAAAAAAGTAGCCAAAAACAAACTCTTAATTGAACAATTAATACAGACTTTTACTGCTACTACTTAGGCAGCTAAAGTAATCATGGGAGAGTGATTTACCTAATAATGCACTATTTTCTTTAGCAACTTTTGCCATATACTAGTAATAAAACATTTTGTCAAAATATATTGTGATGAGGTAAGTTGGAAGGAGAAATAGGTTCATATTTTTTCCAATTTTAAAGTGGATATAACAGACTCAGAATCTGCTTATGAAGTTTATTTTTTCTGATAACCATTGTACCATTTTCTGAAACAACCTTACACAAAATACCTCTCATTGATAAAAAATTCAAAGAATATATGACATTTTCTTTCTTGAGACTATTTAGTCCCTCATTAGTCTTTAAGCTATGGATTTGTTTTCTAACCTTATTACCTAATTTATTTCAACTAAACGTCCTAAATTATTCATACACTTTCTATAATAATTATTTAATAATTCAAGTGAGGAATTTTTCAACCAATACTTTTAAATGCAAGAATAAAAATTCTGACAGTTCAATATGATTCAAATTAAAACACTAATGGAATATCAATTTAAATGATGAATTTTTATCAACAAAATTAAAGATTCAGAAAAATATTTTTTTTTAATTTCACTAATTCAAAATGATGATTGAATTTCTTTTGATTAATTGTAAATGTCATTATATCAATCTGAGTTTCAGCATCAATTTTATTCCCTCCCGTCCTTAAAAGAAAAAAAAAAGAAAAGCAAAGAAAAAGTAATTTGGAATTAGCAAAAATATTTGAAAGGGATAAACTGAAACATTTTTAAATCAGCAAGAGAGAAAAAAGTATAACAGTAGTAGTAGTAGTAGTAGTAGTGATAACAATAAAAATGTATTTGTCGTAAATGTAATTTTCATAAATTTTAGTCTTTTTTTTTTTAATTTTACCAACTTTTTTAAAAGAAATTTAGTTTTATGTACAGATTTTAATTATTATTTTGAAGGTTTATGTTATTTTTTTAAAATAATTTATTATTTTTTTGTATTCTTCATTAAATATTTAAACATTCATAAATTCATTTTATAATCCATTTTTGATATTTGAACATCTACTTAAATTGTGCTTTTAAATTTTAACTTTTAGCTATTTTGAATATTTATTTCAAAATAATTTATTTTTATTTCAATTTTAAATTCCTTTTATTTTATTTTTTCAATATTTTTTAAATCTATTTTAAAGTCATATTTTGTCAATTCATTAACAATTTTTATTGTATAGTTAATACTTTTTTGTTTTTCATCAATCCAACCTATTTAAATTTATTATAATTTTAAAAAAATCAAATTTTTCATAATTTCTCTATCTCCATTTCATGATTATTTTCAAATATCTTGATTTTTTTTTTTACTTTTACACACGTTTTTTAGTTTTCTTAATTTAATCATTAAATGTTTTCATGTCAATATTGTGTTATTTTAAACTTAATAAGTCGTTTTCCATAAATCTGCTTCTCTGGAAAGAATGTTAATAATTTTGCTTCAAATAAGTACTACTACTATTTTTATCTAAAAACTGCTCCATTCCTTCACCCACAAATTCTTCTGCAAGAAATTATTTGTTCAGCTGCAAAGAAAGAATAGAATTCTTTTCTTTACCAACCTTGCACCCAACTAGTTCAAGGGGGAAAAACGTTTTTGTTTATTAATCAAGTTAATGTGAGAAATATTATTTCATATATACCACATTCAATACAATATTCAATAATATATTTTGCAATGCAAAAGTGTAAAACAGTCCCTTAGTCTTTTTTTTTAATTCTATTAAAAATAGTAAATAAAATGTTTAGAACCTAAGTAAACATGTGTCGTTTGTGATCGTAATTTCATTTACGAACAAAAACACCAGAAATACAAATTTTATTTACTTTTTTAGCTTTACATTATTACAAATTTCTTATTGTAACTATACATCTTCTCTAGTGAAAAGTTTCTTTTTAGAGGAAATAAGAACAGAAAGAGGAAAAAAACAGTTTATAGAGCGAACTTTTAACTATCGCTCATCAAAATAACTAGATAAATTATGTACGGAAAGCCATAAGGACTATGAGTTGATAATTATATATATATATGAATTTATATTGCAATGTACTTTCAATTGATATTTTTCTTTTCCGTGTAAACGAGTTGGATTTCTTGATTCATCTGGTAAAAAACTCAAGAAATCATCCTGTTCATGTAAAGGCCTAAATATGAACTAGTCGAATTTTAGGTGTAAAAAAAAAAAAATTAAATAAGTTCAAAGAGTTGATAAATATAATTAAAATTGGATTCGACATCAGAATACTAACTCGTATTATAGGACAACTTGACTGATTACGAAGTAGGTCAAATTTCAAAGCGTGTAACACTAACAGTATTGGAACAGAACTAAAACGATAAAAACTAAAAGCAAGTGTTGATGATAGCATCACGTACGTATAACAGTACTATGTCCACTGTTCTGAAATAATGTCTTCCTTTTTTTCTGTAGTTCCTTAAATTTGGTCGGCACTAAATAAACACTTGGAATATAATCACACACAGACTTCAAGGCCACTGAGTCAAACACGTGTGTGTGTGTGTGTGTGTGTGTGTGTGTGTGTGTGTGTGTGTGTGAGGGAGTGACAGAGAGAGAGAGAGAGAAGATATTTACTGATGGAGAAAGAAAGAACATTATTGGATTATGTCACTTGTATGCTGCAGTAAGAGGGAATATGAGTTTAATCAATTTTTTTGGTGTAAAACTGAAGAATGCTATTATTGGCGACAATGTTATAAATGGCCACTCAACAAACACCTTCTCACCCACTCGCCCCAATACTCATTTTACTGGAATTATGTTTAAATGTCAGCAACTACGGACATCTTCACAACACGTGCACCAAACAACGGCGTGCTCATCATGTCTTAGAAATTAAGCCATATCTACTTTTTTTGTATTTATTATTTAAGTTATATGATGATGATTACTTCGGAAATTAAATCTTTAAAGGAAGTGAATGAGCCAAATATTTCTTTTGTTTCATTTATTTTAATTCTAGCTCATCTGTAGATATATTTAAAAAAAACGATACAGTCTTCGTCTGCTAAATTCGCGCTTTTAACGCTGACTATGAGTTAATTGGAGTTAAAAAATTTTGTCCAGTAAAAATTTAATTCAAACTTAATTTCTCAAAGTTTATGATTTATTTATTTTACCTAATTGTATTTTTTCGGCGTAATTTCATAAATAGTGTCAATTAGTCATTCATTTTCTTCACTTATAATTTGAAAAGAGGTTAAAATAAAAATAAATTAAACAACTGAATTTACTGATTTCACTGAAATCTATCATTTTTGTTTTGTCCTTCATAACGTTTTACAAAAAATATCCCAAAAAGTTTATTCATTATTGTTTTGAGTTGTCATTTTTTTTAAATATTTTCATCATAACGCTTTTGCTTTCCTCTTTTCAAATTTAAAAATGTATACTAATACATTCTTCTTTATCCTTATTGCTTTTCTACTGTCAATTAAAAAAAGACTGTTCAAATTTTTACCTAAGATTGATTAATTAAGCCATTTAAATTAAATTTCTGCTTTCTCCCTTCTTCACATAATCAATACATTCATTAAACAATAAATCGCCGGTCACTTTTTTACGCCAATCGGTTTCTTTCCGTTTTTTTATTTTTTTTATTTTTCCTCAATTGTAGATAAAAAAAAAAAGTATCCAGTTATCAATTATCTTTCTCTCCACTCTCCACTTTATTATTTTGTTCTTTTCTTTCATCGGCTACTGTTTTCTCTCCCGCTTCTTCTTTCTCTCTCTCATACACACTTTCTACACTCGACATTATCTTTCCCGCTTTAAATTGTCAACTTCTTTCTCTTCCGCTCATTACAAAAGTAAAACTAAGACTTATTCTTTCCTTCATTCGACCGTTTTGCTAAGATTAGCACAATACAAGGCTTCATGAGGTAGATGAAAATTAGGAAAGGATGATCGTGTTACGCCAATCTTCAAAATGGGAGAGTTTGCTTGCCTTATTACAAAAAAATCCTAACTTTTTTTAGTTTACCGTTTTCGAAAAATAACCACTACTACCAGTGAGATATGCGTAAATTTCAACAACCATGAAGACGATTAAATTGTTTACTAAAATTTTTAGTTTGGCACAAGGTAACAAGTGTGGAGCACTCGGGAGCTAATCCATTGTGTGTGTGTGTGTGTGTGTGTGTGTGTGTGCTAACTAATGACTCGCGAAATGAGCTTTAACAATTGCATGACAGCGATGCGTCCTCTTTAAATAACCAAATATTCATTCTTTCCAATATTGCACACCTAGTGTCAATCAATATTTATTTTATTTCTAGTTATCTTCATTTTTATGTTCATTATTCGTAAATAAATCGGTCTTTTTTATATTTTGTTTTTATATAGTTTTTTAAACAGTTATTTATTTATTTTGCCCTCACATCGCAAACAACTTTCTTTTCAAGTCTTCTTTACTTTTTTCCGCGGCCAAACGACTAATTCTTTCATCTTATTTTCAAAATTCTCTATCCGTCATTAACCTTTCTCATTCCTTTTTTTCAAATTCTTCCTTTTATCTCTTGAGTCTTGCTTGACATATACCTTTTCGGCTTGTTATCCTTTAAAAATCATCTCAGTATTTCAGATTCCTTATCTCAACGTAAAACTACAACCACTGAATCATTTCCCTGTCTCGTATCTTTTTATTCTTTCTTTTATCTTTCTATTCTCTTCCCCCTCACCCATATTTTGTTACATCACTTTTCTGTCAGCCACGTACACCAACCTTAAAAGCAAGCATTCAACTATTTCCCCACTGTTATTACCTACATGCAATATCCTTGTTAAATTAACAGTCTTTCTCGTCAAATCCCTTTTTATTCCATAAATTGACTTCACTTCAGTCACCAATAATGAATTGGGCTTACTTTTTAAAATTAAAATATTTCTAAATTACGAAGAATAGTGAGAGAAAGAGAAAAGAAAGCAGTTGATTTTTATTTTATTTTATTTTTTAATTGTAATAATGTAACAGTTTCTATTTCATCCGACTAAAAATATATTTTGAAAGAAATGGATTCTTTCCAGTTTGTAAGTACTGTTGATCATTAACTCAGCAAAAGGACAAAACACAAAATTACTTTTATTTTATTTTCACGGGAAATAATTTTTTTAAATAATTTATTTATTAGTTATTTTAAATTTGATGACAATTTCACATTTATTTTACCAATAATCTCAATTCAATATGTTTCTTGTTATGTTAATCATAGTCATTTTTAATCCCCGCAAGCCGTTAGTGTTCTTGTAATTACATAATTCAACGGAAAATAAGAACTGGGTTATTATTGATTGAATGAAGAAATAAAAAAAAAATCAATGTGTGTATTGCCAAAGCTAAGAAAAAAAATGGTACTGGTAAATAATTCAAAGGACAATATATTTTTAAAAATCTTACTTAAAAACTGTTTCAAAATAAAAAAAACCCATCAAGAATACAACTTTTCTTTATAAGATTAAAAAATTACCAACTGTACACTACACTACACAGTTTTCACTCAGAAACAGGTTCAAATTCTAATAAAAAAAATAATTAACAGAGAAAAATACGACCATGATATACCACACATTACTGTGGAAACGTAAATTAAATTATTCGTTAAATTTACTGATAAATTCAATTTCAAATAATAGAGAGGAACACCGAAAGAAGGATAGCAAATGATAAATAAATAGTAAATAAAGGTTATTCAGCGTGCCACGGGCACATGTCATGAGAGTAGGAGGGGGAGGGGGAAGCAACATCGGAAGCCACGCCCCCAGAAATCTGACATCAATAACATGAAACTTATTTCTTCCTTCCTTTTATACATTTTTCTTACATTCCTTTCTTACCACTTGCATGCCACTATTGCTTTTATTACATCTAGTGTTCAACTCTCTTGTCTCTATGTCACTTATAGTCAATCAATTTTTATCTCTCTTAAATGTCATATATGCATAATGAATGCGCTCATACACACACACACAGACGTGTGTGTGTGTGTATGTGCGTGCAAATTATATATACTGGTTTGGAAGCTATGTTTTCATATCCGATATTGGTACCTTTTTACTCCTTCTCCACACACACACACACACACACACACACACAAAAGCAGTTTTCAATTTCAATGTCGTTTGAAAGTCTTACTGATTGTACTGTTTTATTACTTGTGTTAGTAATGCGAATTTTAATAACAAGATTCATTTTTGTGACTCTTTTTAATTAGAAATTCTAAGTGAAATGCTTTTTCCTTCTTTTCTTTCTTTTTTGTGTTAGTGTTTTTGAGTGTTTACTGTATGTTTCTTTTTAGTTTTTATGCTTTCGTGTTTGTTTTTTGTTGAAAATTATTCAAATTTCGAAAGGATTTTTGATTTAACTTCATATTTACACAAATTTTTAACGGGTATTCAATTAAACTGCAGGCTGATCAATATGTTTACGTTTTTTGTTTTTTGTTTTCATTAAAACAGAAAAATGCTTCCTGTAGTGTTGAGTGTTGACTATTTTGAATTAAATGGATCTATAAATTTAATTTGTAAAAAAAAGTTTACAACTGCTGCTGGTCTGCATTTTTTAGTGATGATGAATTGAAAAGATTCGCATGTATGAAGCGTGTGTGTGTAAATAACATTTTTTAAAGAAGTAATTCAATGATTTAAAAAGAAAATTCACGTTTTAAAATCATTTATTCTTCAGTAAATAATTAGTTTTTAATCAAAAGTCGTTCAAAAAATTAATTTAAAAAGTTACACGTTCGTTTTTACAGTGTTTAAAATTTAAATCAAATAACGAAAATTTGAAAAAGGAAAACTAAATTCTAAGATATTTTGATACAGTTATTATTTCACTTTCTAAGATTGTCTTTTTTACTTATCAGCACCTCTAAAAACCTTAAAAAGTTTTATTCGACTTGCTGCGTCTTTTTAAGAGAAAAATATTCATGTGATTGTGAAATGTGAAGTAAAAAACACTAAAGAAAAGAAAAAGCATAACATTGCAGGACGACCAACTGATTATACGATCAGTTAAGAAAATTATTAGTTTTATACATTGCAGCTTACTACTAAAAATATAATCGAGTAATCGACCTTCTTAAAATAACAGACCCAAGTCAATTAAACAAAAAACTGGTATCAAATTCAAGTTTCAGTTTTTCTCATGCTAAAAATAATAACTGAAAAACGAAAAACTCTTCAATACGTGCTGCTTTGAATAGAGATACATACAAGTCAATTTTAAATTTTAATGAAATATAAAAATTAAAAATAAAATAAAAAAGGAAGTTGTTTTTTTTGCAGTCGAATTTTAAAATTACCATTTCTGTTATTCGCATTCAATAAACAGAAACTTGTTTTTAAACTTTATAATTTTCTTAGCTTTCCCCCTTTTCATTAACCTGACCGAAGAAGGAAATTAAGTACCAAAAAATAAATAAAATAAAATAAAAATCACGAATATCTGTAAGAGTTATAACTCTTTAGTGTTTTCTTATCAGGTACCGTGATTAATCAAGCTGATGCGTTCGTTGTACTTTGTGTTAAGTACGTGTGCCAATATTCACAGATGTGCGTGTGCCTCTAGACTAAGTGACTATATAGACAGATGTGCATTTCTTTAAATATTGCCAGCGTACAATGTGAAGAACTCTCTTATTTTATTTTTATGCAATTATTTTTCAGAAATGTGTGTATCAACTTATCATTTTTTTCCTTATCACGTTGTCAAAGCAAGATGGTCTTTCTCCCTCTCTCACCCTGAATTATTGGTCCGTCTCTCGGTGTTACTGTTAAGTTTATCGTATTTGATTTTTTCCCAACATTTTCATTCTCACAATCAAGTGCGATGTTTGAGGTGGGGTGGTTTTTGTTTTTGTGGCTTATCAACCCCTCGTGGATCATTTAAAGCCAAGTCATTCTTTATAGTTCTTTTTTCTTATTCCCTAATCATATGGTAGCAACTATTTTTGTTAGTTACTTTTTTATGCAATTTGAGGCTTTTTTTGACGGAGTGTGAGAGTCAGCTTACTAGTGACAAAAAGAAAAAAAAGAAAGAAAGAAAACTGTGAGTGTGATCTCTCACTTTCCACTTGTATACTCATCAGTTTGTTTGTTTGTTTTTATTTTTTTAAAATGTAACTTCAACAAATATACACTTAGTAGTGTGATTTTCGCGTCAGATAACAGATTTTTCTATATGGGCTGACCGATCCCATTCATTTTTTTCTTTCCTCACAACTTCTTTCTCTCGCCCCACACCTCACCACTTTTGCCCATTCTCTGTTCATTGTCGGAGGGTTGGAACTTATTCATTCATTCTTGCAAGCAGCTTCTGAGAGAGAAACAGGATTAGTTTCTTTAGGTAGGAAGAGTAGGGCTATGATGAAGATATTCGGGGGGGGGGGGGTTTGATGATTCAATTCTTTTCACTTGTCCCTCCTGTCAATTCCCTTCAGCTTTCATCTGCTTCTAAAAATAACGTCAACTCGCTTCATAATTACTAAAAAAACTAAACTCATGCGTTGTTTAACCTGAGTTTCTTAAATAAAAAAATTTAGCAGCGCTTTTTTTTTAACTGGAGATACCAAAATAATATTTAAAATCAGAAAATATGCAACATTTTCGGACAACTTTTTTATAAACACCTAACGATTAACTTCTTAAAAAGACTTGTAAAAAGAAGAAGGTGATGCAACCACTTTTTAGTCTGTTCAGATGGCCTTTTACTGCTGCATTCCAAGCAATTTTCAAAACTGTTTTAATGATTTTCTTAATAAAGCAGTTAAGGAAATATGAGAGAAGCTAATATTTTTTTCCTTCACATCTAGTATTTATCAGTTGATAATTGAATTCAATTTGAAAATAAAAATTTGGTTAAATGTTGATTGAGATTTGAGTTTGACAACGTTTTTTTTTTCTTTTTCATGCATGGATAGTAAAACTTTTAAACGTAATTTAGAAATAAAAAAGATAATTCAAGTTGATTTTTTAACAAGAAAATTAAACTTTTCTTTTGTTTTCTGACTTCAGTTGAGTTAATTGCTCAAAAATAGTTAAAGTAAAAGTTTTACACTGTAAAACTAAAAATATTTTATATTTCCTCACAATAAGTGGGAATTTATTACGTAATCATTCCTCTCACCCCAATGTTCTTTCAAATTCAAGTCATATAATTTCATTTAAAAAATAAAGGTGTATTAAATTTATTAATCATTTAGACAGCTTATAAAAAATGATTTAATTTCGTTATCCTATTGAATTTCAATATTTTTTTTACATATATTCTATTTTCACTTTGCAGTAACGAACATTGTTTTTAATTCTTTTTAAAAAATTTTTAGAAGTTATTTGAATATCCACATTTTTTACGTTAACGATTATTTTTTTTTTAAAGAAAAATACCTTCCTTTAGTTTTTAAAACTCTTATTTACACAAAATGACAAATTTTAAATTTCATTGCTAAATGAGAAAAAAAGGCTTTTAGTTTGTTTTGTACTATTTTAATTTTTAAAAAAATTAGGTTTAGCTTTTTAAATAATTTATGAAATATCGCGTAATTAGAAAAAACAAAAAATCAACAATTCCCAGATTAAGTCTTTAATTAAAATTTCAACAAAAAAATAAATATCGGATTTTTTATATCTTTTGAAAATTTAGTTTTTTTTAATTTAAAACTAAACAAAATTTTTAGGGTCACCAAAAAACAAAAGAAAGAAATGTGATAAAATAAATTTACGTTTTATACACAATGTACTGTAAAAACCTAAAAAGACTTTTTCTTTGTGATTTAAATAATAAATTTTTAAAAGTATCTAGATATCCCAACTAAAAACAAAGTTAAGCTAAAATTATGACCACATTAAAAAAATGGGGTTTACTGAGACTCTTAAATTTGGTTGGAGTAATATTTCATTATGCTTATTGGACAATTTAATTTGTGTGCAGAGAGATAAACCGTAAACGAAATTTTAGCAAATGCCTGTCCGATTTCAGTAGACACACAAAGTCAAGTATTGCATGCATTTTAGACACATATACCAAAAAATTAAAAAAAATATCATTAAAACGAAGGGATAAGCAAAGCCTTTTTTACCGAATCAATAGAATCTATTGAGTTGAATATATATGACGATTACTGTTAGTGTTAAAAATACACCTGCTAAAACATACATTCGGTAGTCTTTTTAAAAAAAGTCAGAAAAGCAACTCTTAAAAAAAAAACGATTTTTCAATGAAGAAAAGTGTGTGTGTGTGTGTGTGTGTGTGTAAGCGCGTGTCTAGCTAGAGTACACGTGTCCTCCGCACGAATAATATTAATTACCAAACATAAGTTAGATCATCACATTTTTCAATTCCTCTCATTCTCATCCTACGAACATGAGCTCTAATTTATTTTATTCCGTATGTGACATTTTTACTTCACCCAAACAAATGTTTTTTTTTGTTTTTTTTTTTAACGTTTTTATTTTAATATAAAATAAAATTAAAAAGCAAAAATTATGCACAAACATTTTTCCAAAAAGCCTGCATGAGGATTCCAGTTAAATGCAGAAAAAAAGCATAATTTTGGCTAGTTGAGTAATTTTTTACTATTTTATTATATTTCTTTAAACAAAACTAAAAAATCTTCGGTTAATTTTAGGGGAAAAAAATCTTTAAAAACTAAAAAGTATTTGTGAAATCGTTTGTTAAAAAAAAATGAACTTATTGTCAAAAAAAAAGTTTTTAAAGAATGTTCACACAACGAGGCGAAGTAAAAAAAAAAGTGCTTTTAAATCCCAAATTTCATCAATAATTGGGACTTCACTAGAAATAATTAAATACTGTACTTCTTCTTAGTTTATGAATTTTATTTCAATGTAGCTTTATTGATATTTCTGCTCAGCAGTAAAAATGATTCAACTCTGTGAGCTGTTTTGTCTTCTGAATATTTTTCTCTTTCGTTTTAAAAAAGTTTTCTTTTCGTAAAAAGAAAAGAGAGAGAGAAGTGAGGGCACAGACCAGAACAGTGTTCATTTATTTTTTTCTTTCATCTCTCTCTCTCGTGTGTGTGTGTGTGTGTGTGTGTGTTTGAGAGATTTCTTCTCTCACTCACATTCACACACAAATCATTTCCCACATCTAATATTCATATCGTGGATTTTAAAAGTTGACCGTTGTCATAGAGAAAGGCGCTTTGATGAGATTTATAATCCACTTTCCACCTGCTCGGTAGATTTAAATGAATGTCGCCGTCCTGTCACTAATGCATTGAACATTTGACCTGTTGACCTACAATATACTCACTCGCAAAGCAATATATGCAGATGCAACAACAAAACAAAAACAATTACTCAGGGACAGTAACACCAAACAAGCAAAGTTTATGAAATAAAATTAAAAACATTATTATTATTTTTTTTTTTTGTAAAAGTTAGTGTTTGAGAAAATATTTTTTGAAGTACATCTAAAAAAAGTAATAACCGACTGCAGTTTTTTTAAAAAAAAAACCTTCAATCGTTCTAACATGAGATTAACAAACAAAAAAACTGAGTATTTATTACTCATTAACTACTGAGTACTAAAAAAAAACCCTGAGTATTTATTACTCTTTACTGAGTACTCCATATTTTTGGCCTTGTTCCGTACAAAGCTTCTTAGGAAACGCATCAATAAATCAAATGATTAAAAAAAAAAAATCGTGGTTTCGTAAGTTTTACTTTCCTTGTTCACTCGGAACGAGAAATCGGAGAGCCGAGTTCGAATTCCAGTTGAATCCATCGTATTCACTTACGCGCAAATACTCTTGGGAAAGGTATTAATCCGTCTATTCCTTCCAGTTATGGGTTAAAACAGGACAGATTGGGTTCTATAGCCTTGGCCGGCAACCAGTCTACCACAGAAAGCAATGGCAACCTACTGTGGGATAATCTTCTGCCCAGTCAGTCACGTCTCTTTCGAGACATGATCGCCCAAGCGTGTATCACGTATGGCACTTAACTGACTGACATCAAAGAAAAAAATCGTTACATAATGTGTTTTAAAAATTAAAATCTTTATTTAAACCTTTATTTTAAATTTTAATTTCAAGTTAATAGATTAAATTTAACATTTTCAATAAGCTATACTTTCAATCAAATTTAACTTGATTGGAATAATATTTTTTAAATCAGTAAAATCTGCCATATTGACAAATCTGTCAACACAAGATAATTCTCTTTATTAAAAAATCTTTCAAAAACAAAATATACTTTTCTTAAACTTCAATTGAGAGAGATTAGTGGATTAAAAGTTTACTTAATCTGAATTAAAAGAAATATTACTGACTTTCAATTTAAAATATCACAGAAAAGCTTTTTGGAAAAAACAAAAACTCCAGACGTTGGTGTTTTTATGGAGATGTGATACATTTATCAACAACTAGATGATTGCAAGATTTAGGTAAGGGTAAAATACTTGGAATAAAATTACAAGACAACCACTACTTAAATGCCTTTTGATAAGTTTTTTTTTTTAACTACCCAATAATATTTGAAATTTTAATTTTTTTATACATTCTAATATTTTGAGTTTTAGGTACTGTGGCTTTATAGTCTTACATATTGTTCACTGGTCTCAGTAAATTTTAAATTTAATGTAAACTCTTGTTTTCTGATAATCTCATATATGGATATCTGTATTTATAAAAAGTGACACATTTATACACACCAAAAAAAAAAAAATCAGAATTCCTTATGAAATACTGGGTGTCATTGAATTGTAGCAAGCTTTCCTATTTATGATTAGCAAATACAGTTTTTATTTAATAACAATATCACCTAGCTTCTACTGATTAATACATAATTCTAAATGATTTCAAACTCTATACATTATAATAAAAAAATATGAAAACAATTCTTGTAAAAATTCATTAGTCATCGAAAAAAAAATTTTTTGTATCCATAATATATCCTATTCTTAAAAGCAATTTTTTAAATTAAATAATGTCTTAGTTTTATTGCCCTTTTATTTTACAATTCAGAGTAGATTTTCTGTAACTGGGGGTCTGCTTTGACAAAAAAGTTTGATGACTTTTATTTTATTTTGTTTTTTTTTTTTAATATTTTAAGTTTCTCTATTAATTTGTAATGGTCAAGTGCTATTGTTATTAAATATAAAACTATTTAAATAAATTGAAAATTTTATATAATTTAACAGTACCCATTATTTTAAAAAGAATTTTGATTTTTGTAAATCCAGACATTTATGAGATTATCAGAAAATAAGAGAAGTTACTATAATAATGTTTTTTTTTTTGCAAATATTTCATAATCTATTCACTCAGTGAGAACTTTTCATGATAAATATACATTAAACATGTGAAATATTTTTCAGTGATAAACCCGTTTTCAACTGTAAATTTAGACTGTTTAAAAAAATATGTGATGCAAACATTTACAAACACCAAGCTTTTAATATGGTTAGAAATATATTTGCCTATTTTTTGAGGGGTGTAGAGTTAGGAAATTTTAAGTCCATGCCTATAACAAATCATATTAAATCATGAAAATAGGAATTGAGGTCAAAGTTTACAACTAACAAGATGAGAATAATAACTGTACAAGTGTTATTATTCTCCATATTCAAAAAGGACTTCAATTATAACAAAAAATGGCAGCTTTCTTTTAATCCCACTACCCAAATGAATCTATGAAGAATTATGACTATGATTTAACAATCAATATATGTATTTATAATAATGGTTTCTAACAAAATTATGACAGAAGTTTAACAGGGTACTTCGTGAAATATATACAAAGATCTCTTAAATTTTAAAAGATTTTTAAAGCATGGGATTGGCTAAGTAGATGATTACTAACAGGATGAATTCTTATAAAATAAAATGATATTCTTGAAGTATCATGAGAAAAAGAATAAAGTATATCAGTAACTATTTTTTTGTTAAATAGAACCCTAAAGATTCACAAAACCCCAGTTTCCAAGGTTTATTGACAATTGGAAATCTTTGAAAGTAAGAAATCTATGTCCATTTATTTCCCCATTCAACAGAGAGAAGGTAAATCAACTTTAAACATAGAAAGAAATTTTTTCCTTGACAGTCAGCCAAATTTTTATAAAACCCATAATCATTATAGAGTATAAATATCAAGTGCACAAAATCAAAGAATAAATATTTATTTTAGGATGGACAGAAGTTGTAACTTAAATTTGTAAATTTTTGTGGCAATGTATATTATCAAATTAGCTTCATCATATCCTATGAAATATTTTTGCTTAGCATATTTTATTTACTTCCAAGTATCTTATTTTTTAAATTTACACTATTTGAACTTGTCACAATTCTGATTCAATTTTAATTTTATTTTTAGACTTTGTTATTTTTATTATGAAGACAGTCATTTTTTTAAAATATCTACTCTATAAATTAAGAAATAGATAAATTATATAATTGGATAATAAACTATCGCCCAGTTCACACTCCACCCACGTCTATTGAACAGGTGAAGAGGTTCATCCCTTGTTTCTTGTTTAGGATGTGGTTTCCGGCTTTCTCTTTCCCAATCTTTTTACTCTTATGTAGCCCCCTGTGCATCAGTGGCGTTATCGCCTTGCTTGGGGTGATATGATTAAAAAAAAAAAAAAAAACACTTGATTAATTTTGAAAAGAATAACAATGAATTTTTACAAAATGTTTCTTTGGTGCTGTTATTCATTTTCTTTAATATATGGATTACTCTTCAATTAATATCCAATATTATATTGATGAGATTTGTTTTTGTTTTTTCTAAAATTAGCAATAACAATTTTTGAATAAAATGTTTTTGTAAGTGTTGCTATATATTTTGAGCAGTGTTTGATGAGTACACATGTACAGGAATTGTACCAATAATTTATTCTAGATGAGCATTTAAGTACACCAGGGTGTAATCAGTATTCTTAGTTTTGAATGCTTTTCTTCTGACAAAATCCTCAGAGCATAAATGCTATACCACCCATGATTCTAGCTTCTTAAATTTATTTTAATTTTATTCTATATATTTTAGATGAGGAAAGTGTTCAGTATGAGTAGCATATAGCTAATGTAATATGATGATAAAGCCCAAAGCAATTTTTGTCTAGTGCAGATATTTTGTCTATTACTTGCTATTGTTTAGGGTTCATTAAAAATCTTGAGTAACTGTATAGTTCAGTTAGCTGGGCATTTTGAACTTTGGTTAATGATATAATTTTTAGGCACATCTCTGTTGAAATAATGACTATGTAGTGTAAGAAATATTTCTAACAGGATTCTGATAGACTAATCCCATATATAAGGTTTCACTTCTTGGCATCACAGGAAGAGACTCAAAGATAATTAAGCTATGGATGATGTGAAATTGTAGAAAGCAAGTCTGTAAGGTTCAGAGTTTATGTTGTACTAAGAATGAGTTGATATTAATAGCTTAAACAGATTTTATGAGTAAAAGATTCGTTTCTGATACAGTTTATATAATCAGAATTTTCTTTTTCTGAAATAAACCTTGACAAGTGGAATATAAATTGAGTTTATCAACAATATCATAGCAGTAATTACAAATGGTATAAAAGACATCAATAAATTGAACACTAGAATATTTGGTTATGCATTTGATCATGATTTACTGTTTTTTATATATATATATATTGCTGATAACCCCCTGAAGAGTGAATGAACAAGTCCAACTACAAAACTCCAGAGTCAGGATGGTGAGGGTAGCATAAATCAGCTAAGTAACAAAATTTATATCTATATATATATATAACATAAACCCCATTAAATTATGCAGTAAAAATTAAATGCATAAATATTTTCTCCAGCTAAATATTTACTCCAAAAATAGCATACATATTACTTTTGATGGAACTATATAGTACTGACAATCATGCAGGGAGCTTTCACGGATTTTGACCTTTTAAATATGATTTGTGTATACCATGTAAGTTGTGCACAAAATAAATATTTGACTGTTTTTGTGGAGTTTGATGCAGATTTATTGATGAAAAATAATTTACACATAACAAGTACAAATTAGAAGACATTGATTTTTTTTTTTCTTTTAACTAAAAGATGAATTTGGTAAGTAGCCAGGGAATTCACTTAAGACATCACTCAATAAATCCTGGGCCTAACTAATAAAACAACAACTCTTAGGCAAAATTTGACTTTATTCATCAACATAGTCTCCTTCTAGGGTGATACACTGATTCCAATGCTTGTCTAACAATTTGGTGCCTTTTTTGTAGAATACTTTGTCTTTGGCCTCAAAACACGCCCCAGTTACTGATATTACTTCTTCATTGGAGCCATATCTCTTTCCCTGGAGCATTCTTTTAATGTCTGTAAACAGCCAGTAGTCACTGGGGGCCAGATCTGGAGAAGAGGGTGGATGTGGAAGCAATTCGATGTACAATTTATTTAGTTTTTCCATCATTGTGATCCACTTGTAAGAGGGTGCGTTGTCTTGGTAAAAGATCACTTTTTTCTTCTTTATTTGTGGCCGTTTTTGGTGATGCTACATAATATTTACTATTGATGGTTCTTCCTTTCTCAAGGTAATCAATGAACAAAATACCATGCACATCCCAAAATACGAAGGCTATCTGCTGATGTTTGCAGATTTGGTCCCTTTGGATGGCTTTCACCTGCTGCTGTCCACTCAGCTGACTGCTGATTTAACTCCAGAGTGAAGTGGTGAATTCATGTTTCATCCATTGTTACATATTTATGCAAAAACTCCTTGTTGCATTGAAATAGTTGCAAACAACGCTGTGAATTGTCCATGCATTGTTGTTTTTGATCGACTGTGAGTAAACATGGCACCCAATTTGAACACAGCTTTCTCATTGACAAATGTTCATGCAAAATGTTGAATACACTGCCTTCTGATATGTTCAGCTCCTCTGCTATCTCACGCAACTTTAATTTACAATTGGCCAAAATGAGTTTGTGGATTTTCTTTGATGTTTTCTGGGACAACTGCCGATTTTGGGCGACCTGAGCATTCAGCATACCACCTCTTAACTGCTGTTTCCAATGGAGCAGGGTCCGAATAACATTTCTCAAGCCATTGCTTTGCTTGAACAGTATTTTTCCCTGTAAGAAAGCAATGCTTAATCAACACATGAAATTCAGATTTCCCATTGTTTTGGAAATTTGCAACAGTATCTTCACTTAAATAATCATAATTTATAAACTAATAATCTGATTATGTCCAAATTTTGTCACGTGCCATTTGAAGGTTAGTACTTCATAAAAATCATATGGATTTTTTATTAGTGGTGCCATCTATATGTTAGGCCCAAGACCTATTGAGTGATGTGTTAATATTAGCCCAGTTGAGCATATTGGAAACAATCTGAAGGAGTATGTTTAAAATCCTCTCTTGGACTTGCCCAAACAGACATTTGATGTCAATGCATTTTCATCTACAGATCTTTTTCTCAACTATCTGCACTCCTAAAAATATCTCTTGAATAAGATACATCTGTATTATGAAAAAACAATATTGGAAGCAGTATGATGGTTTGAGTAATGTTTTGCTGGGAAGCACCATGTCTTGTTATTTATGTGTAAAGTAATTTGGTAACATCATCTATCTTGGCATCATTAAAAATCAAGTTTGTGACAACTGCCCTTTATAATGGTAGTGACATCTTTCAGCTAAATTATATGTCCTTGTATACACTGTACAGGAATGATTTCAGGAACAAAAAAAGAGATTTTACTGTATTGCCCTAGCCACCAAACTCCCCAGAACACAATTCCAAAGAATTCATGGTTAAATCTATATCACACTCATTCAAATAAAGCTTCTTTATCAGCCATAGCTCTGGGTCTTAATTGAAAACTGGAGGTAAAGAGTCTGTAATGAGGGAACAGATGAATATTTTAAATCAAGGAAGTATTTGTAAATGTTTTAAAAACCATCCATATTTAGAAGCATGGCCAAGCTTCTCAGAAAAATCTCTATTCCTTTTGGACATATTTTCTAAACATGCCTCATTTTAAACCTTGTATAGCATCATTAAAGGAAATAAAGTCCAAACAGTGATCTTTTTATTACATAAGAATCTTGTTTCAGACTAATTTGCTAGTTTTATATAAACCTCAGCATTAGACGATTAAGTTAGTAGAAATTAGTCAAAAAAATTAAAAACACAACAGAATTAAGATATATAGATTTCTATGTGCTATAAAAATGGTTAAAACCCTGAACATGAGTAAATACTGTAGTAATCTATAATTAGATAAGACAAGTATCTAGCTAATTTTTCAGTAAACAGCTGCTTCAAAATGATTAAAAATTTAAATAGGGTTCATATTTAAGGAACTACATAGTCAAAAACTAGAACTCTCTTCTCAATTTATAATCTACTCTATTAAAGACGTTGTTTCAGTGGTGATGTAAACATGTTTGCTTTTTCAATTCTACAAAAAGTTTGAATTAATGCCTTGGAAGTAGATGATACACATAGCTTAGAGAGCATGAGATTTTGCAATCTTTCAACAAAAATAATAACATAACAGTATATAAGAGATTGTTTAGACTAGTAATTGGTTGTTAGAAATGACTTGAAATCTAATATTTGATATTACAAATTTTGAATAATGTATTTTTTGCCTGATATTTTCTATCTCACAATCTAGAGATAAATAAAAGTAATTTTTAAAGAAAAATATCTTGCTAAAAATAATCTACCATCATGGTTATAAGTTAATTTTTTACTGTTTAAATAAGTTAATATCATTTAGAAAAGCTCAAAAGGCAACTGCATTATTCTGTTTGTTTGGTTGATATGTTTGAAGTGCATGACCTATTATAAATAAATAGTTCAAGAGTACACATTGTTTCTTTCAAAGTGGTCATGAAAGCATTGAATAGTCAAATAAAAAAAATTAGGTTGACAAATATTAAAAAAAAGCTGATTAAATAGATTTGTTTTAATCCCGTTCATTTTGGCTATTTAATTTCAGTTGCTTTTGACCTGAAAAAAAAAAATGAAGTTACAAAGTCACAAACATATTCACCAAATCCTCATGACTAAATTTTTACTTGACTTGTTAACAGGTTTGTCAATGTTAGCTCTCAACTGTGGGTAGGTTTTTCATTTCTTATTATTCATTATTTAAAATAATGGAAATCCCAGCTGAACTAAACTAAAAATGAAACTTTATTATTACAGAAAAATCAGATGATAAATATGGATATTATATACATATCAATAACAAAGTATTTAAAAATATTCAGCAGATATGTTTGAAAAATAAGTTTTTAAATTTATGCATCAAAATATTTTTTAAATTGCTTAAATAAACAATAGACCTTTTAATAAAATAAAAACCTTATCTTATAAATCATGGGAAAGAGAATCTTGTTTTAGAACAAAATTTCAATTCATACCCAAATTTAAAAGTAAAAATAAATTTTAATTCATGATTCATATTGATTACAACAAACGAAAATAACTAAACTGAGCTGAGTACCCAACTCAGAAAAATTAAGTTCCTTCTATTAAAAATGGTATATATTAAAGTAAAAATGTACATGTGAACCACCCCTACATTAAAGGGAGATTCTTGTGTTATTTTAATTGTGTGTTTAAATAAAACAATATCTTTAAAAAGATAATTATAAAAAGTTTAAATTTAAACAAATCAACAGTATAATACAGAGTACTTTTTGTTTTTTAATCTTATATAACTACTATTATTAGTTTATTCAATTCAATAACAAACAAATGTAAAAATAGACTTACTATATATCTTGCTTTGGTTCATGACTGTCCTATTTTAAGGGGTTTGTCCTAGTCACATCAACTATCAGTATTGGGTCATCAAGTAAACATTTTATTATGTCAGAAAACTAAACCTATAATAAAAATTGAAAACTGTCCCAGTTTGAGGCTTGGTAATTACGGTAAGCTTATATAAAAATAAAACTGCTTGAAGACTAATGTATTCTTACAAGGATATAAATCAATAAATACAGTGGAACTTCAGTTAACAAATTTAATTAATTCCTGAAGGCCATTTGTGACTCAAAAGGTTTGTAAACTGAAACTATTTTCAGTATAGGAATCAATGTAAAATGGATTAATCCATTCATGGACCCCAGATGATTGCTTATTTTAACTTTTCCAGCAATATTTTGTGCACAAGTTCACAGACAAAATCATTAGCTCAAACACCAAAATGATAAATACTAAATAGATAAAATATAGACAAAAAATTAATTCAATTTTACCATACAAACACCATTTTTATATTTGGCTGTGATTTCTTTCTCTGTTGTGATTTTGGTCATTTTTTTTCTCACTTTGTTGTTGTCATTACCATTCTTTGTCTCCATGGTACCTTACTTAATAATTTACAAGAAAAAAAAAACACAAAGCACAATAAAATTCAAGGGAAGACATGGCAACTTCGAGCAGGAATATATATGGAATGAAAGTTGCTCAACAAGTGACACTCACCTGCCAATACTTCTGGCTTATCACCTAAGATGTTTTTTATTTGGAAAATCTGTTTGTGAACAGATTTGTTTATGACCCAAGGTTCTACTGTATTTGAAACTTTTACTTACTCTATGAAGAAAGAATCATATTGTGTTATATTTTTTATTTCCTGATTCCAAAAAGAATTTATAATAGTTGAACAAAAACTGAATATATAATAATCACATTTTTAATAATATTTTTTTTCCCCAATTATCATAGAAAACTTAGAAAATCAAACGTTGGACACTAAGTATACAACTTAAAAATAAGAAAAAATTATTTCAAACAAAAAATATTGATGAGGAGATGCTGAAAAGTTCTTTCCCTGACAAAAACCTTAAATAAAGGTTTGATGTTTCATCCTTTATTTACATGCAGACTATTATCATACTGTCCTATGAGACAATAGACTAGCAGATTAAAATGTTGGTTTATGAATGTGTACTTGAACTCTATGGAAACAGTGTAAGCAATAACTGAGCAAGAACTAGATCAGATATCCCTAGACGTGGACAATGGAACATGGACATTCTACATCTGTAGATTAAATACAGAGTTCAGTTTATAATCCCTTGAAGGTTACCCAGAACAACAAGTGCCTGATTGAGGTTAGAAAGTATAATGACCAAAACATTGTGATAACAACAAAGATGAGGACAATAGTCTGCATACAAATAATGATAACTCATCCGAGAAGTTTAGTCATTTCATCAGATTTAGGGAAGTATACTGAAGCAAGAGTTTTTCAACACCCAGATATAATTCAGCATAATTCTCTTGTCAATGTATGGATAGACCTGATGCCTGGGTTAGAAGTTAGGTTCAAATCAACTAGTATAAGAGACAACAGGGTGGAAGTGGAATAATTTTTGGGGTTTGAATTATAGGCAATAAATTTATATGTTACTTCAAACTTGATGATATTGAGGTGAATACAGAAAATTATTTGAATTTCTTTGACAAGTATTTTTCTTTCAGTGATACAAGATACCGAGGATGTACATTGTGGTGCAGTGGATATTGGCTTGGAATGAGCAATTAGAGTGAGCCAAGTTTGATTTCTAGTTGAATTTGTTGCATTCACTTACACACAAATACCCTTGCAATAGGTATTAATCCATCTCTTCTCCTTCCAGCTATTAGTTAAATATCAGGACAGATTGGTTGGTAACAAGTCCACCACAGAAACAAATGGCAACCTACTGCATGAAAATCATATGCCTAGACAGTCATGGATCAAAAGAGACATGATTGCCCAAGTGTGTATCATGTACAGCACTTAATTGACCTGAAAGGTAAGAGGTTTGCATAGAGTCAACAGCCCTAACTGTAAAAAAGACAGATTACAGAAGCTTTGATGACCCTCTTGTCAAAAGCCTATGTTTCACTGGAAGAAATGTATTTAACAAGACAAGATATAACCAAGAAGCTTTAACCTAAAGAATATATTCATGAATGACAATGTTTCTTCACATTCTACAAAATTGACTACTACTATACCAAAGAAAAAAAGGTTTAAAAGATGTCAAATTAATGAAGTGGCTTCCAGCTTCACCAGATATTAATCAACATCTTTCATATTAATAGAGTAGATTATATGTTGAGAAAAGAATACAAATAGATAACATATGATCCATCATTCAAAGAGATATGTATGTAAACAGAAAACAATATTCAAATAAAGAATAGCTTGTGGAAGCAATAAAAACTATTGTATGTTAAGAACAAAACAGTTAAAAAATCAATGACTGGAAGGCTGATAAGACAGAGCCCATATAAACATATAAAATAATTTCTTCAGATATATGTGCTAATCAAAAGATATTTGTATAATCAATATATTTTGGAGTGATATATAAATAAAAAATTATGTTGCCCTTAGTTTGTGTGCATTATAAAACCTGACATCTCTAAAACAAATTATTAATAATATTTTTAAGAGAGAGGTATAAGCTGAAATTCAGCTGATATATTACTCATATACATATATCCTAAAAATCTGACCTACACTGGTTGGTTATTACCAATTTTAAAATCTGTGATAGTGTATTATATAAAACAAAAAGAAAAACTACAAGTGTTAGCATAGCTGTATGATAGGTGAAACATATTCAGTAGTTAAAACTGTTTTTATACAAGTTGAGGGTAAAATAAAGAAAGATGAGTAAAAAGGTTGAACACACTAATTCAAGTACCTAACATTCTGAGAACTGCAAAATTGTAATGGATTTTGTATAATCGTAGAAATACATAGCCACTTTTTCATCTATTAATACTTTATGACAGCCTACTCATTAGGGTTAAAATATCAAGCATCTTGCAAGTGTGATATTTGCAATTCTTATCTAAACACAGTATCCTTGTTCAAGATGCCCAAAAGTGTATCAGAACCATTCATGGTACTTAATGACAGCAACAGCAACCATTGTTTTGTAATGCATAATGTCAGAAGCCTGACCTTTCATAAGTCTATAAATGAGGATCAATAATTGGATTGAGTCAAATATGTACTCTTCCACCTTTCTCTCTTCAGCTATCAACAGATGCTCTCAAATTGATTGAGTTGCAGATTTAAAAATGGATTAACAAAAAAGTCAAGTTAATAATATTGTAAAGGACAATACAAATTGTGTTATAAAGAACTGGCTATGATCTGATCCAAGTAATTGAGTAATGTTGGTCTGGTTTCTTCATGAAGAGAAGTTTATCAATAAATATTTAACAATTTACCAAAAGTGGATCATAAAAGGGAAATTTTAAGATTTTAGGTAGGACTTATATAATGAACTATAATCAAATACACAGTAATTGCCTGTTAATGTGTTTTTAATGGAATATTTTATCAATAAATAGCAAAATTTTAAGGAGTTACAAATTTAAAATGAACAATACATTTAATGTATAACTGAATAGAATTTTATATTATGAAGGTTGGTTCTTAGAGAATACTTAACAATTGGCTGTAGATTTATATCAAGTAATATTTTATATTTAGCTACTTTAACATTGTTTTAACTGCAGTGACTCCAAAATGAAACCAAATTGTATTTGCTTGAGTGTGTAGCTGTGGTGATACCGACCGAGCAAAAGCGAGGGACTGAATGTTTGCACTTTCACGAACAAAAAGCAAATTACCAAAAGTCGTTGGTGCGCATCCGGGTTCGCACAGATATTCCGGTTGAAAAATAAAAATTAATTAAATATTAAATTTCCAGTTTGCGAGCCTACACGAATTTTATTTATCGACCAATGGGAAGCCCAGAATCAAATATGGATATGAATTCCCAAATGATCATATGCAATCCAAAAAGTCGAAATAAAAAGCCGATATAGAAAGCATCGACAGACAGACCAATGCAGGCCAACACACATGGACTGACTAGAGAGAGAGGAGTGTAATCAGTATCCCCTTGACCTAAGTCAAGCAGCTTATTATCCTTGCCTCCCTTCCCTCTCCTCTTATCTTATCTTTCGCTGTCTCAAAACTACTTACTGACCTAAGGAGCGAATACATCAAAGACATTCTTTACATACAGCGCTCCCACATTCCTAAGCATTAATTCTCTTTTCAGCATTTTATTGCCATGAACATTTTAATGTCCGTTGGACCTATACTTCAAGTATTACTTTAATTGTAAAAACCTGAATTGATATGTGTATATATAAAATGTTATTTTTCAACTCAATTTACTTTTCTTGACTTATAATCATTTTATGACTTACTAGCAGTATAGCCTGGCATTGCTCAGGTGTAATGAAAGCTTTAAAACTAATCCATGGTCCTGGAGCTCAGTCTCTTTGGATGTTGGCAAGAAAAACTAAAAAGCAATAGTTGTTTCCAGTTAAAGCGAAACCCTAAACTGAAAAAAAATGAATGGATGTAAGTCAAATTCTGATTTCCTGGTATTGATATCAAATAATTTTTTTCGTTGGAAACTGAATTTTGAAGGCTAAATAAGTCCTCTGAGTATATGGTATCATGGCTGAGAATAAGAACTACAATTATACCTACTTAGAGCCAGACCTGAAGCAAAAACTAAAATAAAAGGACTGAAAAAAATACAGACATACAGGCAGATAAACAGACACACACACAAACATCTTGCCTTTTATATATATATCGATTTTCTGCACTATTGTAAGAACTGCAACCTTGAAACTTCTGAATATTGTTTCTTATGTCTTTGTCTATGAGTGTATCAAATTTGATTAAAATCGGACCACTCCTTCTATAACCCGATTTTTTTCAATTATTGATTTTCGATATTTATATTGGGTACTTTGACACAAAACCTAGCTAAGAACACTTGCAGACGCTTATAGTACAACTGTGTAAATTTTCAAGAAAATCAATTCAGCCGTTTCGGAGTCTATAGGTAACGGACACACACACATGCACAGACAAAGTTCCATTTATAAATAAGTTTAGATAGTGGGCTATGTACAACAAGGCCAAATTCCGTTAATCTGCAACAATATACAACTACCCTTCACTAGAACGGACTCTCCACTATAATCTGGAAAAGAATGGATAACCCATTATATAGCTACCTAAAGATACTAAAAGGTGTATAACTTTGGTGTAGGTTTTAACAAATCAGTCTTTGGAAATTTCCATAAAATCCAACTTCAATTATTAAATTTACAGATTACCATAAGTTCCCAAAAGAAAAACAATATATGAATTTCTATATTACTATATGAATACTATATGAACCACCTTCATTTCCTGTGTAGAACTAACATCCAAGATGATGCATCCTTGTTAACTTCAACTTTAACCTGTTTAAATTATCTTTATGTATCCCCTATAAACTGTCTCTCTTACTCTGTAACTCTCTACCTTGTTTAGCTCTTGGGCCTTGTACAGGGTGAACATCATTGTTTTAAAAAAATGGATTATGTCCTTAGAAAATTAATCACATTTATATACTATAGCTAATCTAAAATTTACACAATGTCAGTTTTTACTGCGAATTGAAGATATCTTGTCAAAGAATAGAATACATGGGAGTAAATACATGTTACATGGCAACTGCACTAAAATTATATTTGTATCGTTTCCTAAGCACATTTTAAAATGAAAATACAAAATTGCTTCCTGTGTCACATAATACATGATGCAATGATTTTTGTTTCCATTTCTTGAAGGATCAATGGAAACTGAATCAATATATATATATATATATATATATATATATATAGCAACAATGATATATTTTATAGGCTCAGAGTGCTAACATCACATCCAAGATGGACTGCCTCAGGGGTTCTAACTGTCCAGCTATTTACTCATAACTAGATTCATGACTTTTTCAAGGGCATTAATGCATATGAATGCAAACTATTCCAACTAGAATTTGAACATAGTTTGCCAATTCTCTGCTGTGCTATTAACCCATATACTACTTACATCTCCTTTTAGAATATTATCATTTTAGAAAGTCATCAATGTCACCCCTTATAATCTAGACGCGGTTGTAAGTAAAATTAATCTGTAAAAATATTAATGACTTTTTAAATCTAAACATGAAATTGACCTAAAATTAAATTACATGCTAAATTATAATGATCAATCAATTTAAATGGAGCGTATATATTTCTATGCATTTATAAAATACATAATTATGTTGGAAAGTAGACAAACATGCAAGGATTGCTGATGTGTCTTATCAAATCTTTCCTTTAAACTTAAAAACTCATTATAAACAAGCATTTTACTAAAATGTTTTCTCAAAACAAACCAGTTGATAGTTACATTTAGAGAGAATGTTGCTTTCAAGGAAGGTTCTTTCAATTTGCAATAAAATATAAATATATTTATATTAGAATTGCAAAAGTTTCCACTGAAAACTGTATTCAGTCTGTATTCAAAAGATTGCAAAGAACTTTTGCACATAGTTAATATATCAATGTAATTTTTACCTGTAAGAGTTTCAAGTAACTGAAAAAATATTTAATAATGAAAATGATAGTAAAATATTTTTCAAATAGCACACATTGATAGTAATTATACACTTGTAATGAAGGAAATGGCAAATTACCTTGTCAAACCATGTGACATCATGTCATGTGTATTCTACAATGGAAAATGTCGCAAAAAATTTACTTACCGAGAAAAGGGCACGTATTCTGCATGATATGCTGAAGATGGAATATCTAAAATAGAAACAAGTCAGTTGCAGGAGTTGTCATAAAAGTATCTTGGATATGCTAATATTGTGTTTTCTCCCAGCTGTTGACGAATGAAAAAAATGTTCCATCAATAAAAGCAGTTAGTGTTCTCAAATTGGGGTGGATTTTGTTTTTCTAACTGTTTACATGTATTGAGATTTGTGACCTGCAAATCAAAATTTCAACTTTTTTTTCTACCCCTGATATTCGAGTTTGGACTTGTGATTTTTTTTCTTCATTGTAGAAGTGATCTGTGACATCAATTTACTAACAGGAATTTTAGTTCATGAATGACAAAACTGACTACAACACTCAAGATGAAAACTCTCTTGTAGGAAAAAGCAGGAATCTATTTCTTTTCTCATTATCTATGGATTAAATAGCAAGGCACACTGGGCTTAGATATTTACATTATTACTGAGAAGTTTACATTCATGGGCCATACTGGCCACCATTTAAACTACAAATGTAAACACAACACCACAAGTTGCTTCCATCAACGACAATGGTTCTGCCCAACATGATAATCATCAGCAGCAGAGACCAAATAGACTTCAATGTGATAATTCATAAAATATTTATTCCACAAATCTATCTCATTCAGTGACATAATGTGCTGATTTTCTCCATATATCTATCTCAAGTTATACCATGAACTAGCTCTCAGTCTCCCATGACTGATATATAATGTCGTGGATCAAGCAAATGACTGAACCTTGTAAATCACAGGAAATAAAAACCCTTTTACTTATCTCAACCATGTATTATCTCTATTTGTTGTTTTGCCACTTCCACTTTTTTTTCTTGTTAATGCTAAGACCATGATTACAAAAAAACAAAAAAGACATTTGGTGAATTATGATATAAGACCATTCTAGTACATGTCAGGCCATTTTGAATCTCAAGAATTGATTGCACAGCCTTGATATAGTTTGTCAAACAAGCCTAATGGACTTTACTATGATTCAGAAAGAGGCATTCTCTTGCGGGGTTCATCAGTCAGTAGGGAAGTCCAAAAATCTAGACAACACCAATAACACTTCTAACAACAACACAAAATTTATAAGCCTATTCTTTTTCTATTAAACATGTAAATAAATTAGCTATTCTTAATATCAGAATCTTTAGCATCACAAAGACTTGGAAATATATTTAGGAAGAAAAATAAATCGAGCATCAATTCAGATACTGTCACATTGTTTATAATGTAAAATAATTTATATAGGGGAAACATCATGAGATCTAAAAGTACATATTTATGAACATAAGAGAGATTTACATTCAGGCAATCATTCAAGTTCTCTTGTAATACACAGGAACATAAATTTGATTTTTACTAATGTCACCTAATTAAAAAAAGAACATAGTACTTCAATGCCTACTAATAGTGTTATCAACTATAAACATGTCAAAAACTTTATATTACATCACCAACTTTTATTGAATTCATTCTTAAACAATATAACATATGCTTATCTAAAACAAACAGTATGTACATAAAATGTTCCCAAATCAACATGTGAAAAAAAATAAATAAAATAAAAACGTGTCTACTAGACACATAGACAGACACACACACACACACTTCACTTACAAATATACATTATCATCTGAATCAAACATTGACAAACTAGAATTACTATACACTTACATACATAAAGTAATATTTACAGTTTTTTGGGTAGGCTTAGACTCTGTTAACTTCTTGAAACTTGGATAGACATATCATCTCTCCTTGAATTCAGAATGTCACAAATTATACTGACATTAGTTAAAATGTTAAATGCATGTAAAACAATTAACCAATGAAAATCAAACACAAAAGTAAAAATATCAAAATTCTTTTATTTTTATTTTTATGTATATCTCATTCTTTGATGAAGCTTTCATAAAAGTGAAACATCTGTTTTTTATCTTATCATTTTGTTGCCTTCCGAACCATACTTGATCTCAACATGTGTGTGTGTTTGTGTGTGCACGTGATATAGGTGGTAGAATTGTTAGTGGTATGGAATGAGAAATGGGACAGCCAAGTTCAAATTCTATTGTTACATTCACTTCTGTGATCTTAGGAAAAATATAAATTAATTTTTTTCTTCCCCTATCTACAGGTTTAATACTAGAGTAGAATGCACTCTTTAGCCTTGGGTTAGCAACCAGTTTAAGAGATGAAAGCTGTTTGGAGTCCTCATAGCACTGTACAACAGTTATCGATATTTATTTCTTCCAAAAAGTGTGGTTGATTCTGCACAAGCCTTTACTATGAGTGTGGGCTAAAAAGTTCATAGGCTGACTAAAGGTGTGATGCTAGAGCTGTGAAATCATGTATGCATTAATTTCAACTCTTATTAACGAATTGTTTGCTTCTAGGTGAACTGACATCTGACTAAGACTTCAAAAGTAACTAGTCCTGACTTCTCTTGAAGATGGGAAAAAAAAATGGCATTGTAGTATTATCAAGTACCTGCATAAAAAGGGTTTAGCCCCAAAAACCATGCATGCTGACATGGTTGTGCATTAAGGGATGTTACTCCAGCTTTTTCAACAGTACTCATTTGTCAAAAATGACAGGCGAGTTCATCAGATGCACTCTCATCAGGTAAAAGTTCAAATTATGTCTTAGCAATAATATAAATGTTGGTCAAAATTTTGTTGGTGTGTTCCGAAAAATTACCTGCAAAAGGACAATAACAATCAAATTTTCTTGGCATATGTGAAAGCATATTGCAGAAAATAATCATATTTTTAAGTAATTTCTTGCAAATTCCTCTAGATTTTGGTATTAATTTGTAGTTTAAATGTGCATGTTATGTATCAGATATTTTTTTCATTATTAAACTGTTACTGACATTACCATTATTATTTACATTATTCTCATATTACTAAAACATTTTGCAACTTTTTATATATCTAAATATATATAAAACATGTTTAAATAAATGCTAACTTTAAAATTATCTAGTGTAATCTAAAACCAGATTCTGAACTACTTTCAGCAACATGGTCATGTGAGTATAAAATCTGTTTAAAATTTTTATATTGGATTTCCAAAACGTTGAAACACAAAAAGACATAACCTATTTACATCTCCATTTTGAAGATAGCTAAAACTTAGTCCTTTTGCATTATTTTTATCTATATTATTGCAACCAGACATAAGTAAAAGAAAGAATGATTAAGAAAGCAAATAACAAATAAATAAGCAATTTGTAAAATATTCTTTGATAAACATAAATTGGCACATAGCACAAGAGTGAAAAGAATTTTCAGATTAGCAGGAATTTTGATATTGATCTGTTAAATTTAGAGAACAATTATTGATTGTTTCTGCAAATTTTGATTCATAAGACAATGGGAAAATTGTATGATTTCAGTACGTAATTTCACCATGATAAAAATGACATCAGCTTTATAACTACTGTTCAAATTTTTGACAAATGTGCTAGGTTCACTCTAGACTGTTTCATAAAACAAAATATTAACCTCTTTTGAAAAAATGCATTAACAAGTATTAAATTTTCTCATTTTTATTGGAGAATAAATAAATTATTAAATGAAAGAAAAACTCATTTTAAGTCATTATAAATCTGTCTTATATGCTGCTTAATAAGTTTTGTAGCCTAATGATGAAAAAGATTATCTATAGATCAAATGAACATTATACAGGGAGAATTTCATATAAAATTACAGTTAATAACTGTGTCAAACTGCCTATATATATATATATATATATATATATATATATACACACACACACACACAATCTACCTAATTGTTTGGTCTCTAAACTTTCAGCAAGTGCTGATGACTGTCATTGGGTTCAGCTGTTTGTTGACTGATGAATTTGTTTTTTACAGCTTACCCCTTTAAAGCCAAAACACATTTCAGATTGTAGGAGGTTGCTAACAGTGCCTGGTGTTTCCAAGTAGTCCTCAATCTAAGTACAATTTGCATAAAGGAATTCACTCATCTGCCGGTTTCATTTGTGCTTTTATGGAGGATACCATTTGCCAAATTGTTATCTCTAACAAGGCAAAAATAATTGTTGTATACTTACCTATATACATAATGGTATGTTCCTATCTTCTTAAATACATAGACACTATTGGAGTAGAGAGTGATTATGTTCACTAGTAGTGTATCTATTTCATGCAGCATGCGAATCTCATACTTGTTGATATACCATTACTCCCAACCTTCATTTTAGCGATTACTCATGCAGTAACCTTTTAGGGTTACCACATTGGTGGCGAAGATTGTGAAGCTATCCAAAATAGAATATTTTGGTGGCAAAGATCATGCCATTGACTGAAATAGAATATATTGGTGATGAAGATTGTGCCGTTAGCCAAAATACAACATTTTGGCATCGTAGATTGTGCTGTTGAACAAAATACAACACTTTAGTGTTAAATATTACGGCTTTGGTCAAATACAACATTTTGGTAATGAAGATTGTGGCATTCACCAATACAACATTTTGGTGATGATTTTTGGTGGCAAAAAATTTTGGCAGAGCTTAGAAAAAAAAAAAGTTACCAACACAACATTTTTGTGATAAAGATTTTGTGTCAGAACTCAAATAAATGTTTGTGGATATAACGTTCCACAAGCATAGTATTGTCAAAAATGCAAAGAAAAAAGTTACAAAGACAATTTATCTAAGCTAAGGTTTTCATATAAAAATTCACTAAGAAACATTGGTAAAGGGTGATCAAAAAGTACAAAAAATATAAAGCATTTTTTTGGCTACAAGGATTTTCAAGGATTATGTGATATCAACTAGTTATGTGAAACCAAACATTGAAAAAAAAAAAAAAAAAAAAAAAAACACAATATTATTCTGATTAAAACATAATGAAAAGGTATCTGGAATTAAAAATTCAATTTGCAAAAAACATGTTATGTGTTATGTGAGAATAATTTGCAGTGGGGAAAAAGAATTTTTTAATTGACAGTTGCAAAAAAGTATTTAAATATGGAAGAGTTTTAAAAAGAGTTGTTGAAAATTTTAAAGCAACAAGAACAACGAAAACACCTTTAACAAAGGTTAAAAAAAAATTGAGGAATTGTTTTTGAAAATGTTTACAAGCTACATTAATGATGATTTGAATGTTTTTTTTCTCAGGATGTCATTGTGAAAGTGATGAGAGATTTCAACTACAGGCCTGAGGAAGATGTAACTTTTGCATTGTATTTCCATAGATATGAAGACCATTACAACACAGAGTGCATAAATTGATCAGACCAGAATAAGGTTAGACTAGTTTTACAAAAATTTTTTTTTTTTTTTCCTTTTTTTTGAAATCTTACTGTTTTTTTTTCTGTTTTTTTTAAAATTGGAGTAGATAGACTAAACTATCGCCCGGTTCACACTCCACCCACGTCTATTGAACAGGTGAAGAGGCTTATCCCTTGTTTCCTGTTTAGGATGCGGTTTCCGGTTTTTCTTTTCTAATCTTCTCACTGATTTTTCAATTGAGTAGATAGACTAAACTATCGCCCGGTTCACACTCCACCCACGTCTATTGAACAGGTGAAGAGGCTCATCCCTTGCTTCCTGTTTAGGATGCGGTTTCCTGTTTTTCTCTTTTCTAATCTTCTCACTCTTATGTAGCCCCCTGCACATCAGTGGCGTTACCGCCTTGCTTGGGGTGATATGATTAAAAAAAAAAATAAAAATAAAAATATGAAGTTCATGAATTATATTCTCCCAAAGAAGACAAGTGACTTAACATTTAATGAAACACATTACTTTTGGAGCTGTTCAGCCTGAAAACGTCATTATTCCATAAGAGGTGGAAGTGTATGAATGACGAGGATGACTTCACTATGTTTGCTAGTATTGTAAATAACCAGTGTGAGGAATTAAAATTGGCAGAACTAAGCCCAAACAATTTCAAATGTTTAATATTTGTGCAAGGTTTAGTGTTAGCTAAAAACACTGAAACCAGGAAGAGGATTCCAAACAAACTTGAAAACAAATCCAACTTTACTCTGCACAACCTGGCAGAAGATTGTTAGAAATGTATAAACATTCGGCAAGATGCTAAGAATATTGAACTAAGCACTGTGTCAAAAATGTATGCCATAAAAATAAAACTGTGAAGAAAAAAGAAATTACGTCAAACCCCTGCTATGATTGTGGAGGGCTACATTCGTATAATATTTGCCCATTTAAAAAAAAAGGAATGCATTCGTTGTGGAATAAAGGGACACAAAAAAATCTCACTGCAAGATGAAAATTAAAACATAAGTTAAGAATTTTGTTAGAGTGGCTAATGTTAATGAATCTTCAAGTCAGAATACAAGAAAATTTGTATAGGTGAAAATCTTGAGCAAAAATATCAAGTTACAACTTGACAGAGGTTCTGATTTAAGTGCAATAAATGTTTATAGTTGGAGGATAATAGGAAAACCAACATTAATGGTTTCAAAAAAATAGCTTGTTCTGTCACAGGTGAGAAAATTAAATTTGAAGGCAAATTTATTTAACAAAAAAAATGTTAACATTAAAAATATTCATCATGAAAAACATAAATTGGTACAGATTGAATAGAAAAATTCAAATTATGGAACTGTCCAATCAGTTCATTTTGTCAAAAAGTGAGTACTACCAATGAAACAGAAGCTCTAAAAAAAGAATTAAAAAGGAAATTCCCGGAGATATTTTCTGATGGACTTGGCAGGTATAACAAGTTAAAGCTGAAAGAAAGCATACAAACAATTTTCAAAAAGAAAAGAAATGTACCCTTTTCATCAATCAAACAAATAAACGACAAGTTCAATAGACTTTAAAAAAAAGTATCGGTGTTTTGTCCAAAGTTGAGTATAACGACTGGGCTTCGGCGATAGTATATATTAAAAAAAGTTGAAGATACATATCTGTGCAGATTTTTCCAGATGCTATCAAAGATTATCACTATCCACTTCTGGAAAAGGTTTTTGCGCAGCTTAGCAGAGATAAAATTTTTTCAAAGTAGAGCTTAGCAATGCATATCTTCAAATTCAAGTTGATGACAAATGTACAAAATTTTTTACCATAAATACACACAGAAGATTATATATATTTAATCATTTACCATTACGGTCACTCCAGATATCTTCCAGCAAGTCATGGACACGATGCTAAAAGGTGTTGACTTTACGGTCATACACCTTGATGATATTTTGTTGGGAAGTGAGAACACAGAACATAAAAAAACGTTTAAAAGAATTCAGGATTATTGATTCAAGCTGAGGGATGAAAAGTGTGAATTCTTTATTGAAAAGATTAAGTACTTTGGGACAGATTATTGACAAGAATGGCAGAAGACCGGATTCAATGCAAGCTAGTGCTATTAAGGACATGCCTGCTCACGAAAATGTCAATTCCCTACAAAGTTTCCTGAGATTAACAAACTATTATTATTGTTTTGTGAAAAACATGCATTGTTTGAGAGCACTGTTAAATAAACTTTTGAAGAAATACACAAAATGGATCTGGATGTCAGAGTGCCAGGAAGCATTTCATAAGATGAAAAGCATATTAACTTCAGATTTATTTTTGGCAAACTATGATCCTAAAAAGAATTGACCGTAGCAAGTAACATGAGTGCTTATGGCATCGGAGCTTGTATTAAGCATAAATTCAATAACAGCTTTATTAAACCGATTGCACATGCAGTGAAAAAAAATTACTCAGTAATTAAAAAGTAAAGTTTAGAGATTACTGTTGCTCTTAAAAAATTCCAGATTTATTCACAAGAAAACATTTACATTGCAGATGGATTATAAACCGTTTTAAAAAATAAAAAAAAGAATTAGTGACTCATATGGCTAACAAATTGCAATGATGGAGAACTATTCTTCTAAATTATGACTTTAGAATGAAGTTATTGTCGTCGAGTAAGCCAAGTCATGTGGACAGATTGTCCAGACTGATTCCAAGAAATAATGAACTCTTCAAAGACACAGTGATTGCTGCTCTTCAATTGAAGGTAGAGATTAAAAATACTTTGTACAATACTGTGCAGGAACTATCATTAATGTTGGAGGATATGAAAAAGAAATCACTGGATGACAAATTCATTATTGAAATGAAAAATAAATTAAAAGACAAGAATAAAAAAGACCCTTAAGTTTATTCAATATGTGACAATGTTCTCATATACAGTGAAAGAGTAGTGGTACCTTTAACATTACAAAAAAAAAATACTGAAAGAATTCCATACAGAACATTTTGGTATATCCAGTATGAAGAACTTAATGAGAAGCTATGTTTACTGGCATAGCATGTATAGAGACATTGAAACTTCGGTAAAGTTGTGCAAAAGCAGTGCTTTGGCAGCTAAGGTACCATCAATTAAGTTTAATCCATAGCCAGAGTCTGACTACCCAGGGTCATGTCTTCATATTGATTTTGCTGGTCCAATAAATGGATCATAATATCTTATTGTTGTAGACAGCGTTTCTAAATGGCCAGAGATTTTCAAATGTAACAGACCAACCATGCAAATATTAATACAGTTTTTTACACATACTGTTCACGAGGTTTGGAGTTCCAGATTCAATTGCTCCTGATAATCATTCGCAATTTACATTGAAAGAGTTCAAGGAATTTTGCAAGATGTTTGCGTTAAATCACATTACAAGTACTCCTTACCATCTAGGATCCATGGCCAGGAAGAGCATTTTGTGGATACATTCAAAAGAGCTTTAAAAAAACAAAAACAATGGTGGATCTAGTAATACAACAATTTCTGCAAGTGTATAGACTGACACCAAATAAAAACCTGCCTTCAGCCATGGCTCAAGCAGAGATTATGTTTGTGCGTAAGATACGATCAGTGTTTGATAAACTGATTCCTAATTGGAAAAAATATGAGCATAAAGGAAAAGAAAATGGGAAGAACTTTTAAAATATTGGTCAAGAGGTTTTTTACCATATGTATCAAGTGAATAAGACGTATTGAAAAGTTGATACTATTGTCTGAAGAATTGAAAAAATGGTATAGCTGGTTAAGGGAGCAGAATTAGTGCATAAAAGGCACTATAACCAAATAAAAAAGAGGCATGCAGTTCAAGAGAACAATTCTTCAGATGAGGTGGAATTAATGGAATTTCTATGATACATTTGACGTGCCCATTCTACAAAATCTTTTGAAATAGAAGTTTGAAAAAGGTGTAGTAAGAGGAAGAGAAAGCATACAGAAAGGATTGACATTGACCCTAAAAAGAAAAAAATACTGACTCTGGAAAGAGCCAATCTAAAAAGTGGGGTTTTGTATACCTACCTATATATATAATAGTACGTTCCTATCCTCTTAAATACGTGAAGTAGAGTAGAGAGTGATTATACTGACTAGCAGTGTACCTACTTCATGCAGCGTGTGAGTCTTGTACTTGTTCCTATACTATTATTCCCAAACTCTGTTTTGGTGATTATTCATGCAGTAACCTTTTAGAGTTTCAACAATAATAATGAGTTATTGATGGGAAGGTTCAACCTCTACTGCCATAACACTAATATTTCTCTTTGACATTGTGGACCAACATAATAAAACAGGAAGTTTGATTTTCAGAATGATCCTCACAAATATAGATACATACTTCTTTTCTTAGGTAGAGAGGACTGAAGTTACTATTTTGAAATCTGGATGGAAGCTTTCATTTACATTTTTCATTGGCAGAAGTTTTGTATTTTTTGAAATAAAACAAAGGAATGTTATTTTTTTCAGCTAACAAAAAATATGCTTTTTTGCTGTTAAATAAAATGTTTTACCCTTTCACAACATTCAATAAAGTAACTTGAAGCAACCAAAAAATCTTTTACACTTTTTCAAACCTTAAAGGCTAACCTTATTTATTCATATGTTCTCATAACTATTCTTGTTTGAAGTAATCGATGAACACCCCATTTTTTCATTTTCTTTTTCAATCTCTCATAAATATCTGTAACCAAAATTCCCTGTTGTTTCAGAAAAAAATTTGGTTAGCTGCAAGGCAAGTACCAATCACTGATCTAATTAGACCTACCACATAGATGCTATTCCAACTATTTCAAAAACCTTGCAGCTAATTTTTTTAAAGTTCTGCCCACAAACTATTTTCTTGATGAATCAATCATATTAGGATCATTGCTGGATTTAATGAGATTTCTCCAAGATAAGGATTAAATCCTCACAGAATAAATAAAACATCAACATCAGAAAAAATAAAATGATTATACTGGAAATATAAAAAAGCATTGCTTCAGGCTCAACATCTTAAGTTTTTTAAAACTGATCTTGATATGTACAACAATGTTACATGAATTTTTTTTAAAGTTATTTTTGTTTGATATTTTTTATGGATAAAATTTTATTTTCAAATAATTTTATGATGATTTGTAAATGTTCTGAAAACTTTACGATTATAGGTTTATTGAATAAGAGAAATTGGTTCTTATTCACTGAAAATGAATAAGTTTTGCAAAAAATATTTTTATCCAAAGCTGCTTTAGATTTCAAAAAGTCAGAGAAAAAGGATATCATCCAAGATTTACAATAAAATCTTGACACTTCATTATACATAAAGATAAGCACACATGTTCCATACTTATGATGAAAGATATGACTGACCTATGCATTAAACCAGTTATAAAAAATACAGCATTTTCAAGTAAAAAGATAGTCAGCAAGATATCAACTGTGACATAGATATAGTTTTATTTTTATGGGCACATAGTTAACTCTCTGCTTTCATTCATATAAATAATCCAGATTATGTGAATTTCAATCCAATAAACTGTGGCAATATTTCAATCTACAAAGTTTGTCCAAAATTAGTTAAAGCAAGTAAAAGAAACATACAATGATTCAGTACACAGACTTCTATAGTAATTGCTATATTACTCAGAGTAGTGCAAGCCCAAGGCAGTGTTTCTGCTAGTAAAAGAATAAATTTCTGGAATATGGCCATGTTTTGGTAGACCTGCTATCACTGTCAGCCAGGGCTTATTGATTTCACTCTGCATGCTGCGTAAGTGTAACACTCTGTAACTTGTGTCTATAACTCATGTAGCATGTTCAGACAAATCAATACATACTGATGATCATGGCATGTCTATCAAAGTATGACAGGGTATCATAAATTAACATGTACTGGTCACTTTCTCTTTTTCATAAGCTATAACTTAAGTGATTATTTGGTTACATAATGAAATACTAGTACAGGTTCAAGGGCAGAGTATTAAATAAGAATGCAATCTCTAAAGTTTACACTGATGCTAATTAGGTGAGGCATATTAGCTTAACACTGACTGAAACAAAAAAACAAAACAAAACAAAAAAACAATAAATAAACAAAATAAAACTTGACAAGATAAAACATTTTACTTTAGTGATGAACATTGTGTCTATAATCCAAAAGGTGTGACATAATTGTCTCATAAAAATGACAGGTTCATTTACATATGTGTGTGTGTGTGTGAGAGAGAGAGATTTTTATAACTATTCATATTTTGGTTTTTAATATTAAAACACAATGTTAATGAAACTGAGATATTAGTCATATTACCATCAACAGTTATCCACCTCCAATAAACATACAAACCTAGTAGAGCTCATCACCACAACTTCCTATCTCTTGTAACCTTTAGTTATGTTTATCCCTTTTCCAAGCCTCTTACTCTCTTCCATAATCTCCCATTCATTCACACATTCATCTTTTGTCTCTTTTTTCATTTGATATGTCCTTTGAGTGTGTAATTTTTCAAGCCCTCCTTCCTTATTATGTGTCCAATAAAATTCATCTATCTCTTTTTGATTTTGATAATAAATATCCTTTTTGTTATCATTTTCTTTAATACTTTTCTCCCACTATCAGTTCTGGATTATTCTAACATCCTTCCCCAAAAATGGTTAAAACTTCTGAATTATAATTATGGTATAGATGAGGTTGTGATAATAAATGAGTGAAGGCCAGTTTTATTAGCTATACCATCATTTTTATATTTGTTGTAGTCTCCATAAGGTTAAATTTTTTATTATATGTGAATGATTATCATTTCTGTCCTTTTTGTATTTTGTGTCTGATATGGTTCTTGTATAAGTCATTGTGGTATTCATGTGAATGTTCATTATTATATATGTATTGCTGTGTTCAGGTTATAAAGAGATTTTATTTCGTGTATATCTATATTCACGTATAGAATATTTGTTCTTACATGTGTGCATCAGGTGGAATATAGTATCAGGTAGTTTGTGCTATGGTATATTTTGTTCTGGGTATCTGAGTATGTGAATTGTACTCTTGAATTAATTCCTTGGTTTTTGCATATTCTTTTGGTGAAAATTAATTAAATACATCTCTGGTTAGCATATTGATTGCTAACCAGAGATGTATTTAACGGTTGCCGCAAACTTCTGCATGCCCAACTAAAGAGGCTATGCACATGTTCACTGTTCTTTTTATATTTTCTCAATGCTTATGCATTTCTGATTTAATCTTTGAAGGAGCATTAGTCATTGGTTATGTCTAGGTTACCAGAAATATGGAAAACTAGAAATAGGGAAAGATGTCTATGCTGAGAGAAAAAGAAAGAGAGAATTTCTGTCACTTTATTAGTAAAGAGGGAAGGGTATATTTCAATACCTATCTACTCACCACATAATTATTATCACTTTCCAAAAATAAACATTATGAAAGTAATTTATTTCTCTTGATTGAAAATTCCTAGATTTTCCTGTACATCCATTAAAACTGTGTGCACACATGTTTGTAACTACTTATTTTAGAAATACCTACAGAAATCTCAAATAAAAAGATTAAATGAATAAGTGAAATCTAAGAGTGACAAGTTTTAAAGAGAATATTTAGAGATTCCACAAAAGAAAAACAAACTTGGACTTTTTTTTTTATTTAGTTAGTAAAAAGAATTCCTTGACCATATTTACATTATGATTTCACAATTGTTTTCTCATTATTTAAATTTCTGAGAAAGTTTAGATATTATTTCAAATAAATCATTGAATTGTAGTAAATGCAATTATTTATTTGGACAAATATACTCATCTTTGTTATTTTTAATCTGTTAGTCTACATGTGAATAAAGAAATATTGTGGAAAAATTAACCAAATTGAAAAATAACCATTTAAATAATTAAGTGAATAGTCTGTCCTTAAGAACCAACCAGGTGGTTTTAATAGTTGCTTTGAAATATTGTACTAAAAATGTCACTCAAATTGTCATCTTATTAATCAAAGGAGTGAGAAGTAACTATATCATAGCATATAAAATTTCCCCTTTTTTCCTTTCCACAAAAAGCTATCTCAAGTCATATATGTAAATTTGAGACATCTTATGTTTATCTAGACACCATAAGTTATGAGCAAATACTGAAAATCTGAAGTCAAAATACTGTCATATTAAAGGCAAATTAGGGGTGAGGGTTCTTACATACCATCAAATACAGTGTTACTGAGCTCAATTTTCTCATTTAACATCTCAATGTTCAATGTCGATAATTATTCATAATAAAAGATAAAACAGATTCGTGAAGTGTAATTTTTGTGTTAATAAAATATGACTAGCTATTGTAAAGTAATTAGGTGAGTTATTTATTTTAATTTCCTTCAAGAAAGAACTTATTTAAATGAAAACTAGTTTTAAACTCTGGTAAAAAAATAAGTCAGTGAATGACATACAAGAACATTGTTAGTTCTTCTCTCTTTTGATACTGAAAAATGTTTTAAAAAATAACAATTAAAAGTTATAGCTAAAATAAATATGGTGTCATCACATTCTATGCACCCATGAATATTCAAATTTGATGACAATATGCATGTTATCTCTATGAAATTACTATATCACTTACAAGCAAATTACTTGGGTAATTTTTAGGCCCACTGATAATATTGCAGATAAAAAATAATATACTAAAGAATGAAAAAAAAAAAAACAACAAAAAAACAAAAAATAAACTCGTTTATAGATATTTATGGAGTTTATCTTTGTTCAGCATAGGTCACAACAATGGAGCATCTAGGGAGAATAAAACTTTCTACTTTGAGATATAGACAGCTTGTTATCCATCACTATCATCTTCACCTAAAAAAGCTTATTTTATAAGGCATGTCTTAATCTTCTCCCCACTCCACTTTCACTACTCATCTTAAATATTTCCACCTACCCATATCCCTTTATTCTCTTGGCTGATTTGAACTGTGATCTTTCTTTTATTCTCTCTGCCTTTCTTTTTCCATAACCATTTTTTTTTTTTACGAAATGGTTGCTGAGAATTTCTCAAGCCAACCCACTTCCCAAAACCTGACCAAATTACTAAACATCAAAATTTAATTTAGGATTCCTTCTTGGTTTAACCAAAAACTTTCAGCACCTTGTATCTTTCATTAAACACACTTCTTTTTTAATTCATTGTTCTTTTTTTTATTTCTTTGGTTAGTAGCAGGTTAATTCCAGTTTTCCCTGAATTTATTAATTTGAAAAAAAAAAAAACCTCTCAAAATGAGTTAATGATTACAATAATTTTTCATTATGATCTTTATTGGCAGACATCTTTTTATCTGCTAATTTTTTGTATACTTCATCTTTTTATTTTCTTATTCTATACATGACTTCTTTCTATATAACTTTTATTTATAACTTTTTTTTTTATATTTCCCCCTTCTGTATTCTTTTCTCATTTATCTTTGCTTTTTCTTTTTCAATCTAATATTTTTTTTTTTACTTTCACCTTTTACTTTTATCAATTCTACTTTTCCTTTCTAATTTTTTCTTCATTGTTTCTCATTCATGTTTTTATGGTTTATAAAATGGCAAGTGTTCTAAAAATAGAAAAAGATAGACACACTGACATCAAGAATTCAAAATTGGGTGGCAAAATAAGGAACCGTGTCTTTTGGTAGGAGTAAGAAGTAGGAGTTAAGGACAGTAGCTTTGGGTCGGAGATTTGAAAAGGGAAAGACGCAAGTCAGTTGACCACTAGAGTCCAGAAGGGATAGGCTCGTTTACTACTAGCATCCTACAGTGAAGAGAATTTAGCTAGTCTGCTCCTGTATCCACGCAAAATTTAAAGGTTGTAACTTGATGTAAAAAACCTAAAGTTTTATACCAAAAATAAACATCATTAATTCAAGTTTGTGTTATCTTCTAATTATACCAAAATGAAGCAACACAACAATGTCTATTGTCTTTATATCTTTTGTATATTTTTTATATATATATATCACTTTATCTTTTCCCTTTGGACACATTTATCTCTCTCTCTGACTTAGTTCCCTTTATTCTCTCTCCTTTTACTTCACTTTATTATTGCTTGCCTCTTAAACCTTCCATCTTTCCTACATTCTCTCTTGTTCTTTTACTTCTCGGTTTTCTTTCTCCTGTTCACTTTTTCTCTTCTTCCATCTTTTCTTTGCTTTACTTTTTGTGTTTTCCATTTTTCTTTCTTCCTTTTACTTATTCATCTTTTCTTGCTTATTATCCCTTACTTATGTCTATCCCTGTTCTTTCTCTCTATTTGTATACTTTCTTTTCTCTACTTCTCTTGATCTCCTTTTATTTTTTCCTACTTCTTCACCTTAATCTAGTTTTCATTTTTATTTTCTTTCACTTTATTGTCAATACTAGTCACAATAAATAATCAGTGTATTAATAACCTGCTAATTTACATTTACATTTAGATATATTTAACTTTTGACAGCTTTCTCTTTAAAAGTGCATTACTTTCATTCAATTCATTATTTTAACACTACATTTTTTCTTCATTCTGCATAATTAGGCTATCTTGCCCAAGACACACCCATACTATTGCTATAGCTGCAGTACACATAATGCCCAACAAGCCTCAAGGGCTATGGGTCCTGTGACTGTAATACATTTTTCAATTTATAATTTAAGGTAATTCACCATTGATTTATTTGTAACATTAGCATAAAAAATTATTTAAGAACTTATAGTTCATACTCCAAATATAAAATTACCTTCTATTCAATACAAATATCATATTGCTGTCAGTCAACCATTACCACCAATTCATCTATAATTTTCTTTACATAAGTTTTAATTTAATTCTAGCTATAGCTAATCTTCTGAAAGGATTTTAGTGTTCAGCTTGCATAAATTGGGCACCTGCAGTTGTAAATAAATGGTTGAAACATAAGATCACAAACTGACAAATGAGGCTCTATAACCAGTAATAGATTGGTGACATGTTCAAGAAAAAAAAAGTCAAAAGATATATACAAAAAAAAAAAAAATTTAATATCTCTACTTCTAGAGCCAAGTAATTACTTCACCCCTACCATTCTCAACAACATATAGAAATATAGAAGGTTTCGCTATTTATTTAGAAAGCTTAGCCAAATATGACACAAAACCATCAGAGTAAGGCACTACACAGTAATAGACTGTAAAACTAGCTATATGGTGAGGTGTACCTAAGTTTCATTTGACTGTATTTGTTTAAATCTTTATTGTATCTCAATTTTTGTCATATTCAATAAGAAATTATTTTAGAAGTGCTAACAATACTTAGTTTTAAATTTAGTGACAGCTTTTGTAACTTCAATACATATTCAACAATGTTTCAAAACACTTCTATTTTTGAGATTTAATATTTCTAACAGCAAAAAATATTACCAATATGGATGGGAACTATAAGTATAACATGATGAGTTTATATATTTAAACCTAAAACTAATAAAAGTAATGGTTTAAAAATAAAAACAAAATATTTTTATACAGTTTTAACAAATGCATAAATTATTTTATGATAAGGGTGCTATAAAAAAAATTAGTTGTGTTTCTTATCCAGTATTTAACCAGTTGATTTATTTTGTCATATCCAAATTTTTATGCATATTTATATCCACTAACATTAGCATTAACAGTGTAAAGGGGACATTAACATTGTAAAGCAGACAAATTTCCTCAGAATTTATCCCTTGCCTGGAATAAAAGGACATCAGTGACAGGTGTCACTGGACCATTATTTTGTGACTGTTTGCAACAAACAAAAAAATAGCTCTTGGGACGTGGAATGTCAAAACCATGAACAGCTGCAGACAACTGGAAAACATGAAGCACGAGATGACTAGATTAAACAAACATTTTAAGCAGATGTGAAACGAGATGACCAAATAATGGAGACTTCATCAGTGATGACCACAGAATTATATATGCAGAAGGTGAAAATAATGAAAAGGCAGTCGGCATAATACTGGATAAAGACACAAGGAAATGTGTTATGGGATACTGCAAGTCTAGTAGTTAAACTGAAAGGAAGGCCTCTCAATATATCGGTAATAGCGATATATGCACTGACAGCACAAAGTACAGAAGAAGAAATTGACTACTTCTACTCCATTCTTGATTATGCCAAGAAACAGTACAAAGAAGACATTAGAATCATCATGGGAGATCTCAATGCCAAAGCTGGCCAAGGGAGAGAAGGTGAAATGGTTGCAAATTTTGAACTAGGACAGTGCAATGGCTGTGGTGAAAAATGGGTCCAATGGTGAATAGCAAATGATAAAATAATATCTAACACCGAGTTCAAAGAGCACCCAAGAAGACTATGGACATGGAGAAGTCCAGGAGGAGAAATTAAAAACCAAATTGGTTATGTTACTATGAACAAGAGATTCAGAAATGCAGTACTTCCTTGGAAAGCCTACCCAAGTGCTGACTGCAGAAGTGACCACATACCAGTTTTATGCAAACTAAGGATAAAACTAGGGTGATTAAGGAAACTTAACACAGCCCAGACACAATAGACTCATGAATGACTCGAACCTGCAGGACATATCTGAACGAGCAATAGAAATGCAGAAGGACTTTTATCTGTGTTTTATGCACTATGCAAATGTGTTTGACAAAGCACACCACAAAGACTTGATAGAGATGCTAGACAAGATCTTCTTGGAAAAGTTGTTAGGATAATCAAGAATATATATTGGCAGCAAACTGCTTGGATATGGGTAAAAAGTGAATTCAGCAAAAATAGAAAGGGGTGTAAGACCAAGAGATGTTTTCTCACCAGATTTATTCAACTTATACAGCGAGACAATTCTGAGAGAAATAAAACCCTTGACAGGATTCATCATTGGTGGCCACAATCTCAACACTGTAAGATACGCAGATGACACAGTGTCAATAGCAGACATGGAAATGAGAATTCAGGACCTCTTACAGAAGGTAGCAAGAGAAAGCAACAAGAAAGGACTAAGCATAAACTTTAAGAAAATTGAATGCATGGTCATCAGCAAAAAGAAGACCCCAAAATGCCAACTACAGGCCAGACAATCTAAAAAAAAAAAACAAGTAAAGAAATTTAAATACCTGCGAAGGGTGCTGACAGAGAATGGAAAGTGTGATGTTGAGATCCAAAGATGCATTGGCATGGACAAGGATGCATTTCAAAAGCTAACCAGTGTACTGAAAAGCAGGAAAGTCTTACTGGAAACAAAGAAAAGAGCGCTGGATTGCTATGGGATGTCTGTCCTTCCGTATGGCAGTGAATATTGAACAATCTCCTCAAGGATGAAAGAGAAGCTTGAAGCAGCAGAAATGTAGATTTACAGAAGAATACTGAGGATACCATAGACTGAGCATGTGACTAATGATGTATGAGTATTGGAGAGGATATGGAAACAAGGAGAATACTTGTACTTAATCTAAGGATGGGACAGATGAGGTTTTCCTCTTTCTGCTGGAAAGTTAATAGTAACTTCAAAATTAGTAACACATCACTCAATAAATCCTGAGCCTAACTAATAAAACAAAAACTTTCAGACAAAACTCAACTTTATTCATCAATATAGTCTCCTTCTAGAGTGATACACTGATTCCAATGCTTCTCTAACAATTTGATGTCTTTTTTGTAGAATGATTTGTCTTTGATCTCAAAATATGCCTCAGTTTTGATATCACTTCTTCATTGGAGCCAAATCTCTTTTCCTGGAGCATTCTTTTGAGGTCTGCAAATATCAGTAATCACTGGGGGCTAGATCTGGAGAATAGGGTAGATGTGGAAGCAATTCAAATTACAATTCATGCAGTTTGCCATTGTTGCGATCAACTTGTGACACATTGTGTTGTCTTGGTGAAAGATCACTTTGTTCTTCTTCATACGTGGCCGTATTTTGGCAATCTCTTTTTTCAAATACACCAATAATACTATATAATATTCGCTATTGATGGTTCTTCCTTTTTTCAAGATAATTCATGAAAAAATACCTTGCGCATCCCAAAATATGGGTGTCTCAAAACTTTGCCTGCTGATGTTTGCGTCTTTGGTCAGCTTTCACCTTTCAATCATTGACACATTGTCTTTGATCGACTGTGAGCAAACGCTGTACCCACATTGAACACAGTTTTCTCATTGACAAATGTCCATGCAAAATGGTGAATACACTGCCTTTTGATATGTTCTACTCCTCTGATATCTCACGCAACTTCAATTTACGATTGGCCAAAACGAGTTAGAAGATTTTTTCGTGTTTTCCGGGACAATTTCTGATTTTGTGTGACCTGAGCATTTAACATTATTTGTGCCTGTACGACTGCATTTAAAGTCATATCACCTTTTAAACATTCTTTCTGATGGAGTACTTATCAAGCTATTGCTTTGCTTGAACAGTATTTTTCCCCATCAGAAAGAGATGCTTTATCAATATACGATTCAGATTTTTCCATTGTTTTGAAAATTTGCAACAGTAGCTCCACTTAAATAACTGTAATTTGTAAACTAATAGTCCGATTGAGCCCCAATTTTGTCACTTGCCATTTGAAGGTTAGTCCTTCATAAAAATCATATGGATATTTTATTAGTATGACCATCTATATGACTTTTTGATTGATGTGATACTGTCATATCCAAGATGATGTGGATCAAGACACAGCTAAACTTGCATTATTTCAGGCTTTGAAAATTTCATCACAATTATAAAATCAATTAGAAATAAGGATACTATTTAGCTGACACTCATCTCTAGATGCTGTATTGACATTAAAACTGTTAATGGACTATTTTGAACAAGTTTATCTTGCTATCTTCAAGATAGAAGACTGAGAGCATCCCATTTCGACAGTTATCTACTTTTGAGTTTTATCAGCTTCATATAATGCATGAATTATTAGATTTATCTTCCTCTAACATTTACTTAACTCCTGCTATTTATGATGTTAGTGATAATATGCTAAACACCAAAGATTCTACTCTTTTTATAACAATACTTTGGCTGAAAATACTAATGAAAAACCCATATATGTAACTGATTAAATAAATTTCAATTGTCAGGGAAGATATGGCAAATTATTTATAGACATTGAATTGATATACTGTTAACAGTAAACTGTTCAAGAAATATGAAAATTATTCACAAAAAAAAGTGTAATTTTTCTGAATTGTTGCATTTATACTCTATCTTCCTTCAAAGGTTTTATCAATTTGCAAATCTTGAAAAAATTCAGCTGATTCTTTTTCTTTTGTGTTTCAGCTTAAGATTTATTTTTTTAGATCATTCCAGTACATGTACTTCTTTTCTTTAACATTGTGACAAGCTTACACACTTTATTACTAAGTCTCCAGATTAAACATAAGTAAACAAAGTTGAACGTACATTCTATATTCAGTCATGATTTTCATGAAAATAAAATTGATAGTTTTCTTTTCTGCAAGAACTTCTTAAAGAATATACTCTTACAAGCTATAAAGAGCTGAATAAGCTTCAAAGACATTTCTAGTATTTCTCTAATATTATATAAAAGACAGTGCTGGACACTTTAGCATCAATGCAATAATATTACTTATGTTAGCAAGAATATTAAAGAGAGTTCCTGGAGTTAGAAGGTGGCTTGCTGCTGGCTGATCTCCAGTGAAAACTACCAGATAATCAGTATTATACACATTTTTTTTCGTTTTTTTACACTAATATTCACCTTATACAAAGTACGAGGATTGCTCAAAGTAAAAGGTTACTGAATGTGGTTGTTCTGTGAGCAGTAGGAATAAAGAACACAGTTTATATGGATATGTGAGAAAGGTAACATTTAATCCTTGACTTAAAGAGGTTAAAACTGTAGTAATCAGGAAAACATTCTCCTGGAATTCTGTTTCACAAAGCAACAGTTTTTGGGAAGAAGCTATCTGAGTGGAACTTACTCCTTACTAAACGAATATGAAGAGAATGATGGTAGTTCACCTCAAGGTATGTGGGTCTTAGCCAAGAGGAGTAGAGTTGGACAAGCTAAGGAATGTAACTCATCTACATATTTCTAATGGAAGTAGCGATAGAGTAGAAAAGGGCTTGCAATGTTTCATCTGTGGGGAAAAGGCTGTAGAGTGCAAAACAATTCAATACCCACAAGGCTATGTAAATGCTTTTGGATACTACCAAAAACGGGAAAATAAAGATTGGGTAGCTTTCGCCCAGATATGGCAGCAGTACTCCATTTTCAGCCTGATCTGATTCTTGTAAAGGTAGAGCATAACAGGAAGTGTCAGGCACTTACTGGAGTGGTACAGGAATCCAGTTATTTTTCCAGCATGTTTAGCAATCAATCATATGAATGAGTTCCACTTGAGGTCTGGGGTGAGATAAGTGCAATAGACATTCAAAGCAAGAGTCCTCTTTGAGAGAAAACCAATTCATTGAAATAGATGGAGATTTAGGGGCTGCTTAGTGATGATGAAAATGTGACCAGCCATTTCTTTCCTCTATTGAGTTGTTAAAACTAAGTCAGAGGAGAGATTAGCTGCCAGGCTTGGGTCATCTGAAGTTTTAGAGGTTCTATTGTATCATCTGCATTGATAGCTTTCATTAGTGATAATAAATAATGATGATATTCATTAACTTGTGGTGAAGATCATGTAACAAACCTTTTGGTCAGAAAATGTAACATACTATAATTCACTGTTTTGAATGCAAAATTTAAATCACTCTTTATTCAAACTGATGTATAAAAACATTTTAGTATTTTTAAACTATTTTCTTGTCACAATAAAATAAGGAAACTTGTTTTTAATAATTTTCATTTACCCTTTAAAATAAAACAAAGCTGGTTGATATGTGTTGAAGGATTTTTTTTTTTATTAGAGGAATTTTTCCAGTTGAACAACATTATTAAACTAAAGTTAGAAAGTATTTTTATTTCTGAAATTGGCAAAAAGTCTGAGTCAGTTTTTGATAATCTGTTTTATAAAAGGTAGTTATTTTTTAATGACTTTACTTCAGAAGCATAAATCATTTTCTATTAAATTTTACATGAAAACTTAGATTTTATTATGTATTGGAATTATTTCTTAAAAATCTTTTTAAATTTAATTAAGACAGACTTACTAAAATTATACTGATTATGCTTTTCTGTCTTATTACACAGAGTTAGAACAAAACTTAGTCCAAATGAGAATGCCTACAAAAATTAACTGAAAATATCAGTATTGATCTTCATATTATAAAATAAATTACATTTTTAAGGGAAGAATTTGCTACTGACTGAATCGTATAAAATTTCCCAACAAAAACTATTTCTGAGGAACTTAAGTAATGATTAATATTCTGAAGATGATCTGAATAAGCATCATAATGTTATCAATAAAATTCAGAGTGTATTTTACTCAAGCAATTGGAAAAATGGGAAATGTACAGAGATAAAAAAAAAAAACTATATAACAGAACTTGTAGGTATACACAAAAGATCAAAGAAATAACAAAACAGAAAACGTGACAGAATGGTGGAATGATTACATAGCAGAAATCTTTCATGTGAATACATAAAAGCATAGAAGGACCCATAATGACAATCTTAGTTGATTTGGTGATAAACAATAAGACAGTGACAAAAAATAAAAATACTATCAAACAAACAATTTGACAAGCCACTTAAGAAAATTAATAGGATTCTAATGAATAAAGTTTTAAATAGAATCAGATAGAAAATATGGGGAAAAAATGTACAAATATGTAAGAACAATAAATGCAGTTTTCATTATCAGAATGGTATCAAAACAAATAATAGAATTGCAGAAATAGCTACCCCCAGTTTTCATAGATGACGTGAAGAAATTGAACAAAGTACGAAATAAAAACCTTCTTGAAATGTTAAAAAACCTGATTCTGTATTGGAAAGGATATGCAAATAATCTGTAACCTTTGTTGGGAATAAACAGCTTGTATAAAGGTAGAAAACAAAGTAGTAAACCAATTGAGTAGCTGTGGTTAGAATGTTCGCTTTCTGACAGGAAATTTGGGTTCAAATCTCACGAGGGTCAATTTGTCAGGAAGGTGACTTATTGATGTTATCAGTATGGAGGGGATCGCAGCATACAGCTTTTTGGAAAGTACCTGAAAACCATATCACGGGTTGAAGCAAGCCTTGCGAGTGAAATTGGGTAGAAGAAGCCTTTGGGAGCTGTCAATGGTTGTGTTAGAACAAAGTCATAAATCATTGTAATTGAGGGTTTGAGCTGCTGGCTTTGTTTAGACTGTTGATCATGCTAGATAATGCATACTCAGCCAGAAACTGTAACTAAGGTCCATTCAACATAACTGCTGTATAAGTCACAGGCAGACTCTGTGGGTGTTGCACAAACACAAAATATGCCTGAGCAGGAGTCTGCAACATGAACTGGCTTGCCACCTTAGTAGATGGACATCTTCAGATATGAGTGGCTGTGCCATTTAGATTTAGAAACCAAAATAGAAAGAGGAATGCAACAAGGATGTGTTTTCTTACCAGATGTATTTAACTCAGTGAGATGATTCTAAGAGAATAAGAAAATACTAAGAGAATTTATGATGAATGAGCCTAACTCTGACAACACATGGAAAGCATTAGGTGGATGTCAGATTTTTAAGAAAATGAAAGAACTGTTAGACAATGAAATCAATAAAGAAAGGACTAACTAGTAACTTTAAAAAGCCAGAATGTTTGGTTGTCAGCAAAAGACCCAAAGTCTTAGTTACATATCGGGTATATTAAAAATCTAACAAGTGCAGAAAATCCGAGTAACATAGTAACAAACAGAAAATATGACACAAATCTAAAAGTGCATAAGAATAGTGAGATACTTTAAAAAACTGGGCAACATATTAAAAGATCAAAAAAAAAAACAATAAGAAAAAATCTGCTAGATTGCACTGTAATATCTAATCTTTTATAAAGCAGAGAATGCTTGACAATTTCATCACAAATGAAGAAAGGACTTTAAAACAGAAATATTATTCTATCAATAAATGTTGAGAAAATAACATACACATCATTTGAGAAATGAGAACATTTTTTAAGTATAGAAATTACAAAAAAAGTTGCTAACAATCACAGTGTCAGTTGAAATTTTAGAGACAAGGAAAGGCTTTGAGAAAGTCGTGAGAAACCTACTTGCATAAACTGATAAAGGAACAAGTATCACAAAGTTAAAGTGGTGGGGAGTCATTAAGCATAATTGTTTAGAGCAATAATAAATAGAAGGCTATGATCACTCACATCTTGCCATGATATATAGAGAAAGAGAAACAGAAATTAATGGCAAGCACTATCTTACATGATTTACTTCCACAGAGGAATCTGTACTTGTAGAAATTCTTTGTTTTAATCTGTGTGAATGTTCTTAAACAGTTTGGTGAATTTAATTTGTGAGTATGATTTTATCTTACAATAAGAAAAGCAATCAAATCCATGTTTCCTTTCACATGTTAATGTTCCAGCATATTTGATCCTTCAGAAAATAAAACCTCAGCTCTCTCAGGGGAGTGACCTTCAACTTCTTGACCAGAACCAGCTGGAGTTGACTAGAAATTTGATACTGATAACTATCTTCTTTAAAAGGAAAACTTTCTTTATTCAGGCTGACCTAGAGTGTGGGTAAGTGGAATTTACACATCCTTCCACAGGAATGGGATGTAACTCAAGGCTTTTTTTTTTTTTTTAAGTATAGAGCTCTAATCATATTTGTAGGTGGATGGGTGCAAAACTGACATAAATCTATCAAAATATTTTATCAAATTGTACCTCAGGAAAATTTCAATTTCAGTTTTTATTTCTGCTTTGAAGCTTTTGAAATAGCATATTCCAATGATATCTTTTCAATTCTCTTTACAAGAATTTTGTGTAAAAATAAATTATTTTAGTTTCATTTCTGACCTTTATTACATATTTTTTTCTGAGGGGAGTGTCCATTTTTCCTAAAGAATTATAACTGAAATAAATAGTTTAAAGTGCTCACAATAGAAGAGAAGCACTCAAGGTATGCACAAAGAGTCATATTTTCAGCCATAGTAACTTCCCTAATTTTTGATTTTCTAGAGTTGAAGAATACAATGGATCCTGAAAACTAAAAAAAAATGTGTTCAAAAGCTAACCAGAATACTGTGAGAGAGGTAAATCTCATTGGAAACAAAGAAAAGAGTGCTAGACTGCGATGTGATATCTGTCCTTCTGTATAGCAGCAAATGTTGGACATTTTCTTTAAGGATTAGGGAGAAACTCAAGGCAGCAGAAATGTGATTGTACAGAAGAATGTTGACAATACCATTTACTAAGCATGAGGTGTTAGAGAGGATGCAACTGAAAAGAAAACTCATAATTAACATCAGGAAGTGACAGCTGAGGTTCCTGGGATATGTAATGAGGAAAGAGGGTCTGGAGAATCTAATACTCATAAAAGGGATAGAAGGAAAGAGAGACAGGGGAAAGCAGTGCAAGACATATTTGATAAGCTTGAGCAGATGAATGACTTAGTGGGGTTTAGGAGAGATACCAAGAGAAAAGATTAAGAATGACAGGAGACAGAGACAAATGGAAGTCCATGATTGTTTACATCCTGAAGGGACAGCAGAAGAAGAAAACAACTCTAGTCTCAGAATCTGAAAACAAGACTATTCAGGAGCTTGTTAGTTTATCACAAGTTTTGTATCTTTAGTAGCTTTAATATACATTAAGTGTAAAAATTATTATTTGTTGTATTAAGGAACAAATATTTGTGTGTATTCAGAATATTTTCACAAAGAGATGAGATAGTGTTAAAACTTATTTCATCTCTCAATAGATATTTTGTATATCAGTTTAACAAATTTATGTTTATTCCATGAAAACATGACTGTGACTAACATAATACTTCATGACTTTCAAATAAGTATATTATTTTACTCTCTGAATATTTTTCTTGAATAAAATCTTTATATTTCATATCAGTAGTTATTAATCTTTAGGTTTTTTTGTTGTAATTTCTTTTATTGTCTGATACCTCCAAAACAGTTGTTTCCAGATTATAGATAACAATTTTTTTTCAGATTCCAAGAAGAAAACTATGATAAAATCTGTCTGGGATCATTTATACCAAGCACTTTCAATAAAGTCAAAGAGAAATGTAGTCTTAAATAACTGGAAGTGAATGTATTATCTGATCTTACAGCCAAGAGTGGGTTTAGTGAGCTTTTCTATAACCTCTAGGCAATGGTTGTTTTCTATTATCTTTATTCTATGTTCTAAATACAGTTTAAACAGTTAACACAGAAGACAAACTAAATCAAGAGCCATACAAAAATATTTTAACATTTTTATAACTAATTATTATAACAAAATTTGCAATTATAAAATTGACAAGCCAGTGGTAAGGACCTAATATATTGAGGATGTATTTTGATTATTAGATAGTTATTACTACTTTCTTCAGGTATTTAATTGATTTTTAATACACATCTTAGATGATCTATTCTTAAATTGTGAGAATACAGAATAAACAAGAAGTCACAGACAAGACTCAAAATCACATCCCATACTTATTCCAAATTGCTACAGTTTAATTGAAGGATATAAGAATAGACAGTAATTAAAAAAAAATAAACAATGAGTATTTGAAGAAAACAAAAAATTTGCTTAATAATGAAAAAAGGAGTTAATCTCAGAATTGATAATTTAAGAGAACAACTGAGGTAACCAACATTTCAGCTAAGAATAATTTTAAAGAGTGTGGTTGTAATATTACAAATGTAAATTGTCTAGTACAGTAATTGTTAAAAGTGTTGCTCATGAAACACTAGCTTTCAAAATATAAGATGAGAACTGAAACTATGTCTATACTTTTTTATTCTAAATCCTTACTAAGTTAAATTAACAAAAAATGGATCAGCAAGCAAATGTTATAAAAATTAGTAAATTAGTATATACAATTATATATATATAAGAGGTGACCAAACTATGGTTCACATGCCACATGTGGTTCTTTGACCTTTAACATACAGCTCATAGAAATATGTTATCTGGCCTCCTTTTTTCATCCCAGTTAATATAAAAAGTAAATAAGAAAAAATTTCAACCTTTATAATTATTTACTGGGTATGAATTGAGACCTCATTAGATTAAAATGTAAGTTTGATGCTAATGGTTATGTAACAAAAGCATATGTGTAAATTTTGTTTAAGTCTTGTGGCTCTTAAGCTAAACAAGATAGGCCACCCCTGATATATATAATAATGCCAAAGCTGAATTTGAAGATTAATCTTTCTTTAATAAAATATGTCGAATTAACTGAAAGAGATCAGTTTTCATTAATCCTTTGTTCTACCATTAAAGGTAACTCAAAGCTCCTATTATCATAAATAATAAAAATTTCTAATTTTGGAACATTCAAAATTAACAGACCAAAATAATACAGAATCAAATATTGGGAAAGGTATGAAAGCTTCCAGACATATTTTCTGCTTTATGTTGAAAGTTCTAAGATTATTATTTTTACTCTCTAATTTTACATTTGGACATATATACTTATCTTGGTTTTTATAATTACATTTTGACCACTGTACCCTCCAGTCCTCTCCAGGTATCTAACAAGATCCTTCTCTAACTTTTGAAGAAAATCCTTTATTCAACTGTGTCACTTGTCAATATTAAAAAATTCTACTATGGTCTATCTACCATGCATAGAGGGTATATCTGAAGAAGTAAAAAAATATCTGTAGTCCATATGTAGTCATGATAGTATTCAAAAGCAGTTCAACTCTTCAGATTGTTTCTGAAAGCAAGACCCCTAAAAAAAAAAAAAAAAAAAAAGAATATGAGAAAAAACTGTATTCCATGCCATTTAGTTATAGTAAGGAATATAAAAATAAAACCAGTCATACCTTAAAGGTAAGGTTATGAACTGAGAAGAGAGATTAAGGCATAGTTGATCATGTACAGAGGGAAAAGAGTGAACAAAACAGACAAAGAGCAGTTGAGGAAAAAAAATCACCTTAGATTTTAGGTACTCACAACCTGTAGACTTAACAGAGATGAACACAATTTAGAAGTCACTAATTAAAAAGAAAAGATTTTCAAAACTTCCACCATCTGAATACAGACATAAGTGTTCAAAATAACACCACTGGATTGTCCAAGAGACTCATCTTCTAATAAAATGCTGATTAAAATATATCTGCTGCTATGGAAGTTATGAGTTTAATCTCTGTGTTGTGTGGAAAAGTTATATCCTTTTACTCATTGAAAGAAATGGACAAGTGATGAAAAGGGCAAAATAAATTGGAAAATATTAATTTATATGCGATAACCCCTAAACATGAAAAGCTATAAAAACAATCTATCCTCATAGTTTGCATAAAGAGTTCCAATCAAAATTTTGAGGTTACACAGTACAAAAGACAAGGAGAAAATAAAAGTACAATGAATGGAATGCTGTGAGTGTTTTGTTTGTGTAAAAAGTAACCCAAACACTTGCTTTACCAACTTCAAAAGTCTCTCTCCATGTACGCAATACCGCATTCATACACAATCTCTCTCACGTGGTGTATTTTATGCTGAACTGATCTTGCAAAAGATTTCCATAAATAGGGATGTTAGGGTGGTAATATTTCTTTTTCTTCACTCATTTTGCATGCCAGGCATATATGTGCTCGCTTTGCCACACAAGGTAAGTCATCTCTTTTACAGTGAGTATAACAACCAAGACAGACATAATAGTTTTACAATAATGTTTTACAGTAGTTATTTCCTTAAGAGTTATTATAGATTTGGTATCTTCAAAATTTAAAAAAAAAATGAAGGATACATTATGAAAAAATGCTTAAAATATAATAAAACAAAATTTTATCATCAAAATCTTTCTGAGGAAAGATCAAAAAAATTTTTTCTGTAAAAATTATTTTATATCCTTTTTTTAAAAATTTGAAAATGTTTTCAAAATTTTGCTTTTCTAGCATCAATGTGGGACCTTAAATTTGTAAGGAAAATTGTATCATTTTTTGTGTTGAAAAAATTCTTACAAAAGTCAGAATTTAATGAACCTTTTAAGATTTATTAAGAAATGAATGAAATTATTTTTGCATTATATTTTTTTAAGTCAAGGCCTTGGAAAATTTAAATCATCAAATTTTTTGGTCAAACCAGAATTTTTAAATGCATTTTAAACTTAGGTAATACATTTTTCTTGGAAGTATCTGTTTTAAATTCTAAATAAATTCGTAGAGACAAACTGAGAAAATTAGAACCAAAGAAGCTGTGTCAGATCAAAACTGAAATTGCTTCCATTATTTTAGAGAGACAATTCTTTTTTTTTTTAAATATATATTATCTTGATGAACAGCACTCATCATCAGTTTTTTATTGGGAGTCATAGGATGTTTTAGATTATTCTAGAAGTATAACATGTACAAATGCATTTTTCATCTTTTGTTTTTCAAATAGGCCAATTGAGTAATTTAATGATTTGGAACATTTTTTATAATGACACCCAATACAATTGTCATGCTTCGCTTACATTGTATTTTTGCTCAAATTTAAGGTATACAGCATTTCATCATAGTCAGCTACCTTAAGTGCATAAACAATTCCTTGAATGAAGTCTATCAAAAGAAACTATAGCAAACACACACATTTTAGAAATAAGCAGTCCAATGTTAATATATGAGAGTGTTGAAAAAATCTCTGGAGAGAGTGGAGAGTGCAACCAAGAACAATGACCTAGAGCCATGTAATGTACATGCTCTTGTAGATATTCATCTACAGTTTAACAGGCATCTGTTTTTCATATTTCTTTAACCCTTGAGAAAAAAAAATTAAATTTTTGATGCTTAATTTAAATTGTGATTTTGGGAAATTGCCCACTCCACTACCACAACTTATGAAAACTTTTCAGCACTCCTCATATAAACATAACAGCTTTTTATTTTACAAACAACTTTTTTCAGGAAAAAAAACAAAAAAAAAACTTATAGATCCTAAAAAAGTTTTTGTGAAAGTCTGTTGACATATTCACAGCTGTTTCATGTTTTCACTATTTACCTTAAGAAATCAAATACTGACGCTAACAATACAAAATATCCTCTAAAGCTGATATTAAAATGTATTATTAAAAATTACTGATATGTACAACAAGAATATAACTTCCATTAAAGGATAAAAAACAAGTAATCATTTAATTCATCTGATATTAACCATCATACACTGGTCTGACAAAGATTGAGGCCAACTACATAAAATGATTTTATTTTGTAAAATTAAGATTGCTTAGCCGTATACTTTTAACAGTTGTGTCTGTGAGGATGGGAAAATAAGTTGTTGGATTTTTTTTGCATGCCAGCTAACAGGAGATACACTGTTTTAATATGATTAAAGAGCTGAAAAAAGGCCACACAAAAATATTGGACCAAAGAAAAATATGAGATGACAAATTATGATAATATACAGATTCCTAAGTAGGAATTGTTCCATATTATTAACATGAGTATAAGGTGCTTTGGGAAGTTATTATAATTATAGTTGAACATTAGTTTGCTTGATTGCTTTCTTAGACTAAAATCATGGCTATACTTTCTGCTAAAATAAAGACGAAGGTTGTGACTTTGAAGGGAAAGATGAGAAAGAGCTAGATGGCTGAGAATTTCTTCAAACCATCCAAAAGACATCTGGAAGTGTTTTAACTACAAAAACAACAGGAAGGATACAAAAATTAGGAAAAAAAATAGATTGCAAGCATCTTGGTAGGCAATCCAAAACTGACACCGAAACAATTGATGATTGAATGCAGTCTTAACTGTGAAATTTCAGTTGCTACATTATGTAGAGGATTATGAAAATACAACTTGAACAGGCATATAAGAGTAAGAAAAAAATTAATTAACCACAAAACATTGGAATAGAAGATTGAATTTTTAGTGATGGATGCAAAATAGAATTTCATTCTAATGCAAGAGAATATATTAGAAGACTAGTAGAAGAAAGAAACAATACAAGATACATCACAAAGATGATAAATTTGGTGGTGGACACATAATGGTGTTGATTTGCAATAGAAATGAAATTAGAAAAAAATTGGTAAAAGCTGATGGAAGCTTAAATTGTGAAAACTACATTAAGTTACTGTGGTCTAATCTTCTGCCAGACTAGGAAGATGGAGAATTTTTTTTCAGTATGATGCTGCTCTTTGCCATACATCACTTGTAAGCAAAAAGTTTCTTGTAAATGAAGATGTTCAGCTTTTGGAAACCTGGCAAAGTCCTAATCTCAAGAAACAAGTACTCCAACAAAAGCCATGCAATCTCTAAAAAGTTTGTAACTATTGCCAGGAAGAATGGGAAAACATTTCCAATGAGAAAATCTGAACCTTGTTCCAATCAATGCCACATTACTTTTGACAAAAAAAGATGTTTTTAACTTAAGAGCTGAAATGTGAAATTTAGACTGGTGGCCCAATATTTTTTGCATGGCCTTTTTTCAGCATTACTATGCTTATGATCATACAGCACTGATGAAAATACAATAACTTGTTTCATGACTTTAAAAGAAAAGCATACTACTAATCACTCTTAATTTTATGGTAAAATTAACACAAGTAATAAAGTGGCCCAAAAGTTTTGCATGTCAGTGTATATACTAGAGTGAATCCTTTATTGTACTAATAGATGAGATTGGCTAATATTCTATTTCAAAAAAAGTTCTCTTAAACATTTCAGTCATGGTGACACAATGGATGCATTAACCATAAAAGTATATAGAAAATGGATTATAAATTATGCATTTATTGAATGAAAATGAAATTTTAAAAAATAGACTAATATGTGTTGGGAATGCATACATGTTCTGTTGGTATGATATATAAATGCATGTACGTGTTGGTGAACATGTAGATATGATGAGTACTGAAAGATTACAGAGCTAACTAATAACATATAGCCCCTAATTTTATCCAAAAAAAATGGCACATGCACAACCTGGTATGGTGTCTATGAGGTGCTACAGTAGTTGTATAAAGATATTTATTCAGGTATGTTTCAGGATTATGTTTTTGGGTGTAGCTGCAAGGTATTTTGTGCAAAATATTCCATATGTAGTCAACAGGGTATAAATCAGGTGAGCACAGGTTTTGATAGTGTACCCAGAAGTTATTTGGTCCAGTTTTAAATCATTTTGTTGCTGAAACAAACTATTATAAGTGGGAAATTGTTGTAAGTATAAATTAGTGCAAATGGTCTGCAATAAGTTTTTTGCAAGTCACACCTGTGAAGATAGATTCCAGTTTTACTAGTGGTCTTTATGATCTCCAACAGAAGCTACCTGACCCCCTTAATAAAGCCACCACCAGTTTGTGAAAAGCTCTGCAGATAACCTGGATCCATAGCCTCATGTGGATTCCTCCACCTACAAACTCAACCATTCAACTGGAAATTTGATTTATTTGATAACATGACATGGTTTTAGTCTTTAATTTATCCAATAGTTATTGCTCTCTTGTTAAGGTGAGGCATAATAACTGATGTCATAGTGTTAATAATGCTACCCTTGTTGATCAACATTAAAAAAAATAAAAAACAAAAACAAAAAAACAAACCACAGAATGCAGTCTATACTGTACAGTGCACTGATGGGTTGAGAAGCAACAGCATTGAATCAAGATATGATTTGATGCAATGTTCCCTTTTGATGTGTAGTAACTATCTTTATCAATTCCTGACAGTCCTTTCCTTGCATCACTCAGTTTTCATGTACCACTGATGTCTGTGTAAAATTCACATATTCCTGATATGCCCTTGCTACTGCTGCATTATTGTTTTTAATTTTGTTTTGCCCTTTAGTAATATATGTGTATGCATGCGTTAGATGGATTTACAGCATTTTATTAACAAAACCTTTTTGTTAAAGAAGATCAACAACAACCAGCTGTAAGTATAATAAATAGGATATTTATTTGACCAAATGTCATGTGTGACTGGTCTCTAAGAGAATATAATCCAGAATGTCCCTCGTGGCCTTCTCCTCTTCCTCACGTCCCCCTGGCGGCACCTTTCAGGTTCATGGGAAGACAATTGGTCTTCCAAACTTGTGGGATAGACTGTGTTAAATGTTAACACTTCCCCTCTTTTCTTTCTTGTGCTGAGGATATATTTTTTGTTTTGGTAGGAGCATCCTGATGCTATCTGTTGGAAAAAAATGAAAGAAAAAGATTAACAAAATTATATGTCTGGAAACTCAGAAATTAAATAGAGGATCCTTTGGGTTCAGTTGTGAATCCAAGAATTTTGAAGGAAGGAATCCCCTTTTTAGTTAAGGCATCTGCAATTTGTTTTTCAGTAGGTATCCATAAGATATCTGCAATTTCTCTTCTGTCAACCATTTCTCTGAGGATAGCTATCTCAATTCAAAGTCTTCTATCAAGAATTTGTGTAGTGGAATAAACTGCATCATACAAAACAAAAACTGTCTGTTTTGCATGTTATTTTTATTTTGGTAGGATGGTCTTCCAGCTGCAACAAATCTAATATTAATTTTCTGTAATATAAGCAGGCCTCAGTCAGATCAACCATGGCCAGGGTTTCTGCACCGAGAGTGCTCTTAACAATTCTTTTTAACCGTTTAGATTGCCAGGCTATGAGCATGTATTTGTTATTGTCACCCACCAAAAAAATTATATAGCCCCCTTGTGATCCACCATCAGTCAGGTTAGCAAAGGATGCATCACTAAATCCTATAATTTGCAGAAGATTAGGGTTACCTAGGTCTGGAATGTGAATTTGCGATTTCTCTTTTTTTCGCCTTTTTTACAGTTCGATTGATTTGTTTGATGCAGTCAACATTTTCTTGTTTGAGTATCAAACTTAGTGTGCTGACGTCAAAGCTGAGGTTGGGTCTTGTTTGATCAGTTCCTCTCTAAGTGTTAAGTACCAGGATTGAGAGGCATCCGTTAGACCATAAACACATTTGGATAATTTCCAGATGTAACCAGGAGGCATATTGGCTTCCTTAGGGGGAAGAAGAAAAGTTAGACGATCTAACTGCTTGCTCTGTAAAAATGCAGTTTTGATGTCCATGGACCTGCATATCCAACCAAATGATGCCATGATTCCTAAGATCATTCGTAAACTTTCTTTGGAACAAGTTGGGGAATCATTTCTAATACTGCAGGCGTCCTTATCTTGGAAGTCTTTTGCAACAAGTCTGGCCTTGGGAATTTGCTCCTCATTGATTTCCTTGTTTGTGTAGACCCACCATGTGCATATTTTTAGTTGGCCCTGGTCTAGCATTTGTGTGTAGACTTGATGTTCAACCCAACTTTGGAGTTCTCTCTTCCTTGCTTGGTCAAGATTGTCATAAGAGGAGACAGTCATCACATCTACTTCATTAGTTGGGTCTTTGGCTTCATTGGTTGGGTTTTGGATTTCTTTGTTTCCCATTCCAAGTCACCATGCTCAAAATCCAACCAGAATGGATCCCCTTCCTCCATGGCAACATTCATCAAATATTTATTTTTTCCAGTGGCTTTTACAGCCCTACTGATTACATTTAATTTTCTCCATTCCTGGTTTTCATCATTTGTCAATTTGCATTTTATGATTTGGCCTGGTTTGGGCAGTTGAACAGATTTTATGGCCATTTTTGATGGTTTGTCACTGGTATCAGCTTGAGTCTGCTCAGGATGGTCATCAGTGTCACTCTCATTATATACTGGAACAAGCCCTTTTGTGACTTCATTATGCTGGTTCTGTGGGTTTGTTACTTCATTTGTGTTATGGTCTTCTGGAGTATTTTCGGGTGTTTTGGGATAGAAAATTAGGCATGAGGGCTGAACTCCCACGTATGAGCCCCCATATTTCACTAGCAATTGTTTGTATTCCCAGCCTATGATAGCACCAGGACCAAGCCATCTATCGAATTCATTTCTCTTAGAAAGGAGAAGATCACCATTTTTGTATGAATCTGGTATGCTAGTCCTAACCTGATGACGAAGTGTACGTCTTAATTTTTCAGAGGCTTCACACTCTATGAACCCTTTTCTTGCAGCATGCATGGCATTGAGGTTGTCTGTGACGATATCGCTTGTACTGATGTTTTCTAGTGCATGAAGTTGATTATACAAAAGGAAGGCAGGTTAGGATTTCTTCCAAAAACCAGCTGGTTAGGGCTGTAGCCATGTGAGTTGTGAAGTGTATTCTTCGTATTGACAGCCTATGATAGTGCAATTTCAAAATTGCACTTAGCATCTTCTAATGTTTTCTTGACCATTTCTCCCAGAACACCATTATGCCTTTCATTTAATCCATTGCTCCGAGGAGATTGAGCGGCAGTGGTGCGTACTATAATGTTCAGATTTTGAGCCATGTCCCCCAAAAATTGGTTGTCGAATTCCCTGCCATTATTGGTAAGAAAAGCTCTGGGAGCACCAAAATATGCAACCCAGTGTTTAAAAATGGCAGTAAGGATATCAGAGCTTTCCTTACTAGGTAGCCTGACACCAATGCTCTATCTGGTGGCATGATCGACCAAGTGTAGTACTTTGTGGCCATTGATTTCTTTTATGTCCATAGCTACAGTCTGGTTGAAATGGGTCCCTAAAGAAAATCCAACAACAGGTAGGGGTGCAGTTTTTTTTATATCTAATACAGGTCTGACAAGCAAGGAGAAGTTCTGTTAAAATGCACATAAACTCAGCATCCTTTAAACCAGAACTTTTAACAAGGTCACATAATTTTTTTGCACTAAAATGGCTAAATTGTTTATGTAGTTTGGTGGCAATTTTTAATTTTTCTGCCTTGCTCTTTTTATTAATATTATTTAAAAATAAGATATACAGTAACATACCCAGGTCCAGTGGAGGTCTCGATATAGGGATGTGGTAACGGCTTGACGTGGTGCAGAGTAATTTAATTTTCTTGCCAAACATCTCCGCTGTATCATTATTAAAGTTAAGGTGTATGTCTGGGCCCTTTTCATTGCTGCCTTGCTTAATAACAGAGGGATATCAGCTTCAACAATGTCAGTTATTATATTTACATCTATTTTAGCAATGACGCAGGGTAGAGTCATCTTTTTTAGTGATTTTAATTTCACTCCATCCCCAAATTTAAATGTCTTGTCCCTTTTTGGGTGGGAATATTTTTTAGTGTGTCCTCAGACACAGTTTCAAGGAACAATTCAAATCACTTCTTTCTGCATACTGTGGTAGTTGCTCCAGAATCCAACATGGCGGAATTAATCGTCTCTCCAAGTAAGGTATTGGGCTCCTCATGGTTTAGTAATACAATGTTCATGACTTCTTCACAGGTTTCAACGATATTATCTGTATGGTAATAATCGTTTTGGTGTTCATTTAATAATACCATATTCTCGGTGGTTCGCCTATTATAATTGTTGTTTGGCTTGGAGTAGGGGCAGTCGTTAGAGTAATGGAATTTGCATCCACAAATGTAGCAAGTAATGGTTTGACCATTGAATTTTTTTTTATTTGAATCTCGGGGGTTACTGCGTGTACAATTCTGTGGTCTCCCTCTTTTGATGTTGCTGCTGCTAGAACTGCTACAACTGAACTTGTTAGAAGGGAAGGGAGGTCTATTGTTGACAAAACGTCAACCAAAAAGAACTTCATTTTCTTCTGACTGGTGATAGTAGGTTGGGTCTATTTCTTTTTTGATAGAAATGTGTTGCTGTGAAGGTTTGGCAGAGGTTGAATTCCCATGCGTAATTTTTTTTAACTGTTGTGCCATATCCGATAGAGTGAGATTTGGAATTGTTGCTCTAATTAGAGCAACAATTAATCTCTCAATTTCGGGACTCATGTTGGCGGATTTTAGGGTACGATAGGCCAGAACCAGTTCAGGTAATATTACCTGGAGTTCACTGAGTTTTGCCACGTGTCAGTTGAATTGGATTAGATAGTCAGTAATGGAGGTGTTTGTGTCTCGGTGGTAATTTTCAAAGTTCTTGTAGCAAATGAATGTGGACTAATTTTTGTCTTCGAGGAATAGGGAATCTAGTTTTCCGAGGAGTAATTCCATTCCATTCTCAGAATTCGGTGATGAAATTTCCATTTCCAGAACAGCAGCATGACTGCCAGCGCTCAGTGTGCAGGCGGAATATTTTTCGCTAACTGCCATAACTGAATCTCTCGTTTCCATGAATCGTAAAATTCTGGGTTTAAAGGCAGTGGTTCAAACAGTTTAGAATTCATTTCATTGCCGTAGATGTTGGTCTCTGCTACCAATTTTAAAGAAGATAAACAACACTTTTATTCATATTTCTTCTGGTAATTTTCTTTAAATAATGCCCTGTCCAAATGAAAAAAGTATATCCCGTAGTTCATCCATTAAAGGACTTCACCAGACTAAAATAATGATGGAATTCTATATATGTAGAAAGAGAGGGTGAAAATATAAATGAAAAGTACAAAACAGGTTACATAGAATTTTCTGTTTTGTCATTCAATTATCCACATTAGCCTGATAGACTTTATATATCATATTTCTTCTATAATATGCTGTAAATGAATGACACATAGTTTGGAAAAAGAATGCTTAAACATTTCTTAAGATTTATTTCTTGTGTTTGCAATGTAAGAAATTTAATTAACCTTAGATCTGTTTTACTACTTATATATTGACAAGACAACTATAGTTCTAATATTTTATTTTGTGCTATACTGAAAGTAAACCCCATAATAAACAACTCCTTATCTTAATACTTAATTTTTATATGAAAGAATTTGCAGCCCATGAAGAGTAGTTTAACTAATTTCTTAAAATATTTTACTAATTTTTACTTCCAATAGTCCTAATCTATCAGTAAAATTGCACTAATTTTTGAGTTTTCTCACTTTTTTTTTTTTAATAATTTTAAATGCACAAAAACAGTGTTTGAAAATCTATAGGTAAAAAGTAAAAAAAATTATCAAATTTTACTTTAAATTATTCATATTTGTATAGTGATTTTCATTCAGTCCTGTAAATGACTTCCATCTTACATCAAAACCAACATTCACCAACAGTAGGATATTACTAATTTTTTGGTGAGAGCTTCAAAATGTACACTTCTTACCTTCTCAGTCTGCTTTAGAAGTTACTATTTTACCCAAATTTCCAAAGCAAAATAAAAATAAATATGATCAACTTTTTGAATTCTTATGCTTACTGTACCTATTCACATGTTAAATATATTTGTGAATTTTGAACTATAAGTACTTTATTTTGTTACTGTAAGGTTTATTATCATGGCTGGTGAGTGAGATTGGGGCAGTTCCCACCCAATAAATATGCTTTCAGCATTGACTGAGTTGAAGGCCATATCATAATGAAACACTGATTCTCATACAATCACAAAATTAAGCATTATTGAGCCTGGTCAGTACCTAGATGAGTAACCACTTTGGAATATCAGGTGCTGTCAGCTTAGATGTACTGGAGTGATGGATATCAATTTGGAATTGGAGATTAAAGAGCTGAATTCCAGTTCTAATTTCATTATATTCATTTACATTCAATAGCCTTGGGAAAGGCATGAATTCATTTTTTTCTTCCCCAGCTAGGAGTTAATTAGTAAGACTTGTATCAGTAAAAATTATTATTTCCAAAATATTCTTACAATTCCAAAATGCCTGCAATGGGTTGATAAGCCATGAAAAACAAATCAATCAAAATTTTAGAATTTACTGTGTTACTATGTAACTGTATGCCCAGTTTACAAGAATGCAGGTGAACACTCATCACCAACGCAATATCACCCTCCACAGTGTCATCAATAATCTCACTGAGGCGATTATCAAAAAGGTCTGTCATTTCTATAATAATAACCTCCTAAGCAAAAAAAAAAAAACAGTATAGGTTTCACACCTTTGGGTCTAATGCTGATGCCTTAAATATCAGTGTATAGAATCAGTAAAGTTCTTAATAAATCAATCACATGACTAATCACCATAAATATCTCTATGATGTGACATAGGGGACTGCTACAAAAGCTCCCCAACTATTACATTTTCAGGAGAATCGTCTTAATTATTAAGTCTTTCCTATCAGGTAGGTCCTTGAAGGTCATTATTAATGGTCAGTTCTTTGGTGTCCATGAGATCAATGCAAGTGTCCCACAAGGTTCTTGCCTAAGTCCCATCCTTTTTCTGCAATATACATCCCTCGATTAGTGTGGCTAATGTGTACATTAAAAGATATGCATTAATTGAAAATTCATTAATTGAATATGAACAAAATCTAAATCTAAACTTATTTTATAAATGAAACTTTGTGTGTGTGTGTGTGTGTGTGTGTGTGTGTGTCCATTACCTATAGACTCCAAAACGGCTGAACCAATTTTCTTGAAAATTTACACAGTTGTACTATAAGTGTCTGCGAGTGTTCTTAGCTAGGTTTTGTGTCTAGGTACCCCTGATAAATATAAAAAATCGCTAATCGAAAAAATCAGGTTATAGAAAGAGTGGTCCAATTTTAAGCAAATTTGATACACTCATAGACAAAGACATAATGAACGATATTCAGAAGTTTCAAGGTTGCAGTTCTTACAATAGTGCAGAAAATTGATAATATATATATATAAAAGGCAAGATGTTTGTGTGTGTGTCTGTTTATCTACCTGTATGTCTGTATTTTTTCAGCCCTTTTATTTTAGTTTTTGCTTCAGGTTTGGCTCTAAGTAGGTATAATTGTAGTTCTTAGTCTCAACCATGATACCATTTACTCAGAGGACTTATTTAGCCTTCAAAATTCAATTTATGACGAAAAAAACTTATTTGATATTGATACCAGGAAATCAAAATTTGACTTACATCCATTCATTTTCCTTTCAGTCTACGGTTTCGCTTTAACTGGAAACAACTATTGCTTTTTAGTCTTTAGTGTCTTTCTTACCCCCACCAACGTCCCACACACAACTGACCAAATATAAGAAAAGAGGCTTTCCATTCCTATCCACACCACCTGATGAGACATTGAAGTTTCAATGTCGAAACAAATGTATTATTTATAGTGGATGTATAAAAAAATTATGTACATGTTCTAAAATATAATTTATAATAAATATTCACAGCTCTATATATTATATATTGAGCACTGTTTTAAATTAATGTTTTGGACGTTGTAGAAATTCTTTCTTCGTTCTGTATTCACTCGGATAACCTGCTCCTACATTAAGTTGAGCACTCTTACCATTAAGATAAACATTGAACATGGATAAAGTAAATTTCGACATTTCGCTGAAAAATATTCCTATCCCAAACAAACAGGAATACTTTCAAAAGCTGATCCAAAAAACTGAAGACCTAATACGAAGGATTTTATGGAAGGCGCATTTCTTCATTAAAGGCCATGGAGCTTCAGATAATAAGGACACATTTGGATTTAAAAACCTAAAAACTGCACCTCTCATAGACAAACTTTTTAACTTTGAGAACAACCTGTTCGAGATCTTAAACAAAATCACCTTTCACAAACACAAAAACAAATTCCTAAATCACTTAGACACACTAGTTAATAACATAAACAAATCTAATAAGGTCTTTGTCAAATCGGACAAAACATCAAATTTCTATAAGATGGATCCCAAAGAGTACAAAGACCTGATTAAGAAAAACTTAACAAAAAAATACAGGAAAATTAGCACCAAAACCACATAGACAGAATAAACCACGCAGACAAACAAATTACGGATAAATTGAAAATAAGTGACAGAGTCCCCAAAATGACAACAAAGGCATATGTGCTTTTAAAAGAACACAAACCGGAATTTTACCGTAAATTACCTACTAGAATAATAAAACCTACAAAATCAGAAATCGGTAGGATTAGTAAAGTAATATTAGAAAGAGTCAACCAGCAAATAAGGAAAAAAATTCAACTCATGCAATGGAGAGGTACAATGGACGTCATCAAATGGTTTGAAAACCTTGGGGAAAAAAATAATGCCACCTTCTTACAGTTTGACATTGTGGATTTTTACCCATCAATTTCTGAGGACCTCTTCAATCTTGCTCTGGAATTCACGGAATTCTACTCGGACATCACAAAGGATGAAATCAAAATAATTCTGAACTGTAGAAAATCAGTTCTCATCCACGACAATGAACAGTGGACAAAAAAATTCAACAAATAATTTTCATTTATCTAAGGGAGCCCTGGATTCTGCAGAATCTTCAGATCTGGTAAGATTATTCCTATTGTAGAACCTCACTGCGCATAAAGAAATCGACACAAACAATATAGGACTGTATAGAGATGACGGACTCATGATAATAAATAAATCTACTGGAGGTAAGGTTGATAAAACTAGAAAATTAATTCATAAAGTCTTTAAATTCTTTGGTTTTAATGTAGTGATTAACCCCGATATCAAGCAAGTAGACTTCCTAGACATAACATTAGACTTAGTATCGAACACTTTCCAACCTTACATGAAAAACAATGCTAACCCAATATATATAAACTCCAATTCTCATCACCCACCATCCATTATCAAGCATATCCCATCATCGGTAGAACGTCGCATTAACACACACTCATCCAGTAAAGAAATATTTGATAAACACTAGGTAATTTACGACATAATCCTTAAAGAAAGCAGATATCAATCATCAAAAATTAGCTTTGTGGAAAAATTCAGGAGTTCAAAAAGCCAAAATAGAAACAGAAAAATCATATGGTATAACACTCCTTTTAATCAATCAGTTAACTTCAAGCTGGGACATGAATTTCTTAAACTAATACATAAGCATTTTCCCTAAAAATAACCCCCTAAGCAAAATCTTCAATAAAAATACAATAAAACTAAGCTGTAGCTGCTCCAATAATCTAGAAAAAAATAATTAAAGTACATAACAGCAAAATATTAAAAGCACACAACAAAAATAACTCCAACACTAATACCAGTCTGCCCCATAATAACAACCTCTGTAACTGTAGAAACCCTAACCAATGCCCCATGACCAATAAATGTCTGACGAAATCCCTGACATATATGTGTTCAATTTCATCCATGGAGAATCCTAAAGATGAAAAAATATATATCGGAAATACCATGAATGTATTTAAAAAGCGATTTTACAATCACCTCTCATCCTTCAATAACAAAGAAAAACAAAACATGATGTCTCTCTCCAAATACTTTTGGAAGTTAAAAGACGAAAATAAAACACCTAAAGTTAAATGGAAAATCCTTAAACAAGCAAGAACAGCTAAATCTATAAAGGAACCATGTTTCCTTTGTCTTCAAGAAAAAATTGAAATCATTAAATATATGAATAGTAACAAGCTTTTAAACCAGAGGCATGAAACCACAGTAAACTGTAAGCACATTAAAGAACTAACCTTACAATCATGCTAAAAAATACTACAAAAGCCAGAGCTAGGACCCCCTAGAAATTTTTCTAAAAAATTAAAAATTCTATAGAAAAAATTGATTTACTAAATTCTAAAGTAAGTTTTAATATTCATAATTAGATTAATTATAAAAACTATCCTTAATACACTCCTTAAACTTCAACTATTACCTATTCACCTATTACCTTAAATACAAACATTCAATCTTTCCTCCTACATAAAATTCTTATTATGCACTTATTATCTGCTTACCTATTACCTTAAATTTTTAACATTAAATCTTACTGCAAATGGTGATCTAATTAAAATTTAAAATTTAATAGAAAAATATCGGTTTCCAAACTGTGATCTAATTAAAATTTGAAATTTAATTGAAAAAATCGATTTCCTAAATCCAAAATTAAGATTAAATATACAAATTTAGATTAATTATAAAAACTCTGCTTAAATACAAAAATATTCTGTACTGAATAAGCATCCTACCCCTAACCTGTTCCACTAAGAAATCCTAAAGGATATAGTCTAGTCGTCTTCTTTTATGTGCCCTGCCACTTCAGGATGTAGGCGATCATGGTTTTCCATGTCTCCTTATCCCTTGTGGCTCTTAGTATGTTTGCTTCTGTTACTCCTGGCAACCCCTGTTCCATCATCCACCTGATCAGGCCCTGCAAATATGCTATCCGCTGCCCTCCTCTGTCTCTCTTTCCTTCTATCTGGCCAGTCAGTATCAGGTTCTCCAAGCCCTCCTTCCTCATTGGTGTCCCAGGAACTTCAGTTGTCTCTTCCTGATGCTCAGTATTAATTTCTTTTCCTCATCATTGCTTGCATGCTCAGTCCACGATATCCACAGCATCCTTCTGTAGAACCACATTTCCACTGCTTCCATTTTTGTCCTCATTTTCGATGATATTGTCCAGCATTCACTGCCGTATTGAAGAACTGACATCACATAGCAATCCAGCACTCTTTTCTTTGTTTCTAGTGAAATTTTCCTGTATGTTAGTACTTTTCTCAGCTTCTTGAACGTGTCCTTTGCCATGCCAATTCGCCTTCGGATCTCTGTGTCGCACTTTCCATCTCCTGTTAGAACACTTCCTAGGTATTTAAATTTTTGTACTTGCTTGACTCTGGTATCACCCACCTGTATTTGGCATTTTGGGTTGCACCTTTTGCTGATGACCATGCATTCAGTTTTCTTAAAGTTTATTCATAGTCCTTTTTTGTCACTCTACAAAGCTACCTTCTGTAGGAGGTCTTGTAGTTTCCTTTCTGTGTCTGCAATCAGCACTGTATCATCTGCATACCTTATGTTGTTCAAGTTGTGGCCACCAATAACAATCATCTAGAGTCCTCAAAATATTCTCCCTGTACAAGTTGAACAGATCCGGTGAAAAGACACATCCTTGTCTTACAAATCTTTCTATCTTTGTAAATCTACTTTAATCGTTACCTGTCCATATGCAGGCTGTTTGCTGCCAGTAGAGATTCTTGATTACTCTGATGTCTTTCCCAAAAATGTCGAGGCTGCTGAGCATCTCCATCAATTCTTTGTGTTGTATCTTGTCGAATGCTTTCGCATAGTCAATAAAACATAGGTACAAGTCTTTCTTCATTTGTATTGCCCTTTCGGAGAGCATCCTAATCATAAATATGGCATTCCTTGTTACAGTGTCTTTGACGAACCTGCATTGTTCCTGTCCTATCTCTGGCCTGATTCTGCTTCTCGCTCTATTCATCAGGATTCTGACAATCAGTTTTGTAATGTAACTCATTAAGCTGATAGTTCTGTGTAGTTCGCACTCGTTTGCACCTGGTTTCTTCGGCAATGCTATAAATATTGACTTGCATAGGTCGTCTGGTATTATTCCACTGCTATAAATTTAGTTTATTATGTTGGTAATTTTTTCTATGCCATATTCTTCCAAGGCTATCAGCAGCTCTATCATGACGCCGTCTGGACCAGCTGCTTTGTTTCTGTTCATTTTGGCCATTGCAGCTTCCACTTTGGATTTTAGTATTTCTGGTCCATCCACCTTGTGTATTCTCGGTTGTTCTCTCCTGTCGCAAAAAAGATCCTTCATATACTCTTCCCATTGCTGGAGTATTTCCTCTTTCTCCAATATGATTGCTCTATCCTTGGATTTTATGCATCCTGTTGAGGGGCAGGTTTTTGTCCTGTCAGTTCTCTTATCTCTTTATGCATCTCCGCTTTATTGGTCCTGCTCAGTCTCTCTACTTCTGCGCATTTGTTGTCAAGCCATTCCTCTTTAGCCTGTCTGCATTAGTTCCTAATCTCCCTGTGAAGTTTCTTGTACTCTCCTCCATGTCTTGGAATTATTTTTTTGTCTCCTTTGCATCATGTGGAGAATCTCTTCAGTCATTCACTCGTTTTTTCTTCTGCGTTTCATTTCCTTTTGGGCAATGTCGTTCACTGAGGTCACCATCGCTTCCTTTAGTGAGTCCCATTTTGAGTGCTCTATTTCTATAAGTGACAGCCTTCAGTCTTGACCAAGTTCAAAAGAGTTTGTGTGACTTTATAGGTGATAAATTGTTTTCTACACTCCAACATTCCCACAAATGAAATGTAGCCCACTGTTAATCTATTGCATTTTCATGGCTCATGTACCTTGAGTCTACTCATCTTCATTTCCTTCATATTTGATTGATAAGGAATAAGTTCCACTCAGACAGCTTCTTCCCCAGAACTGTTGTATTGTAGAATGGACTCTGGAGAAAATGCTTCCCTGACCACTACAATCTTAAACACTTCATGGGCCAACCATTATCTATCCTACATATCTTTATAGTATGCAGCCCTTACAAGCTCTCTATAGACTTTTACAACATTACCATTAAGTAACCCTTTATCTTGAGTGACAGTTAGGTCTTATATAGGGTGAACAAAAAAAAGTACTTTTAAGTGAATGAAAGTTAATAAAGAATTTTTATATATTTTATGCTAAAATAATTTTCAATTAATTTCTGTATATGTTTTTCATATTATTATATGTATAGTGACAACAAATTTGAGTGAGTTTTGATGTATTTAAGAAATCCTGCCTGTGATAGCACAGTTTACATAAAAATAGTAGATGAATATAATACCACTATTTTGATTAGTGGCAACATAAAACTCTTTTGGTATCTTTATGCGTGATTGAATACTTTACTTTTTTTTTTGCAGGTTTTAATCCTATGCATTCAACTATAATTATCATCAATTTCCTTTTAAAAACACCTTTCCATCATAATTTCCCCATGGGTAAAATGTGATATTTCTTTTCAGCTTACTAATTTGGTGTCATTAAATATTTATCCTATATTTCATAGCTCTTTAATAGAATTACTGAATGCCTGCTGACAACTTTTTATATCATCCTTTAAAAAAATACAAAAAATAGAAAAAAATCGTTCACAAATATCCTTTTATTTCAGTGTTTATGTAGAAAGTGATCTCTGTTAGTTATCTCTCTTACTTTTATTTCTTATTATGAAAAGTAAATTCACAAATACCAAATCTTCCAAGTTCTGTTGTTATTCTAGGACAAGCAATTTCAAGTTGAATATGTTTTCTAACATCTTGTGAAAGGTCATCATGACAGTTTTATGACTGCCTGTGCTTTTTAAAGCCTGATTTCAGTAAGTTAAAAATTCTTCTGATGGATGGTGGTGCTTTGTCTCCTTTATTATATATATATATATATATATATATATATATATATATATATATATATATAACATACATACACTCACACACACTATATTGCCCAAGCCTTTTAAAATGCAGGTTTTATCTCAGATAAGGTATCACCCAACCCTGTCTCCACCACAGTGCCACTATGTCTGCATCAATTACCTTTTTACTTTTTTAAATCTTACTTTCTCCCACTTATGATGTGCTATCATCTTTGTGTTGTTAGGGCCTATATTCCTTACTTTTTACCAATAAAAATATGAAAGCAAGAACAACATGAATCTAAACAGTTTATCTGATCTTAATTCTTCAAATGATTATTTGTTCATCTTATACACACACAGAGGAATGAAGACAACATAAGTTAAAGTACATTGTTTATTCTAAATTTAATCTATACTTCATTCTTGTCCCACACACACACAAAATATGCATGTAGATGGATCAATTCCTAAATATTTGAATTTTTTCACTATTTGAATGTTTAAACTATATTAATAGTAAAGTATAGGATTAAATGCATTAACAAGGAAAATGATGATAGAAATCTTCTTCTATGTGCCCTGTTCTTTCAGGACAGGACATAGGTAATCATGACCTTCCATGTCTCCCTATTTCTGGTGACTCTTAGCACACTTTTTCCTATTACCCCACCCAATCCCCACTGTGCCATTCACTTGCTCAGGCCCGTCAAGTATGTTACACACTGCTTTCCCCTGTCTCTCTTTCCCTCTATCTGGACTGTGAGTATCAGATTCTCCAAGCCCTCCTTCCTCATTACATGTCCCAGGAACTTTAACTGTCTTTTCCTGATGCTCAGTATTAATTTCTTTTTCATTTCAATCCTTTCCAAAACCTGATCACTGCTCATGCGCATGATCCATGATATCTGTAGCATCCTTCTGTAGAACCACATTTCAGTTGCTTCAAGTTTTTCCTTCATCTTTGATGAGATTTTCAATATGGCAGTGAATACTGGACAAAGTGACACCACGTAGCAATCCAGTAATCTCTTCTTTGTTTCTAGTGAAATTTTCCTGTCTCTTAATACTCTACTCAGCTTCTGGAATGCATCCTTCACCATGCCAATCTGCCTTCAGATCTAAGTGACGTCGTCCATTTGAGGTATCAACTGATAAAGTAGAATGCTTTGCTTGTAAATTCTCTTCTCATTCTACTCTTGAATCATCTGGAGTATCTTTGCCTGACTTTCCATTTAAATGCCATGTCAATCATTCTCTTAAATTCCTGTTCTATTATTGTTCTCTCTCCTTAGTAATGTTTCCTTTTTTTTGCCATATTCTTTCACACTTAGTAATTTTTTGCATCTTAGTGACTTTATTGTCTTGCTTGGGATGAAATGTTTAAAAAATATAAAATATCTATTAATTAGAAATGCAAGAGATTATTTTATTTCTTTTCAATATTGAAACACACAATTATGTTACTAAGTAAAGAATGGCACTGTTTGTGACAGAGCCAATACAAAAACATTACTTTTAATCTTTTAGATTTTATCTTTCAAAACTTAAAAGATACTCTTAAAAGTAAATGACAATTTTAAAGTCAATCACAAAAAAGACAAAATCATCATAATCAAATTAATATTAAGTCTTATGAAACTTATTTTTGTTTGCAATTACATTTGATTGAGAAAGAAAGGTTAAATAAGAGACAAAACACCCTCACCCTAAATCATCTGACCACTTCCAACAGTGGGTTGAAATATCCCCTACCTCATCCCTGTGTTAAAGTACTGGATGCTCCAAAAGCCAAAAACACAGAATTAGGTGTGAAGGCAAAAAGGAAGAAGCTTTATTACCTGACAAACAGTTGATTAGATACTCTACCTTTCTTTAATGGTATCATGTTACTAAATATGAGAGAAGTTTTCTTTGATCCTGGCCACCCTCTTTGCATTTCACTTTAATGATTGCAAAAATATTTTTATAAAACAAAAGGCTGAAACCATTTACTATATCTTCCATATACAAATAAGATTGAAATGAAACTACAAACTCAAACCAACAATGTTTGTACCAGTATAAACTAGTAAAAATAAACCATTTCACCGGAAAATAACCTACTTTAAATTAGGCCTTACCTACTCTATTTTTTTAATATACAAAAATCTAACTACTCTACCATATCTGTTTTTGATACATAATTTTACACTATACCAGCCAGTTCCTTTCCAATTGAAATCTTATTACAGTACTCTGAAATTCATAAAACTCTTCAAATCTTAAGAGATAAAAATATTGATTGCTGGTAGTTCCAATGCAAATAAAATGAAATAAACAAAATGATTGTAATTAAATTTTTATACTTTTCAAATTTAATTGGTAAATTGCAAAATTGTTTTAAATGTAGGTTGTTGCTAATTCCAATCTTTAACATTTTATTGAAGAGAAATACTAATCTCTACTTTCTTGCAATAGTTGCTAAGTGATTTGCAAGAAAAACAATCTCTTTCAGCAGATTTGTCATTGAGAGTATTTTGTATATATTTGAAATATATAGCTGGAAGTTTACAACTGACAACAAAAAAAGTGAAATTTTGATGTTTTAATGAATCATAACATGAATAATATTTTTAGTTTTAATTTTTACTGGATCAAGATGTTTTTTCAGTAATTTTCTGTATGGTAACTAACATGCTATATTCTTAATATAATAACACATTAATATTTGATAATAGTGACCACAATACAAAAATCATCACTTGGTATTGTACATTTTATAAGCAGAGTTAGAGAACTTTGCAATTTAATTTCATGTTGCAAATAACTAAAAAAAAAAAGATGAGATAAAAAAGCTATATTAACTTGCCAATTTTCTTCACGATTGATCATAGTCTGCCATTTTGTTCTTTCATCTTTGGCATTGATATATGCAAGAATCCATTTTACCAAAAACTACCAGATGGTTTCTGGAGCTCTGCAAGCAACAACTGGTTTTCAGTATTTCTTAGTCTGGAAGCCAAAAACCATTTCTTTATCACTTTTAAAGCATGATTCCATTTTCTAACATTTTATCTTTGGTGCAGTGACATGATCAAAAATGTCACCTAATATTCAATCAATTTCTTTTCTATGTTTCAAAGGTTTTCTTTTTCCTTTAGGAGAAAACGTGAGAGTGAAGAGCAGAGACAACTGTCTTGTCAAATTTACAATGTATCACCATTTGCACTTCATCCAATCTACTTTGGCTAAACCTAGGGAGTAAACAGGGTAACTCATGTAATCATTTCTTTGAACTTATATTTTTTATTAACTACTGTTGGAGGATGACAGATACTTGTAAACAGTAAAATACCTAACTTTGGAGACAAATCCTAAATTTTCAATTCTTGGTTTGATTACAATTATGAAAATAATATTGATATAGTAATTAAACTGAACTTATTTAAAATTAAACCAAAATTTGGTTTGCTTTATCAGCATCTAATAAATTTTATTTTACTTGATAGACTATGAGCAAAATAACTTTTGTCTTAGATTGAATTATCTTTTTATATCTCTTGATAAAGAAAATACAGTACAAGTCAAGTACAAACAATGGAATTTTAGTTCTATATTCTAACCATAGTGCTATATAAGCAGTTTTTTAAAAAAGAAATTTATACTCTTCAATTATTTTTAACTTATCAAAAAACATACCTGAATTTCACCTACAGCTTAAAATTATACATATCCTGTAATTAAATATTGTTTAATACTGCTTTTATATTTTACCTGTGCTTAAAAAGTTCAATTTTATAATTAGTTTTCTTAATGAAACTGGAATAATCAAATAGAATTAGTTTTTTAATTTGATGAGTTTAAACTTAACATCTGAAACAAACAAATTTCACTTTTTCATTAGTAAAGTTTACAATTAGCTGACTAAATACCTCAAAAGAAATAAATGTTTGATATATAAAAATTTGATTAGTGATGAAAATAGCATCCAATTACCAAAGTTACTTTTTCGTATAAAAACCAAGCAAGATCAAATCTGACTTTTGTCTCGGTTACTTTCCTGCTCAATTATTTATCAGATTCTCTTTTTGATTTTGAGTTTTGTAAAATCAGGCAACCAGAAATTTACTGAATTATATAGTTTTTCCCCATTACTCTTATACAGAGAAAGTGAGATTTTGTGACAACCATACATAAAATATATAGAATTCAAAGACGATAGAATTTGTTTCTTGCAGTGAAGTTGAAAACATGCTGAAAGTCGTCACACATATTAATTTTGTCTGCTACATTCATGTATACATGAGACTGATTACTTACAGACAAATGCTACTTTTTAAGTTATATCTATATGCGTATTTAAATGTTTTTAAAATCTGGAAAATAAACCAAGCAGACATCAAAAATTTTATTTTTTTAGTGCAATCAATGTACAAAATATTGTTTTTATATAAATTTTTCTATTGGCTATGTTAAAATTAAATAATCCTTAAATACTATTTATTAAACTTACAAGAATGAGTAAATATTCCAAAAATAATAATCATAACAAAGCATTTCCTAATTGAAATGTTTCTAGAAAATAATTATCAAATTGCAATTGATATGTAATTTCATTTTGCTCAATTAATGTCCTCTTTTTTCGTCAATGTAGAAAATCTGTTACATCAGTATTTGACTCAGACTATACATGAGTTAAGAAAATACAAAAAAAAAAACACTATTGAATTGTTGGATACTGAATAATTTTTAAGAAAAATACGCTTGCATAACTTTTACTGAAATCACTTAACTGATAAAGGGTAAACAATTCAACAGTCGGCTTTCTAACATTAAAATGTTAGCAGTCTAGCCTTTGACAGGCATGACAGATGGGCTGCATACAACTGCTTATATCAATAGAGTAAAAAGCTAAAACAAAATAAGAGAGGTAGATTCAGAGGAAACAAGAATTCAATATAACGAGATATAGATTACAATCAACCTGAGTTGCATTGGATATTTCTTTTAGCTTCGACTTTCAATATTAAAACACTTAAGAAATCATTACATATATTTAATCTTTACTTTTCTAAACATGAAATATCTGACTACCAAGCCAAACAACAATGCTACTTATATAACTTGTCTCTCCTTGAATTTGGAATGCCACAAATTATACTAATATTGGTTCAACAAGTCAAATGCATGTGAAACATTAACCAATGAAAATCAAATGCAAAAGTAAAAATGATGGAATTTCTTATATATCATTCTCTGATGAAGCTTTAATAATAGTGAAATATTTTAAATTGATCAATGTTTTCTATTCATTCTTTATCTTATTAGAGAAGATGTAACGATTAAAGAAGGATAATTTAATCAAGTCTTTTATCCAACTTCCATAAAATAATATCCACAATACATAATCTGTATAGATATTCATTATGCATATTTAGCAATCCTTAAAATTCTATAATAATTATTATTTCTAATGGATTTCACATATTTCCATTAAAAAATAAATGAACATCCTTAAGGAAACTGCTTTTCTCTATTCAACAAAAGTAAAATTAAAAGAAAGAGCATAAGTATCTTTATTTGGTTACTCATAAATTAAAAATTCACTTAGCAATTTTAAGCAATGGTAAATTTAGCTGGTTTTAAGCACAGCTGTGAGGGATTAAATCTTATTTGAATATTTCACTACTTTATTTTATTACCTTTTTCTTTAATGTTAGTAACTGATTAGATATTTCTACTACTGAATAATGTTTATGTGAATTCTGACTTACACTGTTTAATCTCTATCTAGCTTCCATTTTTGATATTCAATATCCTTAACCAAGTAATTATACATTCCTTCAGGAAGATTCAAATCTATATTCATCAGCATCCATCTATCTTCTTTCAATCAACTATGAAGGCTTGTTAGCAATATTGTTGAAATCTCCTGCTCAATCATTGCTTACAGCTTATTTGAAATTCTTAAAATTAAATGCATACGTAATATATGTTGTGAGGTCAAAAAAAAAAAAAATTCAATCTTTTTACCAGCTTAAATAATTTGCAAGCTAAGTAAACAAATTCCTCCTAGTGAAATCTGAATTCCTCAACCACAATGACAGATACATATCTAATTTAACATTTTAGCCACATGCCCAAACAAAAGATACTACTAGATATAAACTTGAACAGAACATTATTCTTTTGTGGGAATAGAGTGGAGTCGGGGAGCAGATCATTTTCATTATATATTTTATGTTTGCAAAAGTCAACAGACATTTGTATCTATCTATGCACTGCTTATAATATTGTCCTCTGGAGGATATCTAGGTTAGGTTTATTCCTGTATGTAACTTAGAGATTCCCAAAGTAGTTAAGTGTAAAATGAATAAAATACACTTTGAAAAAATATTAAAAACTAAATGCAAAAACTTTGGATTTTGAAATAAATGCCAAGGGAATTGTTAAGAGTTAATCAAAAATGGAAATAAAAGCCAATTTTTCCAACAAGGCTGTTTATTTTTTATGGTTGGACTCTATTGCAAGAAGCATTATCCATTGAGTCCTTGT
>JBBBDQ010001684.1:2702500-2807500 GCA_037127315.1 Ascarosepion bandense
TTAACCTGCCTATTAAATCTAAATATTATAAGAAGCACATGTGGACCATCTTTCATTTTGATTATATATATTATAATTTTGTTATTACAATGGTTTATAAAAGCATAATATCACTACACAAAAAAATCTTCCTGTTTCAGAACAATACTCCATGGTTACATAATTCTCAATTTATATTGAATAATATTGACACACTTAAAGAATTTTCTTCAACTACCACTCCCTAATTTTCTAAATAACCATGAACTCATCTTATATTTTAAAAATAAATCATTTTCACCATTTATTTTAACATAATCAAGAACAGTATTGTTCTAAAACATGAAAATTTTTGTGTAGTGATATTATGCTTTTATAAACCATTGTAATAACGAAATTATAATATTAAGGTCTACTCTGTATCGAGCACTCTTTATAAAAGTAAATGCTTGAACAGTGGGTTTTAATCTACATGTTCTTCCTCTTTCTTGTAATATGTTTTAGTTATTGCTTTTATCTCTTGCACAGGGACAAGAGATTTTTACCTTTTAATTTTAGAGTTTTATATTAAGTAAGTATTGAATATAAACATGAAAATTCACAGGAATGTAAAGTTTATATTTTAAGAGTACAATGCATTTTCTAAAATAATTTGTGCATGCAGTCATGTTCGAAATATTTTGTAGGAACAGAATTAGACACTTATTTTAATAGTTGCTTTGTTTTGTTATAAGGTTAAAAATATATTTTAAGTCTTCTTATAGGTTTAACCAACAGTTGAGTTAATCATGTATGCTTTATGCCTACAGTTATTTATTTTACTAAGCTCACAAGGTCATGTTGATATCTTAGTTACAAAAATAATCTTTTTATAATGACAACAATAGTTTATAGTAATAAATTTTAATCGGTTTGATTTGATATGAAAAATGAGCTACATTTCTAGAGCAATCAATGCTTCAAATTGCTAGCAATGGATTTTATATCTTGATTTTTATCTGTTCTTTGTCCAATATATTTATAAAGGCTTGTTAAATTACCAACTAAATTTTGCTATAAATAATTGCATCATGTTATTGAAAATCTTATTTTCAGTATTCAATTTTGATCATTATTTTATACTTACTTGATTCTAAAGAGTGTTTAGGCTTATGTTGATAACACATTGAAACTGGTTTTTGTATGATCACCAAAGTTAAGCAATGCCAAGCCTGGTCAGTACCTAGAGGAGCCACTGCTTAGAATTATCAGATGCTGTTAACTTGGATGTGCAGTTGGTGTAAAGGATAACATTTCGGAATTGAAACAGTTCCAATTCCAATCTGGTTCATTATATTTATGTATGCACAAATACCCATGAGAAAGATATAAATTCACTTCTTCTTCCCTCAGTTATGGGTTAATTAGTAAAACTTGTATCAGTAAATCATTATTTCCAAAACATTCTTACAATCTAAATATTTTCTGGCTTTAAATAACCTGTAAAGGATTGATAAATTGTAAAAAAAAAAAAACAAAAAAAAAAACACATCAATCAATCTAGAGTTGTTAGAAATAGTGAAAAATGTTAATTTTTCACATTTAGACAATTTTTGTCAGCAGAAGATTCCCCTAACTAGAGATGGTTGAATTTCCTATTTCTATAAAGTGGACTCTTCTATCGACATGACAAAAATAAAAATTTGTAATGTTAAATTTGACAAATTAAACTCCTCTGTTATTCAATAGTGAATTGAACTTTATTTGTTTAGTTTAATATTCTGAAAGTATTTGATCATAAGCAAAAAGAATTCAGAGGAACAAAGTTTTTGGTGTTGTCTAAGTATAATGCACTTGTAAAATTACTTAAATATTACTGTTCCTCTTTATGGTATAAATAACCTAGTATTAAAATAAGTGTGTATATTATAAAATGGTTGACCAATATATATATATATATATATATATATATTTAGTATTTTTGTCCATTAATCAGCATAATTAACAATCATTTATTTATGCTCAATAATCAAAAATAAATTTAAAAACTTTAATTCTACCTATATTGTTATAGTTCTTCTAGTCTGGGATACTTTGTACAGAAATTGTATTTTCCTTCTTCTAAAAATATTTTTAAAGACCACTTTTAATTTGAGAAGTCAATAGGTAATATTAAAAAAAAGATTGCAATAAATTATGATGCATAAACATTTGCTTTAATGTCTGTAATAATTGCTTTTCAACCTAGATAAGTACCTGTGATAAGAGATAAAGCATTTAATTTGAATTGGATCATGAGGTCTGTATTTTGTTTGTTATTTCTTAATGAAGAGTCTTAATTATAGGAAAGAAAATTTCTCTTTGACATTAGCAAACTAAAGTACTTTCAATAAACCTGGTGCCTGGATTTTATGTTCCCCTTAAAAATACTTGTAAATCTTTATTAAGTTTCTAAATATATTGCACTATTCTATGAATTTTGCGAAAACATTCAGCTGTTAATATTCACAAATCCTTGAATTTTTTTTTTTCCAACTTTTGTTATTCATATTATACATGTAATAGCACTGGTCTGTCTGTAACACTTTGTTTACCCCTTAACCACTGACAAATATTGTGATTTTTCAGTGCATTTCTATAGTGAAACAAAGCTACAAAATATACAACTTTATTTGGGTTACTTTAATTCCTGACTGCTGACAAAACCCTCCTTGACTTTCACTACTCAGTGCCATGTTTGATTAAAACAAAAATAATTACTCATTATAATGTTTCATATTTTTTGCTACCAGAAATATTTATTCAAAGTAGAAATTGACTAAAACTAAACCTAAGAGGGAGTATTCGTAAGCTCAGTGGGCAACAATGAGAAAAAGCTGAAAGAGACCAACATATACAGATATACATGTTCAGTTGGTGTTAAATAAAACCATGATTGTTTCATTATTTCACCTAATGTTAAAATTTGCTGAAAGGCTCTCTATCCACTCCCATCAATAAATTCTACTTAGGATATCATGGCTGACATACACAGTTAGCTTTTATGGTGAATATCAAAGATCTTTGTAAAGATAACCTTGCTGATTCTTGTCAGAAATCTTTTTGCAGTGTTTTTGATCTTGTAGACACAAAAGATAGTATCAGCTATTTCTTTTGAGACTATAGCTTTTTTGTTTTTGGTACTATAGTTTTCGTCACCAAAACAATAATATTGGTTTCTAGAATTAGCATAGGTTTCATTTTTTTTTTTCTTTGAAACTTTCTTGAAAAGAAATGTAAATTTGGTTCTGTTGCTTGTAGTTTTTATAAAATAAAACAAACTATTTTTAAAAGGAAATTTATTTTTCCTTTAGTGACTTGAAATAACAAAATTCATAAATTTAAAAATCATTTCTATTCTGAATCATTTTCCTCACATTTTAACACTTTCCCATTCTTCCTTTTCCTTTTTTCTATTGTTTGACTTTTGACTAATCCTACTGTTTCATAAGTGCATTTTATTTTCTCTATTGACTTACACACTTTCCAACTTTTTTTTTTCTTCATCTTTGTCTATATTCTTTCTCGCTTTTCTTCTCTTAAAGTAATGGCTTTTAATACTGTATTTAAAATTAAAATATCAAGTGGAAAATATCAGTATTTGTGATTAAAAATAATATTTTTCTCTCTTTAAATTATATTTTATATAAAACATATATTGCCCACCACTGTCCTCACAACATTATGTACAGAGTATCAGTTTCAGAACAGTGAGCTTGTTAATTCAAATTTAAAGCTTTTTTCTAATTTTTTAATTTTTTTTTTTTTATAGATAACAAATAATAGAATGTGGAAACATCTTTACGATATTATGGGAGGTAATCCTGGAAGTACCAGTGCTGCAACTTGTACCAGGAGACATTATGAACGGTAAGTAAGACTGAGTAGAAAACCTTTAAAAATTAATATAAGCATTAAATGTGAAATTTGCATATGGATACAAATTTAAATCAGAAATGTTAATATATTCTTGGGTTATTTCCAGTAAATTAAAAATTAAAACTTTGATGTTTATTGATTTTTATTTTTATTTTTTTTATTTTTAATAAAAACATATTCATATTCAAATATTTTGAACTGCTTTTGCAATTGTATTATTCAGCAGTTTTTTAGGGAATGTTTACAAAGTAAATGATTATTATTCAAATTATTTTATTCTAATATTGTTTATTATTAAAATTTGAAAGAAAAGTAATACAATTTTAGAGCCAGTCTTTTATTAAATTTCCTTAATTTAAATTACACAGATAAGATAACCATTTTGTATATCACAGTTACTATTATTATTTTGTCATTGTCAAAAGTTGACAGTAAGCATGTGAATAAGGTTTTTCCTCTTTTATTGAGCCATGCACCATTAATCTTTTTGAAAAAAACTTACCTTTCATTTTACTTAATATAAAACAAAATTTAATGTTTTAGTTATTAAACATTGAATGAATTTATCTGACTCTTAAAATTTGTTGCTTCTCTCTATTTATAGTTATAAGTGTTTTTGACTAGATAGTAAATAGTATTTATTAATCTTATTTGTAACAGATGGTAAATATTGAAGATTTTGAAAGAGATTAAATGTAAGTTGAGTGAACATGAACTTTAAAAAGCAAAAAAAATAAACTTGTCTGTAATCTCTGGTGACAATCAGTGTTTATATCACCCAGAAGAATAAAGATCTTCACCTCAGTAACATCACTTGGCATCTTCATAGCTGTCATGTATAATTTGGTTTTGCTGCATATCAGTTCCTGATTTTATCTTATTTTTTTCTTTCTCTCTCCACAGTTTGTTGTTACCATTTGAGTTGTACTTGAAAGGAAAGGATTTCAGTCTTTTGTCTCAAATTAAGCAAAAGAAAAGTTCACACTCCAACAATAAACAACTCCTCTCATGTATTGATGGCAAGAAAGAAATCAAGGTATGATGTTATACTGAATGACTGGACATGTTTTTGTTTCTCTTAATGTTTAAAAAACTTAGAATTAAAAAAAAGTTATTGCAGAATTTATTGAAGAAAAAAATGATTATTCAGATTTAACATTCTGCATCTGATTAAGTTTGTCAATTTACAATTAAAATGTTTTAAAAATTTTCAACTGTATTCTCTGCCCTTGTGGAAAAATTTTCAGCATAGCCATTTTTTAAGCTTTGCTTTTACTTCAATTGATTTCTGTGTTTGTTCAGTTGGCTCATGTTTTACAAGCCTCTTTTTTCTGTTTGCTCTTAGAAATCCAAGATTGAGGTAAAAATAGAAGAAAAGGCTAAGATGTGGGAAGAAATAAGAAAAAATCATAACCAAAATAGAGATTCTGTAAGTATTTTTAATTTAGCTTCTCCAGCCCAGTTGATATTCGCAAACATGTAAATATCTATCGTTGTTGCTGAGAAGTGTAAGACAAATATTAAAATAAAAGAAAAAAGTTGCTCACTAAATGAGTAATTTTTTTTTTATTCGTTATTTTAGTAACTTTAAGCAGGTATTCAATTAAATACCCAGATAATTTCATAAAGGACACGAAATCAAAATGTGTTTTTTCACTCAACTTTTACTCTATTTATTTATGGAATACACAAAAATAACTTGTCATTTAGAATTAAAATGAAAGTTGTATCAGAATGGGTAAGGAGGGGGATTCTCAAGGGGAATAATTCACTTGATCTTTTTACTAGGTTATCTCCACTTGATTTCTTTCCTAACCGTGGTGATACTATATAATTTTTGTTTTACTCTACACTATCAGTGTTCTAAATTGTAATTGCTTTAACTTTATTGTATTTTTTTTATTCAGATGCGACGTCTTAAAACTGGCTGCCAACCAACTGTCAAGAAACTTTTGTCATGTGACAAATACTCCACAAGTTTCCAAGACAAGGACAATACTGCTTCATCACAGAAAATCAAAAAAGAATTCTCTGACGTAAAATTGTCTGTGGAATCCTTTTCTTCACCAGTCCAATCCACAGCCCATCAGCTGAAACGTCTTACATGTAGTGTAACCCTTCATGAACTCAAGTCTCATCCGGCACTAACAAAGAAAGAGAAAATTTCTGTTGTTCCTGAAAGGAAACCTAATGTGTGCATGTCCATCCCAAAAGAAATAACTGCTGCAGCAGTACTTGCAAGTCAGTCCCCAAGCCCTATTCAGCTTGGGCCTGACAAGCAGGAAAATCCTAAATTTGGTGAGAAATCTATAATGGTTCTACCACCAACACCACCTTCAAACCCAGCATATGAAAGGATTAGTCCTATTGAAGTTGAAGACGGCAAAGGGAACTTAAATGCAGATGGTAAAAAATCCTCACCCTCTAGTGATGGCACTGAGACAAATGAGTCAGAAAACCAAATTAAAAGTCGACCGGGTCCCAGTATTCTTGGACCCTTATTGCATAAACAAAAGCGGACACCTGTATCACATTCTCTTACTCAACCAAGTCGGCCACTCACAATAGCAACTGATGTTATGGAAAACAAATGCTTTGAAAATGTGGCTATGGTTCCCCAGAGTCCATTAGATGCTAATCAGAGCAATAACATCAGTGTAAGCCCCACACTATCATCTCCATTAATTTCACCCAAGACATCTGCTATATTCCATCCAACATCAGCCGTTGCAGGAATAGCACCACCTACGAATTGTCTACCAGAAAATGGTCGATGGCACGTGCCAAAATCTGCACATTCACAGACAACTCGAACGCCAAACCGAAGCGAAGAATCAAAGCCACGTAATAGTGGCATTCGCCAGTCAGTTATTCAACATACTACACAGAATCCTCCTGAAGGTTTGCTAGCTCCTGCATCTTCTATTCCCAAATTTGCTCGACTCTCAAAGGACGACTCCCTACCTCAGCCTGCCCATATGAACCACATGAAAAGGTCCAACCCCTATTCTGCTGATTCCTACCACTATATGTCCCCTGTGACAGCCCACACATCTAAGACAACGTCCAATACCTTGGCATTCTCTGCTGCCCATCCGATAGAACCTATTCCTCCTTATTACTCTAATGCCAAACGGCAGAAATTGTCCAACAATCATGCAACATCCTATTTAGACTCTGTCCACAGACCAAGTACAAATGACCTTCAGTCAGAACCGACTGACTTGTCAATGAAAACATTGAAAAAGTCTGTAAATGGCAGAGTTAACTATAAAAATTCCGTAAATGAACATCGAAAAAGTGAAACCGGGGATCCTTTAACGTGTTCTTCATTTCATGCTCATTCTTCCTCCCCTTTAGCAGTTGATGCCTGTTCACCTTTGGACATGACCACCAGCTCCAAAAAATATAACTCTAAGGTTTGTATTAGGTTATATTCATGATCAGTCTGATTGACACTGTTTATATTAATTAAATATATATATATATATATATGCTTATATTAAACTATTTATTCATGATCAGTCTTAGGTTTGTATTAGGTTATATTCATGATCAGTCTGATTGACACTGCTTATATTTTCCCTCCGTCTCTGCTTGTAACTAATACATATATCATAGCTACAGAGTGTGATGAGTAAATTGTCGCAATTTTATATTTTTAATTTTGTGCATGTGTATTGTTTGTTTTGGATTTGTATCAACTGCACAGTATAGTAGGGTCAGTTGGGCACCGTTTGTGAAAAAAGTGTGCCATGATGCAGTTCATGCTTCCAGAAATTTTAAAACAGCAGTATGCTGTATTGCTTGACATTCATGTTGGAAGCTCCCATTTGAATAGATTTGTGTTTGGATGTCAATGCCGAGGATGACGGTGCAGAGTATTCGGGAAGAGTCGGATGAGTGTAATGGTGATTACAAAGGTGTTTGAAGTTATGGTGACATTATGCCTCCATTCTTACGGGGCCTAAGACTCAACATGGAAATTTACATCAAGTGCCTTGAGGAGGTAATGCTTTCCCGAGTCAAGAGGGTGGCTGTTGGAAGACCCTATGTCTGGCAACAGAACTCTGTACCATGCCACACAAGCAGAAGAACCCAATCATGGCTGTAAGTTTCTGTGACCCACATGACTCCTTACATCTAGCTCCCTAACTCCCCAGACTGCAACCTCCTTGATTGTGTGTGGGGCGCAGTTGAGCAAGAGACCAACAAAACTCCTTGTATCACCAAAGATTAACGGAAGTCAAGGAATATAGTCGTAGTCATCAATTTAAACAAGGAGACCATCCAGAAGAGTGGCAGAAGACTCCAGTCAGCTGGAGGGCATAGTCTAATGGCGATTTTATTGAATAAATTTACTTTTAGTATTTGGAGATATTTTTGTGTAATTTTGGTAAATAGATTTGTTGAAATGAGTGTTATTTTCATTTTTGCATAGTTTAGACAATTTATTTATCGCACTTTGTGTGTGTGAGATTTTTAACTTACAACTTTTTAGTAGTTTTTCCTATATATATATATATACATTTCAGAAAATGTAGTTTTAAGGTATGCTATATTTATGGGGTAAAAGAACGTGATATCCAGAATAGAGTATATGAGCAATGTAGACACAGATCAATGCTGAATGGTGGCAGTCTGTTTCATACTTGAACACACTTCTAAGGACACAAGGATTGGATTGTAGCACAGTGTAGTGGATAGTAGTTGAGCTACTATTCAACCCACATGGCTTGATGGTTGTTTATTCACAAAACACTTTCCCCATTTTACTGATTGATTTAGACCTGAACATTTAAGCTTGTAGCAAAGCTTTATTCACTACAATTTAACTGCTAGACAACTATCATTACCTTCATCACACACACTATTTAATTGCAACCAAAAAGACAAGATTTTTAAAAAAATTATTTGAGCTTGACTACTATTTTATTCTAGCTCTGTGTGTGCACACATATTTTTTCTTTTTTAAATATACACTAATTTATCTATGCCATCAAAAATTATGGCAGTATTTAAGGAATTTTGCAATTGTATTGTTTATATTTTCTAGGTAAGTAATTTGGGGTTTGTTATCTAAACAATGATTGAATGTAAGAAAGAATTTTCCTCTTTAAATTATTAAAAGTAAAAAGATATCCAAAGTAAAGCAAATGCATTTATAACTTGATCTTCAATATTTACCACAATGATATTTTATTGTTACCCAAAGCATGTTCATTTATTGGTATTGAGTAACATCTGTTACTATAACAATGGATTATCTAATTAGTAACAGGCTGAGTAACAGTTAAATCTAGTCAATTTGTGTCTTGTATTATGGAATAGGTTCTAATTATACAAATAATAAATTGTCAATAATGCTTAACTTAATTCCTGACTCTTTTTTTCTTCTGATTTTTCAATTCATGACATAAAAATTAGGACTAGAACAAATTTTTGGTGTTAAAAAAAAATTGCAGTTTTTACATATTTTTTAATTACCAACGTTTTTCTCTGTGCCCCCCTTTTTGGGATTGCTTTTTATTTATTAAAAAAGAAAATGACTGAAATAATGCAGTAAAATAGTTGGAAATTAACTAAAAAGAACTTATTCCAAGTCAGTCCTAAAATACTAACATTACTGAATTGCTTTACTTTCTCGGCTGCTAGAATTTACTGTCTTATGTAATCAGTAAATGACAGATTTATTTTATTTGTTAAATAAATCAAACATGTGATAACACTTGTTTATATAAACAGCCAGTATAAGACTGTGAATCTATATAAATAGTTGTATTAAAGCATTCTCACTCACACACATTCATACACATGCCAGCAAACAAAACTAAAATCAATAGTAAGGTTCAGATCAAATATAAGACCAAACATCCCACTGTGTGCACAGTTTATTATATTCAGCTTTCTTGCTATATTTTAAAACAAGTCTACAATAATTTTAAGTAAATCTTGGAAAAATGCAAAGATTTAAAATATTTCTCAAATTTTAATCATAATTTTTATTCATTTAAATAAAAATATTAATATCCAAATTGAGTTGTTTTATTTAAATTACTTTTATATTAATAAAATTTTGATGCCAATTACAATTAAATTAGAAACATAATCTTGTTCAAATTATTTGTTTCTGGAGTTGTTTTCTACCAAGCTCTGTTAACTTTTTTTTTTTTTTTTTTTATGAGGTGAAAAAAATGTGTAAACTTCTAACATTGCCTTTTTAAATTTAAATTTTCAAATTCTAAATAAAAAGTAACTGAAGAAAATAAATCACCAAAGACAGCTGAGAAGTTAAATATTTAACAAAAAAAAATCAGTATATTCTACCCCCCCCTCCAATGCGCGCACACACACACACACCTCTAACAAAATACTGCAAAAAATTTAAGACCTAAAAATGTTTTTGTTTTTTCTAAATCACTCAAGTTTTAAAAACAATATGTATGTATGCAAGTAAGAAAAAGGGATGAGTCTTTTGTATGCATGAACTGCTATCTATATACAGTTATCATTGAAATATACATCATAATAGCTGATATATTCAGTGTTATTACATGATGGCTGATATTGATCTAAATATATTAGGTATAAGAGAGCAGATGTATATTTTAATGCTATATAGGTGTTTGTTTAGGCCTGCAAAACTATTGTTCTTTCAATTTTTTTTCTTTTTAACAATTCATTTCAAGCTTTTTGATACAAATGTCATAAAACTTAATTTAATAGAAGTAGATAGGATAGCTTATCATCCTTTTAACACTCCTCCCCAGTTTTTTTTAACAGGTTTAGCCCTTGTTTCCAGTTTAGAATTTGGTTTCCAGTTCCTTTTAAAGTTGAATTCCACACTATAATTCTAATGTCTCTGACTAAACTCTAAAATGTTATTCATTAATTAATTCTTGTCCTTTCTCACATTCATATGACACCACACAGTAACTCTTTATCCAAAGTGGCTCTTGGGCCTTGTATTAAGTGAACATTAGTTTTAAAAACACTGCAGATAATGTAATTTATGTAAAAGAGCATAAAACTGAAGCCAGTTGTGTTATTTCCAAAAATAGAGGCTCCAATTTGATGTAAAATAAAAAAAATGCTAAATTAAAATTTACAAAAAAAAAATCACAGTTTAATGAAATAGCAACTTTTTCTGAATTTTGCACCAATGGAGGGGTGTTAAAAAAAAAAAGTAGATTTATTTTTTGTCTAGATCTTGTTTGAAGACTGATTAGCTATAAAAATGCATTTATGAAACGGATGTATATTTTAATGCTAAATGTTTGATATTAGGTAACTGTTTAAGTTTCTCAACAAGTGCACCAACGTGTACTGAAAGTTAGCCAGATACAAGTTAACAGAAGAGTAACCTACAAATTATTTTTATATCTAAAAAGTTTTTATTTTTAAAAAGTTACAAACACCAATGCATAAGTCCAACTTTCTTGTCATTTGATATTTTAAACTGGATGCTAAATTACAGTCTTTAAGAAGGAATAGATAATACTTTTCCTTTTGGTTTCTGCAAGGGCTTTACATCAGTCATTATTGACCACTTAAAAAAAAAAAACTACAGATTCTTCATAAAGTCCCTTTAAAAGAAATCTGTTCTGCTAATATTTGGGAATGCCAAACAAAATGTTTATTTCTTATTTCATAGCTAATTTGACCTTATTAAAATCTAAAATGCACCTCCAGTTTTACTTATTCTACAAGTGCATCCTGAAGTAAAAAGGGTTGAGAAACACTGGTTTGAGTCTATGAAACAATCATCATTTGTTTTGTTTTTTGTGTTTTTGTTTAAACACACCTGACAATTTATTTGTGGTGGAAATATTTTTTTTTTTTTTTTGCAAATGTTTTATTTTTCTTAATTTTGACTTTTATCTTTTACATTTGTTGTAGGCCTCCAGTCATCTTTCAACCAACAGATACTCTTCGTCATCACAGCAGCAGGAGTCTTTAACTCCAACTACTCTCAGCTCAGCGTCCAACCCTCATTTAGCAGGACTCAGTCTGCCTGCTGCCCCCTCAGTGCACCCGGCCTTTCCACAGCCCCTTCAGTCAGCACATCTGATGCACACCGGCATGATCTCCTCCTCACAGATGCAACGAATGCTGGAGTCTCCTCACTTTTCTCAACCTCCAATGCCACCTCCTCCTCCTCCTCCGCCACCACCACCACCGCCGCCGCCACCACCTCCACAACAACAATCACCACAGCATCAACAACAAAAGCAGCAACAGCCACCATCACTGTCATCAATACAACACCCTTCTACAGGGTTAGACTACCGACCACCCAAAGACTATTATCTACCCCCGCCTTTATTGCTTCCTAATTCCTCACCTTTTGCATCATCTTTTATAAACCAATCAAATCTAAACCGTTATGTTTATCATAAGTAACCAGCACTAATATTTTTTTAGTTTGTACTGTTGTTGGCAGTAATGTTTTCATTGTTGTTTTTTTTTGTTTTTGTTTTTTTTTGTTCCCCACCATATGGGATGCAGATATCATTACTCCCTCAACCAGCAAGAATAAATATTATTAATTATTAATGCATCCTAATCATCATCATTGATTCACATATTATTAATATAACATAACTACAAATCATTGAAACAGTTGATGCCTGTCACTAAATGTGACAGCCATCTGTTAAGTTTCCAGACCATGTTCATTCACTGAACTCAGATGAGTGGCAGGGCTCATCTGGTGAAATATTTGCATTCATTTGCTGCTGCCCCTTACCATGAGGCACAAGCAGGTTCAAGTTCCCAGGGTGGAAGCTGACCATCTGAATCTTGAGCCAGTTTTTCAAACCCTGTACCCAGTCCATCCACACAGAATTTGCTTGATAAGTGAATAGTGTAAGTACCTGCTGAAAAAAAAAAAAAAATACAAATTACAGGGACAGAAAAAGAGAATTTCTCTCTAAATTCTTCCCACATTGCCAAAGTCAGTTCACTTCTTGGATAAGTCCCTCTGCCTTTGCTATGTGATGTTGACTGTAAATCACAAATTTTACTGTTTGGGTAAATCCGTTGGTATCTTTTTTTTTTTTTTTTTTTTTTTTTTTAAATAAGGCCTAGATGGCTGTTATCTAGTTAAGTCTAACTTTTTCCTTTTTAAAAAAAATAGATTGAAGAACAGGAACTTTTAATTTATGTTCAGTTGTCTTTATGACATACAATGAAAAGATTTGATATTGTTTCTAATATACCCAAGAGGCTCAAATACATTAGTAAATGTAAAATAAAAAATATATTTAAATTGCTGTGGTATTTTTTTTTTTATTTCAAAGAATGGTTTTATAATATTCCTCAAAAAAGAAAAAAACATGGATTATAGATATCTGCTGAATCTTTCAGCTTTAAATATTATCAAAATAATTTTTATAACATTGGTTATTTTCAGGTTTTTAAGTTTTATCCTATTATTTTATCCTATTATTTTCTGCAGAAATTTTAAGTTAGTCTTTTTATTTGTAAGAAAAAGTAAAATCCAAAAGCCTGCAGGATTTGAGTTGTTTTTTGTTCTCTCATTTAAGATTATTAAAATCATGATTATATAATGCAAAATAATATTTTTTTTTTTTTAATAATAAAATTTGGGTGGAGAATCTTATTTTGGTTAACATCTGAGCAAATAAATGTATCTTTAAATAAGATATTTTAAGTTGAATTTTATTTAATTTTTTTTCTTGCTAAATCAAGCACCCCCTTTTTTTTTTTTTATTTCTAAAAATCTAAAGGAAGCTTTATTCTCTATCATGCAATTTGGAATTTGTCAGATTTACCTATCATAGCATTAAAAAAAAAATATCAAAATTTCAAGGGAAGAATATAGAAAGATTATGAATTATCAGTTTGCATTTTTACTTAGACATATATATAAATACCAGTTAGGCTTCTGTAGTCTGAAACTAGACTACCAAATAAAAAAGACAAAAACCCCAAAAACAAACTCATTGAGAGGTGGAGAATGCTTGTGCCTTTTCTCTCCTTACCCCCCTACAAGAAAAATAGTCATTTTACTCAGTCATCCCCCCCCTTCCCTTGTCCATAAAATGAGTTTAACCATGTTTGTGCCTTTTGTTTTCAAGCATCACTAAAGGTTGATGATGATGATGATGATGACTGCAGTGATAACATTGGATAGGAACATTTTCATTGTTTTTATTCTGGCAATTGGTTCTTGGTGCAAGTCAGTGCCAGCCTTCAGTTTTGATGCAACACTTCTAAAAAAAAAAAAGAAATAAAAGAAAAAATGAAATAATTAGTTAAAAATAAAAACATTGTACAATTAATTGGACTCTTTGTACAAAAGCATGAAACAGAAACCTTTCAGCTCCAAACGAGCTTGAATATTAATCTAAAAACTGTTCTATATACAAATGAAGAGAGGAAATTTAACATTATATGACAAAACTACATATTAACACTCTCATAACAATGTGTTTGTGTGTTATGTGTATGTAAATATATATATATATATATATGTAATTTTGTATACACTCTATGTATATTGTATATAATATAGATACTTTATGTGTGCTTATATTTATAAGCCAAAATGTTCAAGGTCTGAAGGTTTGTTTGTTTTTTTTTGTTTTTTTTTTTTTCCTGCAAATTTTGAATGCTCTTTAATTTATTGGTTTTTTTTCTAACTGTTGACCAATCATGAGTTTTAATTAGTCATAGGTAAATTGTTTGATGTGAGATAGGATTTTTATTATTATTTTAAAAGTACTAAGGTACTTAGATTTTGTTAACCAATTCAGCATATTATTTCATGTTGGGGGGGGATTTTTGTTGATTTTTTTTTTTTTTTTTTTTTTTTTTTTAGGATTATTTCAAATGAGACATAATACTCCCAATTGGTTTTTATTTAAATTGTTATAGTAAGATTTTTACTTATTTTTATTGCTTCAAGTTCTATTTTATTTATTTAATTTTTTTTTTTTTTTTTTTTAAGTATAGTAAATGCTTTCTTGACAATGTAGACCAGATATACATTTGACACCTTGACCCATCATCTGTCTGTGGCCACTCCTTTAGCTTCAATATAAACCTGTCTTACTTTTATTAAAGTTTCCATTGATCTTACAAAATTATAAGCTTTACTGTACAAAACTATCTAATCATTTCTGTAACAGATATTCTGATTTAAATAAATTTTCAGTAGCTAAATAATCAACATTATTTTATCCAAATCTAACAATAACAAGATTTTAGTGAACCCACATGTAAGGCTTTAATATATTCAAAGGTTTGTTTAAACTTTTTTTTTTTCTTTTTTTAACTCTTAACATAGTGAAAAATTTACTTGCTCTTAATTCATTCCTGGGAAACTTGGGTTCAGATTTCTTTGCAAATAATGTTTTCTTCATCCAGTTGTATAATCTGATACCTGGACTGCTTTAAACTAAAAAGATTTTGTGAACCTCTGATCTCTGACATCTTGTGAAGTTTGGTTAACAACTATTTTAATTTTTAACGTCACCTAGACTTTGCATTGGTTAAAACAAGGCTTGCTTAACTGTATCTTCAAAATGATTTCCACTTTATTGGTGGTTGTTAGAAAGTACACAATACACAATGGATTTTGACATTTTCAGGGATATGAACATGTAATTCATTGTAATTTGTTTTAATTCATTGTTTTTCATGCTTTGTTTGGGCTTTTTTAATTATTTTTTTAATATAAAAATGACTTTGAAAACAAAAACTGCCCTTTTTTTGCTCCTTTGCTACCGGAGAATAATGAATAATTACAAAAAGATGTTTAAGATTTAATAGATAACAAAATAATCTGATGTAATCTTTCATATCATTTTCCTTTTTTATTTATTTTATTTTTATGTATTTTTTATTTTTTATTTTTTGTAAAATATTTTAAGATAAATTATTTAATCTTTTTTTTTTTTTTTTTTTTTTTTTAAGAAAAAAAAAGTTAAGCAGGGTTGCCTAAAAAGAAAAATAAATGAAAATAATTCTATATTGCGATACGTCTTTTTTCTTTTACCCCCTGCAAAAAGAAAAATTACAGAAAATTTGATGTCATAGATATAATATTAATAATAATAATAAACAAATTAAAGAAAAAAAAATGGACCAATAAGTTGGGTACATTATAAACAAAACATTGTGCATGGATATATATATATATATATATATATCACACTCCATATTGAAGACAAATTATATCCTATGGTTGCTAGCAGAAGATGATTTCTCAGAATAACACCAAAACCTAGGGCTGTGATTCTCTTAAAGAACTAAACCGGGCGAAGATATTGTATTTTCTATTCTTCAAATTATCAAATTCTTAAAATGATTCTCCCAATTTTTCATGTGTCCCTTTTCTCCCTGCCTGTATCATAATGGCTATCATGAAAGCATATTTTTATTTTTTTTTTTTCATTAGTGTATTTCATATTTCTAACATTTGTTATCATGTTAAAATTGTCACCCCTTTTGAATTTATTATCTACATGTTGAAAGAAAAATCAATAAAACAAGAAATAAATTTCTAATCTCATCTCCTTGGTTTGTTGGCAAATGTACAATTTTTATCACCTGTTTTTTAATTTGTTTATTTTTTTTAATAATGATTAAAAATCAAATGTCATTAAGATGCTTAATTAATTTTTCTTTTGTCTCCATGTTAATGAGGGGGATTCATGATTTAGAATCAAGGCATATATTTCGCAATTACAGTTCAACAAAATCTGTCATTAATCTATTTTTACTATAACAATACTCTAAAAAGTATTAAGTTGTTAACTCACCATATCTTGGAATATAAGTTTGTGTGGAAGTCTTTTAAAAACTATTATGGTTATTCTTTAGTCATCTATATACTTATACAGCCAGTTTATTTATATAGTTATATGATATGCTGCTTAAAGTTATGAAAACATTAATGTGCATAGACTTTTTATGCATACCCTTTATTCTAAAGCTTAGACTAAAGATATTTAAAAGAAAAAAATTGAAATTAACATTAACACAGCCTAATATTTAATTTAAAAAATATCCATACTTTTCAGTGCTTAGTATATGTTCAAGAAAAACAAAAATGATTGGTTGCAAAATTTTCATTTTGCGATTCATTAAATGTTATTCAGATTAAGTTACCATTTCTTTTCCCTTTTTTTGATTGTTTATAAAAACTAAAATTCATTTTCTAGAGCCATTTGGTAGAAATACTTTAATTTTTTTTTTTTTCTGGAATGCAACAAGAATCCAATTTAAACAACATTTTAGGATTTACACAAAATAAGCAATTGATTCTGATTTTCTTTCTTTTTTTTTCTTTTTTAAATAATTTTTTATCTTGAGTTAAAAACTTATTCTTTTTCTTTTCTCTTTCATTTTTTTTTTTCAGCTTTTAAAATATAATACTCTAAAATACTAATGTCCTTCATGGATGAGAAATAAGTTTAAACAAATTAACTAACTTCAAATTTGCCAATTTCCAAGTAAGTTTGTTTTTAAAAAGGTGTCAAAATGCAAACAACTTCAAAATAACTGCCTTTTTTCTTTTAGAATTAAGTTAGTTTTTGTCTCAATTCTGCTTTTTGATTGTCTTTTTTCTTTTAAGTATAGCAGAAAATATTAATGTGCTAACTTCATTTCATACATCACGAATATCAAAATCTTACTTGTTTATGATCAGAACTTGCTGAAACTTGTTTTATAGCTAATCATTTTGAGAGTCTTTCATTTTATAGTTGTTTAGATTCAGTATTGTATTACATTTTTGAATAGATTTTTTAATTCTTTATTTCTTTACTATAATTTTTTTTTTTTTTTTTTTTTTTAGTGGGTATACCACATAAGTTGCTAGCCCTATTTTATTTATTTTCTTAAATAGTGAAATTAATAACAACCAGCCTAGATTGAAGTTCTACTAAAAGAGATAGTGCCTCTGACAGGAATTAAACCTGTATCCCCTTTTACATCAAGGAAACCATTTCTATAGTTGAAATGTGCATTTCAATTCCTGCCAGAGGCAGTCTTTGAGAACTTTTTAACCTTGGCTGGTTGGTATTAGTTTAAGAAAAGAAAACACATAGCAACTCATATGTTTATAGTAATAAGGAAATTGTATTAAGTGTCTAGAATTAGTTTGATCTAATTTAGATATTTCTACAAGTGATCACTGATTTGATAGATTTTCAGTGTTTATGATGATAGATTTTTTTTTTTTTTTTTGTCCAGTCAACATTCATTTGACATTTAGTTCTGTTATTGATGTTTTCCAATTTGTAAAGATTTAATGAGTTCCACTTACCTTGAAAAAATATCTTGACATTTGATTTTGTATAAGAAATTTTTTTTCTAATATATAAATTTGTTTTTACTTTAAATGGACAATTGAGTCAAAAGAAAACTTCTGATGAATGGAGAAATATTTTGGCATCGTTCTAAATTTTAGTAGATAGCTGAAAACAATTGATTACATATAAATTAACACACTCATCTTGCCACATTATAGCTATGTTAGGGTATAAATAAAACCTTTTCAATAAAACTTTAAAATTAGCTATATTTATGTTTAAACAGTTCAACTAAACCAGGAGTGGCCAAACGGGTGACACACAAGCCACATGCAGCTCTTATTTAATTTGTGACTCCTAGAAATGTTGCCTGGGTTCCTTTTTTCATCAAGGTTAATATAAAAAGTAAATAAGAAAAATTTCAAGCTTTATAATTATTTACTGGGTATTGAGACCCCATTGAATTCAAATATAAGTTTAATGGTTATGTAACAAGCGTATGTGTAAATTTTGTTCCTGTCTTGCAGCTCTCAAACATCTGAACATGATCATATGTGACTCTTACATTAGACAAGTGTGGCCACTTCTAAACTATAACTATTTGCCGCATCAAATAGAGGCTATAAGTAAAATATATAAATAGATATAATTATAAAAAGCGGGTAAATCACAGCAAACAGATGTAGTTGTAAATTTATATATGATTACAGCAGTATTTCATTCCTAACTTTCAATATGGTAAAGATAGTCTGAACATGCAAATCAAACCAAGAATGTTCACAATGTCGTCTTTCCATTATGTTTGTCATGTAATGTTCTCCCCCCCCCCCCCAAATCTACAATATTTATTTTCTGTCGTATTTTGGTAAATTTTCCTTCATCCATCTTTTCCTGATAAAACTTTTCTATCTTCTAGAGAAATTTAAACAATCTGAATATTTGTGTGCTGGGGTTGGGATAAAACACTGCCCCCATCCCCTCAAAAAAAATTTTTTTTTATTATTTTGGCAGGAATATCAGCTAGTTATTTTATCACAAGATCTTGACTAGTATTCTAAGTGGCGTTACACATATTTACACTTAAATTTGAACACACACACACTTCTACAATCACATGGCCACATACATCGCACTCATGCATATATATTTAAATTGACACAAGCAGAATCTAGTCAACTCGGAATTAACTCAAAAATATGGATGTGTGTGTGTATTTGAAAGAAATTCTAAGAGATGTGTTTTACCATTTTTTCCTTGAGTTATTAAAATTAGTGTGATTTGAACACTTTCTGGAATAATGTGTTTACATGTAACAAGATATTAAAATATGAAAAAGCCATCAGTTGAAAGAAAAAGAAAAAAAAAGAGCTTTAAATAGGAATTAAAAATAAATACTTCACCTTCATCGCCCTGTATGTGGCATCATTTGCTATACAAAATGTTTATCCTGCCACTGAAGGTAATTCTGATCCCTGAACACTAGTGTTTGAATTTAGTGAAATGAACAAAAGATACGACAATTGAAAGGTTTTGAAAAAGAATGCAGTAGAAAGAGAATTAATAATTAATAATGCACAGTGCTTAAGTTTAAATATCTTTTTGATTCCTTGAAATGCTAGAAAATTTAATCTGCTGTATTTTTATTATTTTAATTTAAAAATAAAAGAAAATGTGCATGTTTACTTGATAGATGTATTGGAATCTGTTTATTATTCAGGATTATTCAGAATAGGTTTTCTTTTTTTAACCACAATATTTCAGCTGTAGTAAAAAAAAAATTCAAAGATGCCTCTTTTCCAAATAAACTTAAGATCATGCTTATTTCAAATCTTTAGACTTTTTATCAATAGACTTTTCCCATCCCATTCACTTCAGATTCAACATTGAGCAAAATTTTTTTCTATCCAAACTGAATCTATATTAACACAGGACTTAATTTTTATCACCCTCATGTGCCTTTGTTTTTTTTTTTTAATTTTATTTTGTAATAGTTTGAGCAGTTCTTGTTCACCAGCAAGATTTTATGGTTCAAAGATAAGCACTTATTCACTTGTATACTTACAAACCTATTCATTTCTATTTGTTCTGTGCTTGTTGCAGTCTTATTAGTAATTAGGAAAAATAAACTGCTTTCAGCATTTCTTTTTCCCATATTAATAAAAAGAAACAAATGTTTTGCTTCTTTTCTGTAATAGATTAAATCATTTATGAGCTTATTCTCATTTCTATTCATTAAATTTCACTCAAATGAAATAACTGTTGCTATGGTCATTGTAGAGATCCTATGATGGCAATATTCATTTTGTTTGTCTTGACTCACTCTTTTCTCAGTCTTGTCTATATTGTATCCCAGAATACAGACAAGTTTCAAAGTGATCAGTGACTTATATTTGCCTGATATTGCTCCTCTTTTTGAAAGGCATGAATTTGCTTTTCACTGCAGACTCACATCACTAAACAGATTAACCTAAATTATCTTCTTGCTCACATGCCATGATGGTTGATAGTGAGAACTTGAGGGAAACCTCAACAACCAGGAACAGTAATTTAAAAATTCCCTCCTGCTAGATTTGTTCAAAAATTGAAATTGAAATGTTCATTTGTCAGTTAATCAAGATTTTGGTTTATAATTGGTAATATAACTAATTTAAATGCTAAAAGTGAAAATTAAAGTGCGTTTTATCATTTTCAGTTAAAATTTTGTAAGTAATTGGAGATTTAGCACTACTTTTTTTTGTTCATAAGGTGTCTATTTTTTTTATTTTTTATTTTTTTTTTACCCCAAAGCAAGGTAATGAAACCACTAAGATGCAAAAAGTTACTGAGAGTGAAAGAAACCGAGAAAATGTTACTGAAGAGAAAAGCCGGTAAAAAAAAAAAAAAAAAAATAGTATTCAAGGAGACAGAAGATAAAAAATGAAGTTGCATATTTTAAAGATCATAGTTGACAGGAAAGTGTTATGATGTTGTCATTCCTTTTTAAAATGTAACTGTTTTAGTCTTTCTTGCAGAAAGGAAGAAATGGATAAACAAAAACAAAAGCCAATGAACAAATCATGAGCCTCAGGACTTGCTAGACTCCATTTTTTTTTTTTTTTTTTTTTTTTTTTTTTTTTTAGAAGATGAAGAGATGGAGGAAATGATATGAGTGAATGGAAACCTGCATGTAATTATAGGGTAAGATAGCATCCAGTTTAGGTAAACTTCTAATTTTTTCTATAAAAAAAAATTTCTGGAAATGAATTTTATTTTTGGGAGGAAAAAAGATCAAGTATAAACTAGAAAGCTTTTGTAGATATAAAAATGTTTATTATTTTTATTTGTACAAGTAACATAAATTGTCATTACTGATTCATGAGTTATAAGTTTATAGAAGTAAGTTATTTAATATCAATTCTGAAAATCAATGCCAAATATATTTGCCACCAATGAGATATGAATTTATTTTCAACCTTTTCTTGTTTCTGAATTTACCCTCTGAAGCCTTATACAAATGATAAGCACACATACACATATATTTCACATATTTGGTTCTCATTTTTATTATATCTAATTATATAAGAGCAAAATCTTTCTTTTTCTGCTTATTTCTGAAATTTTCACTGATCTTTTTCCTTTTTCTTTTTTTTTTTTTTATCCTGACATCTGCTCAATAATAAAAACGTTTTTTCATAAAATTCATTGAATAGTTTTGAAAAGCTGTTGAAAGGACATGTGCAGTCAGTTATAAAAAGCAGTAAAATGAATTTTAATTGAGAAGTTATCCACAATATGAACCTTTGCTTATTTTGAATATGATAAAACAAAAATTTGATAGCTCCCCAAAAAAAAAAAAATATTTTTGAAAGTTTTTAGGAAATTAAAATATTTTATCCTTGGACTAAATTGATATAGTTTGAATTAATTTATGATTTTTCCTTTACATTTTCTTTTGTCTTTGTTGATACTTCCAGATTTAATATATTCATGTTCACCATTTAACCTAGTTGAAATATTTTTAAGATTTTAAGTTAATTTTTCAGATTATATACTTTACATGAGGATTGTGATGATTCTAAAACTAATGTTAATATTTCTATAGTGAAAGTAATGGAAAATTGTTGCTTAATATTCTTTTCTAGTATGATATAGGCACTGTTATGCAAATTGCATGAGTAAAGTCTTTTTATAAGGACTCTATAATTAAAACCTTTATAAGAAAAGTAAAAAAAAAATTCAACAGAATCAAGGAAATTACGAGAATTATAAGAGAAAATATATAGGGCCTTTTTGTGTTTGAAATTAATAAAAATATACTTGTTTTATATATATATATATATATATATATATATATATAAAAAACATGAATAATTTAAATTTATTAAAATGTGGCTTTTTTGTGATTTTGTTCTTGATTTTGATATTTTTATATTAGCCTCTGACCCAATTTTTCCTTATTCTAATTATTTATATTTAATTATCAACTCAAAGTTATGAAAATTAGGCTTATGTAATCATGATTTATATTAATATTTAAAAAAAACATTTGGGGTAGATTAACCACCCAAGTCATGAACCATCAAAATAACTGCTGAGTCTGACATGGCATTTTAAAATTTTTTAAAAACATTTTTCTCCCGCCAAGGGAGCTAACCCTGCTAGCTGCTATTCCAACAAAAATAAACTAAAAAAAAAAACACTGCATCTTTCAAACTGGCACCAATACTGTCAGAAAGGTTTGTATAAATAATGGGAGGGGGACAAGTTAAATAACATACAGTGTATATAACATTTGATCACTAATTGAGTTGTTTTGTATATAATAGACTAAATAAGGGAAAAAGAAAAACAATGTTTGCACATGTTTTTTAATAGCAAGTTAAATAAAAAAAAATAATAAAAAACTGCACAAGGCTTGCTTGATTTAAGTAAGAAATTTTTTTTTTTTAATTTTTCTTACTTTTGTAAATGTGCAATAATTGGATTTGGAATGCATTTTTAGTCATCTATTCTCATTTATCAAGACATATTTTTGTAAGAAAAAAAAGAAAATAAAAATGTATACTGTGATCAAATAAAGTATATTAATTAAACTTATTGCATTTGATTTTTGTCTTTTCAATTTTTTTTTTAATATTAGAAATAAATGATTAAACTGGCATATTTGAAGTTATATTTAGTTAAAATGGGTTTCTTATTAAAATTTGAACACTTGTTTATCTCATTACTTTGAACAAATTGTGTAGCTTTTCAGTCAAAATCAGCAAAGTTATAAAACATTAATTTTCTCTTGTATATAATCAACTCAAATTGAGACTATAGCTTGTTTACTAAGCTTGCTTTCTGATAACATTGTAAGTTTGGGAGGCCTCATGAGTCATAGTAAATAGTTTGAGGCTGTAATTTAGATAAATTTTAACCTTTTAAAACTTGCTGTGTATTCTACATTATACAGAATATATATTAGAATACATATATATTATATATTATAATATATTAGAGGGAACAAAACTTTCTATATCCCTGAAACCATGTTTTCTAAACATTTGAATTCTTGTATAAATTCATATCTTTGCTTTTAAATTGATGTAAGTTTTTACTGCTACATAAACAAATATACTAAAAAGTATTGTTTGCCAGTGATTTCAGGTTAAATAAAATAAAATTGGTAATATTGATGTTCCACTTTAAACTCCTTGATGATTTTTTTTTTTTTTTTTTTTTTTATGCATACATTTTCCATATTCCTTAAGTCCACAGAATTAATGTATATTCCATATTTATTTGGAATTCTTTCTGAAATGAACTTATTAACATTTTTCATTCATCCTTTTAATCTGATATCAAGGATCTTCCACTGACAAGACAAGGTCATAGGTTCCTCTCCAACTGGTGGTTGATGTATTTGGCATCTGAAAATCAAATTTTAATTTGCTTCATATCTATCTTAATCTCACTCATTCACACATTCAACAAGTGTCTTTTTTGATAAGATCAGTAAACAAAGATTAATATTTCTCAGATTATGAATGAGACAAAATGCCCAAATGTTCCTCTCTTTTGGTTGGACAATTTATTTTGTGTGTGTGTTGTTTTTGTTTCTGACATTTACTGATTTATCTTATTTTTATTTTGAATTTCTCATCTTACACTTGTATCATAGAATGTGTTGTACTAAACAGTCATTAACAAAAGTTGAAAAACACCTTGTAATGTTATCATAAATCTAAAAACACAGTAAAAAGTAATTTATGAGAAACTGACTCAAGTCTACTCACAAACATAACAAACTCTTCATTTCAGGCTAAATAGTCCAGGAGTCAGTAGATTGTATGACCTCCTTTGCTTTTGATTACCATGGCCGAGGCATAGTGAGAATGAAATTGTTACCGCAGTCAACCAAGGTTTTTGTCCAGACTTCTTTGGTACTTGAAGGTTGTTTTTCTGCAACTTTATTTCTGACAATTTCCTATAAATTCTCTATTGAATTCAGATATGGACTGTTTCTTGGCTGTTTAAATGTTGTCATGTTCCTCTTATTCAAAATATTCTAAAGACCTTTGATCAGTGGCATGGAACACCATTGTGCATATGCAGTTCCAGTTTCTTCTGCACCATTTGTCAGTGTCCTTGAAGGCAAAAAAGTAGTCTAGCTGTTTCAGATCTAGAAATGACATCACAAATCATCTGGCTTGGTGGGTGTTTCATAGACTGAATTGTAAACTTTTCATCACATCTCTTACCAGGAGATATTTCTTTTTTGCATAACAAACTGTTAAAGAGTAGATTCATCTGAAAACATAATCTACAGTCTTCAGCTATCCAAGTTTCAAGTTGCTTAAGTAAATGTTGGTTGGTTGGTTGTTTTGTTTTTATAGCAAATCAACCTCGGCGGGTCATTTATTGCCAACTAAACTTTATTTATTGATGGCCATACCTTTTTCTTTCAACAATTTATTGTTGTTTATATAAGTTTTTGTATCTAGTAATACATTTTTCTTTTTGAGTATCAAGATTCATTGGGATTTGTTTTTAAGGACAGGGTCCCCAAGTTCTACCCTTGTTATGTAACCCATAACTGGAGGTAAGGGACGGATTAATACCTTTCCCAAGGGTACTAGTGCTTAGGTGAATGCAGGGTATTCAACTGGAATTCGAACTCGGCTCACCAATTTCTCTCTCCGATCTGATATCCACTGCACCACAACGCACATCCGTCACTATATGCTTACAGCATCTGGTATTCCCAAGCAGTCACCCATCTAAGTACTGACCAGGCTCAACGTTGCTTAACTTCGGCAATCGAGCGAGAACCGGTATATTTAACGTGATAGGCCGTAAGCCCTGCTTAAGTAAATGACAGAAGCTTGGATTTTATAGCTGCAGTTACCTATGTTTTGCTAGGTGATTTGAATGATTTCAGATTAAACTTTAATTTCAGACACATGCAAAGATCATAGAACTGACATTTGTATCATTTTGAAGCAGAGAAGTGTGTATTTGCAAGAACTTATTGGGGATTGTGTAGCATTGCAATTCATCAAATGGTCATGTTATTAACAACCACATGACTGAAATAAGTAACTGTTTCCTTCAATTGGCATTCAAATCAGTGTAATGTTAGGATTTTGAAGACTGATTATTATCAATGATGACAAACTCTTGCCAAAATAGCTGTAATATAATGTTCCCTCTCTCTTAGTTAGCCTTGTGCCATACAAAGCTGATTAAATATCAAGAAGAAAATTTAATGTAATTAAAATTACAAGAAATGACATGGAGAAGATTGCAATACAATTTTCCTTGCTTTCATTTTCCTCCATTTTGTTTGGTACTGAGCTGAATTAATATCTTGAAGATGTTGTACATAAGGTATGGTGGAGTAATGGATAATGGATTGGAGAGCCAAGTTTGAATTCAACTTTAGTTCACTACATTCACTTATGTTCAAATACATTTGGGGCAAGGTACGAATCCTCAGCCATGGATTAATTGTACACTAAACCTGATAATCTCAACAAAAGAAAGCTGTCTTACAATATAAACATTTTTCTGGCTTTAAATAACCTGCAAATGGTTGACAGATTAGGCCTTTTTTCCTTGGTTAGCAACCACTCTAGGAGAAAGAAAAAGTCTGAATTCAAACCAGCTTTGAACTGCATGGATTGCACTATCCTAAAAGTGTGTAGACATCTGGCTGTGGATTACTTGTGAATCCAAATTCCCACTGAAAATCCTACTATGGATTTACACGTCCTTTGGAGTGTAGCAGATTCATTTGAAAGAGCTGGCTTAACCAATCACAGGTGAATGCAGCAACATGTACAAGTACATAAGGCACCTTGAAAAGCATCCATATTCTCATTACCTATGTTAGTATTAAATATTAGAATATTTTACCTGTGCAGTTGAGATGAAATTAATCCTAGTCAAAATGGAACAGTCAGAGCAGTAAATGTGCAACCATGTGATAAATGTGTGACTTGCGTGTGCCATAAGTGTGTCACAACAAGAGGTACAGCGAGGAGAAACTGTGTCAAGTGTTTGGCTTTTCAAGACACTCCTTTTAGCATTTTTTTTTTTTTTAACCCACACTTCCTTTGTATGTTTCCCAGTAACCATCCACCTGGTTTTATTGTGTTCTATTCAGCTTCTGTCAAATCATTATCATTGTAGTCACTGGGTTCCCCTTGATTGACAAAGAAAGTTCAGTTGAGTGAAAATCATATTATTGTCACACGTGGCTTGATTACAGGTGGTTCGTTATGAGTCTCTTTTGTGGCAGTCCATTATTAGTTATGCAGACTGGTCAGACAAACAGCTTTCTATATTGCTTTATTATCTTTAATTGAAAAGGTATTATTTAATTTAATGACTGGCGTCACCTGGCGGGATTTAAAAATAAAAAGGCAGAAACCATTTAACATTTTCAATGAATTCGGTATTTTTATGATGGAAGCTGTATTTTATATGCTAAATATCCTTTATCAAGAACAACTTTTAACCTCAGACAATTACTTTCAGTACTTGAAGGTGGTCACAGTTGAATGCATTAATCGAGTATAAGACAATTCTTGCTGTCTGCTTTTGGTTCATGATTTTTAAGTCACCTGTGACAGCAAAGACAATAGACAATCCTGTTCTCGATAACTAATATCACTATTACTAATTATACTCTGATTGTGTCTCTCTGCAACAAAATGTAATTATTTTGCCTTTCACAATGGAAATTCAAATCCAGGTGAAGAATATGATCACGGAACTAGATTTTAAGGTGAAAATTCTTCACAGGAAGTTTTCTGCATCAAATCCTTATTTTTCTTTTCTTTCTTCTTATGATTTAATGAGGCCTAATTGGTAGTGCATACTTTACCTGAAGTAGTTGTTTCCCTCAGAAATAGGGGAAATAGGTACAATTTGTGTTGGGAATCACTTATTTTTTAGTAGGATTACTATATCTAGACTAGTAAACATTAATTCCACTGTTAAAAAAACTGTCAACACAAGCATGTGTACCCAGTAAAGTAATATTTATAATCTCCATTAGTCTGTTTATATGTATTTATTAGTATGTATATGTGTATCATCTGTTTATATCTAACTCTGTTTATCAGTCTGTTTATATCTGATTCTATTCATATCTATTTATGTTAGTCTGTTCATATTTATCTATCTGAGTCTGTTCCTATCTATCCATACCTCAGTCTGTTCATTCATATATATCTATCTATTCATTCTGTTTCACTCTTTGTATCTCTTCATGTATAAAGCGATTGATCTAACCATGTCTTTTAAAAATTAGTTCAGGTTTTTGATATTTAATATTAGCTATGCTAATAACTCTCTCTTTAGGAAAAAAGCAAACAGTCATGGGCATCCCCTTCTAACACACACACACACACACACACACACACACTATTTAAGATCTTTACAAGATGTACTATCACAGCTGCCACCCACTTTTGGGCTGAGATTGATTCAAGTTTATGTTCCTAATAATTGACGGTAGTTGAGATGTTTTGCTCAGTCAGTCTTGGACGCTAATCATTGTCTGGATCATTGAAAATGTTCTTCTTGCCGGTGGATTCCAGCTGAAGATAAAATCCGTCCCATATTGTGTTATAATTTATTAGTCTCTTAGCTTTAGTACAAATGTCATCAAGTATGATTCTAGTTGAACAATGATCATACCCAAAAAGAAACTGCTGTATTCAACATTTAATTTCCAACAACAGTTTAATTTATGTAGCTACAATGCAAAGATAAATTTCCTAGAATTTTGAGGCAACCAAAATTCAAGTTGACCTACAGATGATGCTTTCTCCTAGAATGTGGGAGAAAGTGAAAATTGTGTGTCCCATAAATTTAATATTTTCTCAACAAGGATTGTATATATGGTGCTTTTTCTAAATGTAGCTTTGATGTGGCACAAGGCTGGAAGAATGGAGCACTCAGTGAAGATTGAACTCACTTTTCAGTCATAACTGATATAGCAAGATGAGCTTGCTAATCATTATATGTTCAAGAGGGCACCTAGAGTTGGTGTAAGGGTTAGCAAGCTTGTGTTGCTAGAATCATCACAATTGAGTAGTGAGTTTGATCCTCATTGGGTGTCCCATACTTTCAACCTTGTGCCACATCTAAGCTGCGCTTAGAAAATCACCATTATACCATGTTCAAGTGGCCACAGGAAATTTATATATTATGTTTATTACTGATCTTCCTCAGATACACATCAATGATATTCATTCATAAATTGATCACATGACTATTGATGATGAGATTATAACTCAACATGTGTATTCATTAAAATAGTAATATCTAGCAAGCTAGCTAGGTACAATTAGACACAATTTCTTTTTTAAAAATGCCCACAATGAGCACTGAACCCAAACTGATGTGAACTATTAGGTTGTTACAAACATAATGGCTACTGGGAGTGTTGTATTTGTATTTTGAAAAGCCATATTCATGGTATATATAAGGTCAATATTGGTGTAATTAATAATTAATTTGTGTCCTTTAATAATTTTCAACTTATTTTCAGACAAAAATATTCTTGAAGCATAGAAACCCTTAATTAAAAACATGACAAAACATGATCTTTGTTTACTTTTCTTGCATGAGTTCAAACTTAGGAACAGTACCTCCCAAACTTCTGCCAATATCAACAGTACATAGGTGGTTTCAGAAATTCTGTTATTGTGATTAGTGCCTTGAAGATGAAAAAGATACAGGACGGTCATGCAGTCTTCACAATGAATAATTGCAAGCAGTTGTTGAGCAAAACGCATGTCAAAGTGTCGGAGAAAAGCCTCAGATTTTGGTGTCAGCACTGCAACAGTCTCGCACCATTTTCAGAGTATTGGCAAAGTGAAAAATCTCGATAAATGTGTTCGTCATGATCTCAATGAAAATCAAAAACTTAGGTGTTTTGAAGTGTGTTCGATGCTCTTTCTGTGTAACACCAATGATCCCTTTGTCGAACAAATAGTCACTTGTGATGAAAAGTGGATCCTTTGTGATAACTGTAAACGATCAGGTCAATGGCTTGATTGTGATGAATTCCCTAAACAATTTCCCAAAGTGAGAGTTGCATCAGCAAAAGATTATGGTGAATGTCTGGGGGTCTGCAATTGGCATTATGCACTACAGCATTCTGGAAACCAATCAGAGCATTAATGTAGAATTTTACTGCAATCAATTTGCAGAAATTCATGCATGCCTGCAAGAAAATGGGATCTGCATTGGTGAATCTTTTCCACAACAATGCATGGCCACATGTTGAAAGAATGACATTGCAAAAACTCACAGACTTGGGATATGATAGTTTATCATATTCTTTTGAGTTTTCACCTACTGATTATCATTTTTTAAGCACTTAAGTACATTTTTAAATAAATTTTAGGTCCAAACTAGAGGTAGAATCAGCTTTCAAAGATTTCATTGCATCACAGCCAATAACTTTTTATGAACAAGGAATAAATAAACGTCTTGATTGATGGCAGAGGTGCATAGAGACTCAAAGCTCATCTTTTGACTAATTTCAACATTTCTATGGTTATTTTTTCAAGAATAATATTTGTTTCTGAAAACAGTCATTATTTTCGTAACAACCTAATATATTTTATGTCTGTCTAAATACTCTATAGACATTAAAAGTACTAATAAAACCAAGTATTTATTTGTTGAAATCCAAAAGATCCATTTGTGAAATTTTCTAGCTAAGTTTTTTCATCAGGAAGTATGAATTTGAGGTTGGAGTCAGTAGTATTTAGGTAAAAACGACTCTGATCAATGTCTAACCTCTAGTGAGAATGCTGAAGTAATTCAGGTTGTGTTTGTCATGTTAACCTACTTAGACAAAACAGAAGTGAAGTGGGTAAGGAAGGTGATTTACTTAGTTGGGAATGGTGTAATACACTTTAAGTTATTCAACTCTAATGCATGTACCGACTTTACATTTATAGTAATAAGTAATATACGTGAGTTGTGGTGCAGTGGATATTGGACGGAGAGCAAAGTTTGAATTCCACCTGAATTCATTGCATTCACTTACGAGCAAATACCCTTAAGAAAAGTATTAATCTGTTGCTTCTCCCTTCAGTTATTGGTTAAATAGCAGGGCAGATTGGGTTCTATAACCTTGGTTGGCAACCAGTCTACAACAGAAAGTAATGGCAACCTATTGCTGGAAAATCTTCTGCTCAGTCAATCAAGTCTCTTGATACATGAACATCCAAGCGTTAATCACGTATGCCACTTAACTGAACGATATATATATATATATATATATATATATATATATATATATGTGTGTGTGTGTGTATGTGTGTGTGTGTGTGTGAGAGAGAGAGAGAGAGCAAGCAAAGCCTCCAATACATTCACTTGTATAAATGTTCACACCCTAAATTAAAATGGGTGAAATACGAAATATTATCAACTTTAGGTCATAATGAATTCAAAAGTTTCCAGTGAATATATCGTCTTCAAATTGAGCAACTATTTATATTCTTAAACTGTTGAAAATCGTTAAAATTCGCATGACTGTGGGGTGCACAAATCTTTTCCAATATTGGACTTTGATGTAAGATTATTTATTAAGCGCTGTATTGCAAGATACAACCTGGGAACCGTCTTTTCGTACGTGTGCACTTTTAAATATTTTAAGATTAGACTGAAGAATGTCTTCTTGCGTGTGTTTGTGTGTGTTTCAATAATTTCACCCCAAACAAGGCGATAATGCTACTAAGATGTAATGTGTTACTAGGATTGAATATGAGAGACACGATTTTAGTAGACTACAGTATTTTCTCCGTCGTGCTACAAGAAGTTACCCTTTTTGTGTTTTAACGATTACGGCGCATCTTTCGGAAAAGACAGAATCTCCATAAGAATCTCCATAAGAATCTCCAGAATTTACCTCATTAAAAAAAAACACAATCAGTACTAAACAAAGAACACGAAAATTTTTCGATACCACGGAAAACGCTACTCTGTTTGATTTCATATTTTTTTTCATTTTTTTAAAAAAGTCTCTTGACTCCCCAGGGTCGTAATATTATATATCTTACAGTAGCAGAAGAATATCAAATAATACTAAATTGAAAATATGATACTGCAAAAATCGAATCATGGGATATTGTACAAATGCAACCAAGTAGGGGGAAAAATGATTGCACCGAACTCTTGTTATGGTTTCGGATGATTTCAATTTAAAGCGAATTGTCCATTAAAGAAAAAAAAGTTTCTAATGAGGAAAAATGGGTCATAGAAAAAATAATTGATACTCAAAAAAGCTGTAAGACATTTTAATGCAGTAATAGTCTTATTGGCAACTCAAAATCTGAATGAGACTCAGAACAGTAACTTTGAGACGGTGTAAGGATATTATTAATAAATTTTATATTATTAATAAATAATAATGTAAAATAATAATGAATATTATAAATACGATAATTAAGGAAAAAATTTAAAAATTATTGAACCTAAATTAACGAAAATCAAAGAAGTTGTGGGTAGCGTTTCCGGTAAAAAATGTTTTTGAGGCGAAATTGCATGTAATTTCTGGTGTACCAGTAAAACTTTAAAATCTAAGGCATTTGTATAAAACGAAAACCCAAAACATACCTACTAGCATGGAATTTCGAACCGAACCCCTTATATCGATCACTGGGGTATATCATTCTCGTTCCATCTACAATGCCACTTCCGTAGTTATCTCTCTTTAACTCGACACTCTTTACAGTGGTGAACAAATGACCTAGAGAGTTGAGTTAAAGAGAGATTTAGAGTTTTATAGTTGTAGCCAATTTATTTGAAATATGTGGAGAGCCATGATAACGTAATTCACAGATAAAAGAATCTGTGGATACCAACTGCATTTTAGTAATAAAAAAATTTTCAATGCAAATACCGTTAACATTTCATTTGATCTATTACGTGCACATTGAAACAATAATTAATCAAAAACCCTGAATTTTTTGCTGATGTTAGCAACTTTTATTTAGCATCAGCAACTTATGATTCAGTCAGTCAGTTAAGTGCCATGCGTGATACACGCTTGGGCGATCATGTCTCTTTCGAGACATGACTGTCTGGGCAGAAAATTATCCCACAATAGGTTGCCATTACTTTCTGCGGTAAACTGGTTTCCGACCAAAGCTATAGAACCCGATCTCTCTTGTTATTTAACCCATAACTGGAGGAAGAGACGAATTAATACCTTTCCCAAGGGTATTTGCGCATAAGTGAATGCAAGGAATTTAACTGGAATTCGAACTCGGCTCTCCGATATCCACTGCACTACAACGCACATCCTGTTTTAGTAAAAATACAGTATGTATTCATTCCAACAATAAAGAGAGACATTTAATATTACTCTCTCTCTCTCTCTCTCTCTCACACACACACACGCACACACACACACACACATATATATATATAATTAGAATTATTATTCGAACGATTTTGTTGCAAAATTTCGGTGAAGTAAGAAAATTATTGTAATGTGGCTGTTAGTAAAATATTTCTGGTTGGATTCTGTGTTGTTAGATGGATTATTTGGAAGTGATAACTCTGTCAGTAATAGGTAATATTAAACATGAGAAAGTGATATTTGGTTGACTAATGTGTAGTCTTCATTTTCAATTCCACGTGCTCCCCTCGCAAAGGACTGATTGAAAAGAGAAAAACTAAATCTGCCATCAGTAGGACGGTTTCCTTTTCTTTTTTCTACAAATCATGAGAATTAGATTTATTTTTTCAATCATATCACCCCGAGCAAGGCGGTAACGCCACTGATGTGCAGGGGGCTACATAAGAGTAAAAGCACTAAATAGGAGAGTGTAAAGAGAAAGACAAACCATTTAGAAAGGAGCAAGAGAAGGGAGGGGACACAGGTGTGATGACAGTTGCAGAGTTGGAGAGAAAGGAAAGGATATACAGGGTGGTGAGGAAAGAACTAGGGTCAAGTGGTTAAGAGATGAGTATTGACCTTGCATTGGAATTTCTGGAGATTGTGGCCGTCAGGAAAGCAAGAATAAGGAAACGAGTTCCACAGGCGGGAAGTGCGAGAAAAGAAGCTGCATGAGTAGAATTGTCGTCTGCATTTGGTTAATCTCACTGTCAATGGGTGAAACCCAGTTGCCAGTCTGGTTGCACGAGTAAACACCTGTTGCAGAGGCACCAGTGACTTAAGTTCGTTGGAGCAGAAGCCATGAAAGTATTTATAGAACAGACAAAGGGAAGCCACAACCCGTCGGTGGGAGAGTGGCTGTAGTCGAGCCGCCAAGTCGGTGATATTTTTATATATCGTGATAGAAAGCAATGGCAACCTACTGCGAGATAATCTTCTGCCCAGTCAGTCATGTCTCTTTCTGACTGACTGATCACGAGATCACTACACATAATAATATTTTTAATCTATACAAATAAATATAGCTGACTTTTGTATCCATGTGGATCGCAAAGTGTTATATATTACGCCTACACATTTGCAGACTCGTTGAGCACCACGACGTGGTGAAATGGTTAGCGCTAGAATAATTACGACTGAGCAGTCCACTCGATCATCACTAGATGCTCCATAATTTTGAACTTATGTCACATCTATGCCACACTTAGGTGATCACCATTCCGAGACGCGTGATTACATAACTTATAACCACAAGAGAATTTATCTCGCGCGTATTTTTGCCAACTTGCAAAGTTTTCTGCACGTTTCAGTCAGTCAGTTAAGTGCCATACGTGATACACGCTTTGGGCGATCATGTCTCTTTCGAGACATGACTGACTGGGCAGAAGATTATCCCGCAGTAGGTTGCCATTGCTTTCTGCGGTAGACTGATTGCCGACTAAGGCTATAGAATCCAATCTGTTCTATTATTTAACCCATAACTGGAGGGAAGAGATGGATTAATATCTTTTCCAAGGTTATTTGTGCGTAAGTGAATGCAAGGAATCTAACTGGAATTCGAACTCGGCTCCCCGATTTGTCGTTCCTAGTCGATATCCACAGCTGTACAAAGCATATCCGCACGTTTCAGACTCTAATCATATCCATAACTGACTTATAGCAACTAAAGAACGGATTTGTTTCAGCTATCCTTCGTTTTTTATCGAGTTTGTTATTGACTTTGCGGCATCGACCAACTTCTTTGTGAAACCCTGAAGATGTAACGCACAATGCACTCGAAGAAAAAAGTGGGAGAGCATCTAGCTTTTTCTGTTATTATCAATATTTTGCTGTTTTTTTCTTGATTTTTCATTCTTTTTTTAAGAACACATACGCCAGAAGAATGTTCTGCGATGATCCAAAAGTTCGTTTTTCTCCCCGTTGAATCATACCAGTAGACAGCTAGATGTACGACCATACGATCATAGGCAGTAAAAGCTCTAATTTACAAACTGACATCGGGCAAATGCCCTTCGATTAACACTATGCGTATTCAACGTCGCACATCTAATTTCCTTAATTTCAACCATACTATGTTTGAACACAGAAATATGCCATTATCTGCAGTGCATGTCATTCGAAGTCTGACCGAGAAAACAATTAAAAAAAAAGAAAGAAAAGAACGAAGAAAAATTACTTAGGGTTTGATTCTATCAGTTGATGATGAGCATGCGGTTTGCTTGGAGGATTAGTCGTATCACCAACAGTTCAAACTAACTTAGTTAGTTACTAACTTAAAATGGGTTCGTCACACTCTAAATACAACTTAACTTAATGTTTTCCACACGGACTCCAACTTCCGCATGCATTGTTACAAGAAAGTTAATCTAACTCTCTATCGCAAGCGCTCCTCATTCCTCCCCCAGTTTTCTTCTCTAACTTATAGCATATCCTCTAGCGTATGTCCGATTCCCTGTCTTATGGTGATTCTCCAAATGACCAACTTCATCTTTAGTCTTTCTAAGGGACTTATCTATCGCGGCTTTCCTTGCTTTTGTTATGTTTTTTCTAACAGAGCGTCGGTAGTATGAGGTCATTCCAATGAAGGCTCTCACTTGCCTAACATTGGGATTAATAAAGAGGGAATATACCCAAATTTCGAGGGCTGTGGGATCAGTTTCTGCTCCAATCAAAGTTCAGGTAAAAGAATTCACGCTTAGCTGCTTTCAACTTGAGATTATGTTTACGCAAACCACCCAAGTCTGTGTCCACGTGCACCAAGTTGGCCTTTATCATGTTCGAAATCATCAAAATATCATTCAATAACTGGAAGAGGTCGAAAATATTTATTCACTTTGCAACGATTTTATTTCCCCGTCAACTTCCACACATGCGCTCTCTTTCAGGCATAATACGTTCGGACAGGTCACATTTCTTAACTCCACGGTCAGTTACTGCACGAAATGGAAAAAAGTATGCTGTTCCATTTTAAGGTTCTTTTTAAGTAGAAACTTTTTAATAATAAGCACAAGAGCAGAGTACACACAGGTAAAACGAAAAGTCACCTACATTTCCTTGATGTCATCTGTTACCGCGATCGTCTACTGATTTCGTAGATGTTAACTTGGTTCGTCATCAATGTATGTTAAAAAAAAAAAAAAAAAAAAAAAACGAACAGCGCACCAAATCGTGTGTGTTGTCTGTTATGCTTGGTTCTCTGGACAAACAACAATCGTCTTGATAGCCAATGACAAACAAGAACAGGTATATATAAAAATATAAATATATATTTTTATTCTTCGTAGGTGACGGTTATGTGGAGTAGGAGGTTAGCCGGAGAAAATCACGCACACGCAGGAGTTGTCGGGGAGTCGTTAGCCAAGTTGGAGTTTTTTGTTCTCTGTCTCTCTGTCTTTTCTTCTTTATTTTCTCTATTTTTGGCCAGAAATCTCAGATTTATATAACGCAAAATTCTTACGCATATTTGATTTTCAGGTTGTTACTTATTTACGGCCAGATACGTCTGTCAATCATCTTCGCCGAGTATTGCCAAAAATCACTTGTTGCCTGTATTTTCTGCCTTTGATTTTAATCATATCTTTGTCGACTATCGCCTTTCAAACCTTTGTTGTTGCCTGTGTTTTCTACCTTTCATGTCAATCATACCTTTGTCGGTTATTGCCTGTGTTTCTGTGTTTGATGTTGCGTCCGTCGCCACCATCCACGGCCTGAATATATTTTTGTCAATCATATTTTTGTCGGTCAAGGTAAGATATTACAAAAGCAGTCAAAATAAGAAACATTTGCCACATTCTAATCAATGATATATAATCGACTATTAGTTTTGATAAAAATGGTATGTCGAAGTTATGCATATTATGTTCTTAAACTAATCTTGATGTGAGTTGATACAATCAATTTGGTAAGTTGATAGCGTAAAAAGAAGAGCTACTTTCAATGTACTAATCAATTCCAAACTCACCTGTTTACATTGTATTACAATAAAAACTTTTGACATAAGTTGCTTGAATTGTAATACATTCTTTTGTCACTTTGTGTACATTGTGTTATCATTAACTGCATATGACAGCATGAGCGAGCCATTTTTTTTGCAAAGTTATAACATTATTTACCAAAGGGTAAAAAAAAAAAATCCTTTCATGTTTATCACACATGCGACTCAAACTTTGAAGAATAATGTCAGAAAGTTTTTTTTTTATTATTATTCAAAACGAGGCGCTGACAATAGCGGACTGACCATGGTATTAGCTTGCCCGATTGTAAATGGGCCCCCTATATCAAATAAAAATGCAATAAATAAACAAACACAGACAACTATTTTAATAATAAAACGGAATAAGAACTTTATAGTCATCTGCAGACTTATCAGCCACTCAAGTTCATTGTAAGAAGACATTTGCAAAGCTAAAAGGTCGTAAAGACAAGTTTAAGAAGAAAATCGCTGTCTGGAGAGAATTTAGAATCCTAGATGTTGTTATCCATTGAAAAGGAATTGTTAGGTGAATTGGATACAGAAGCAATTATTGGCAGATTGGAACAATCATCTCGCGAACACAAATAATTGCTCTTAGTGGGCTGCAGGCAATGCTTTATTGTGCTGTTGAACTGTCACTGTGACACTGTATCAATCGGTAAATTTGACAGTAAACTATTTAAAAATATCAACCAATTCCTTAAAATAAAAAAAATTAAAATCTAAATTATAACATTCTGTATTTACAATTGCTATTTGCTGTCGATTATACATACAATATATAATAATAAATAAATCTAAATTAATTATAGATGTCCCCAGTAATTCGCATGAAAGACAATGAGAGTCACGTGTATTTCCACACAGTAACATTCACTCATTGTACATATATACACGCGACAATCACATGATAATCTTGCTTTCCCGTTTTTTACGAGATGTATATATAGCTGACACGTGGTACACCCAGAGACAGTTGCAGCACAAACACAGAACACAAAGCAAGGCAGTTCACAGCTGCCCGCAATAGCATGCTGCTATTGCGGTGTTCGCGCTCTTCAATATTAAGCAATTCTTTCACACACCCGCACTAATTGCAAGACGCAAGTAGATGCCTTTTTATTTCTTTAAACAACACTTGTACAAATTATTACAGTTGGCACAAGAATCTTAACACACACAACATGTAAAACCAACTCACCTTCTCTTACTAAATCATTCTTCTGAACTTTACAAAGATGAACGTATTCACGGACATTTTCACCAATCTTCTATCAATATTATTATTCCTCACACAAATTACACATGACACTGATAAATCTTCCAGCGACAAAGAACGTTACGACTTACCTCAAAAGCTTTAACACAATCTTATGCAGCAAATAAAACACATTTTAATCAGACACTTTCAACGTCTGTACAAAGTATGTATTTCTTGTTATTGTAATACATTTTATATAATTACAATTAATGCTTTGACTATTTCATTCAATTTTCCATTTGCTAATTTAATGAATGATTTCAACCGTATAAAATAATTGTTGGTATGCAGGAATTTAGTTAGGAAGTTCTTTGGGAAATGGCCTTGTGCATGTGAATTTCAAACCTAAATTAACCTTGCATAGAGGCCCCAACAACAGCATATGAAGAAAAAATATCCCAAACTTAATGATAAAAACGAAGTTTTTCCATCAAAATGTTTGTTATTATTAAAAAGAAATATCAACAAGTATTTTTTATTTATTAATTTTTTTATCCTTTCTAACACGTTCGAAATCTTGTTAGAAAATCTTGTTGTTTAGACAGCCAGTAAACAAATTGTTACCAGAGTTTACATTAGATATAACATTGCTGAACTCAGTTTCTCTTCCGGTGAAAAACAATTTAGAAATTCTTGCAAAAATCAAATAATTCTCGGATTTTAATGAAACTTCTACTTATTCACAAATGAATGAAATTATTTTTGAAATTATTTTTAGAAAATCTTGGTAAAAATATTTTTTTTACATCTGTTCCCCACTTCTCCGCGTAAATTCATGAAATTTCGAGAAGTTGAATTCCACATCACGAAAATTTGTTTTATTAATTAAACGCAAGTCTCCTTGGAGAATGTAAATCATCTGTTTTTTAAACAGCTTTTATTCCAAAAATCTGATGCCAATAGTAAAATAAATAATGCAATAAAACTATGACATTATTTAATTAAGTAAGCTTTTAATTACTTTTAAATATATATATATATATATATATATATATATATATATTAAGGACATTAAGATCTGAAGAAAAAAATTTAATGAATAATGAATTTTTACAAGAATTGTTTTCATTTTTTGTTTGTAACTATAATAATTTATAAAGTTTCAGAAATATTTTTTAAATTCTTCAAAGCCTTGCGTCGGTTTAGGATATGAAGTTATTAACTGAGGACTATTTTTATTAATCGAAAATTGAAACGCTTAATACAAATCTTCAACCCAAAAGATTTTGAAAATAATTTTGTAATTATTTTTGTGTATAGGAAGTGTGTTTTTAGTATATTTCGTGTTCCATTAAAAGATCGCGGGTTTCACAGTTTCTTCCCCTTACAGGAAACAAATTTGGACAATTATGTCAATTCTGGGCAACCATACATAGCTTATCAACCCATCTGGCTGTCATCATTCACTTAACAGGTTAGAAAGCTATGACTTCTGTAATTAAGAGATATTTTATTCTAAATTTCATGCTATAAACAAGTAATACTTATGTAAATCAAATTAATTTAATTTTAAATTTATTAATTTTCCAAAAATAACGTGTTACAGATGTACAGTTTATTTTTGCAAGATTTTTAAAACCGAGAGTTAACTTTTGTTTCCAAACTTGTCAAGCTGTCAAAAAAAAAAAAAAAAGAAAAAAGAGAGATAACTTTTGAAAAATCTAAAATGTTGAGATTCTGATCAGTATACTTTCTATTTGAAATACATCAAAGTATTTTGCTTACTGGAAATAGTAAATTTAATAATTTAGCTTTTAGTTAAAACTATAATTAAAGCTTCAAGAAAACTGTTGTATTTTTTAAAATTAAATTGAAAACTTGAGTGTCGAAAATGAGTGGCGGTACTTATTCTATATGCTTTTAGAATGAAAAAATTTAATTTTTTATACTCAATTAGAAGTAATTTTATTTAGCTAAATAATACTTTTAAGTATAATAAATTGATTTTATTTTTTGATTATTTTCTTATCTGTTTGATGCCATAATGTGGTTCAGAGTTGGCTATGCTCGTGAATGGCCTTGTGTCGAACATAACTTCTCCCACCGACATTGAAATAAATTTCTCTTAAAAAAAAGATAAACAGACGTTGGTTCGTTTCAGTGACTTGACCCGAAGAGTTGTGAGTTCAATGCCAGGTTACAGCAATGGTGAACATATAACTTAGGAAGTTAAAGGGAGACAAGTCATGACTACCAGAAGTGGCTTTGCACAAAGAATGAGAATGATATACCTCAGTGTAAAGGGTTCGATTCGAAATTCCTAACATCTGAAGAAGGCTGGAGCGTACAGCTGCTGAAACGTCGTAAACATAACCACAAAGATGAAGACAATAGTCCGAATATAGCCTAGATCTTTGTCGTGAAAACACTTTTTGGCAATATTCATTTCTTTTCAAATTTCACTTTGTATCAAAAGTCTTGTCTTTTTAAGAAAATTATCACCCTAGAAAATTCCTTTTGAAAAAAATAAGATTCAAATCAAACCCCTAATCTTTTTTCTTTTTATAAACAAAGCACAGTAAATTACATCAGCGATGCGACTCCACCACAGTGTCTAAGTATGTGTACAGTACACTGAGCAAACAAAAAAAACAATAGTGAAACAATTTCCCCTGCCGTTAAATAAAACAAAAATTAATTTGTGTAGTAAACGTCTTTTATTTCATCATCATAAAAAATATTATTAACCAAGTTTTCATGCCATTATCAACAATTAATCTCTAAACGATTTCATCGATTATTGTAATGTCGTTAAATCAAGTTTTAAACCTGCCTAATAGTAGTGCTTATCGTTTGACTCGGGTAGTTTCTCCAACGAATAGAATTTGCACCTCCAGTTTAATTTATCCAGTGTCACACAATAATTGGGTCTAAAGATCTGTCCGTTTAAGAGCAACTTAGCTCAGAATTATCTCCCTTTACGCACCCCCCTCCCAAAACCGTCAAATCACTTGACAGGAAAAAGTTTTTCCTCCTCATTTTTTTTTATTTGAATGTCTTTTTTTTTTTTTTTTTGAATGTCTTATCTTTTTACTTCTTTAATTTTTATGTATTTGTGCAAGGTTTTCTGAATCTTTGCTTAATACAGTTCCATCAAGTTCTTTAAAATCGCTATTTTTTTCTGTCTACAATCTACATTCTAAAATGTTCTTGTAACTTGGGGACACTTTCATCCCATTCAGCCTGGAAGAAATTGCCACTAACTGGGTCGCCAAGATTGTACTTGCGAGCAAAATCTCTCATTCGGTGATTAAGGCGACCGTCGGCACAGTGTCTGCTTAGGCGTCGGAGATCTTGGAATTCCATTCTTCCACGGGATTGTTTATACATCATAAATACATAACGATGGTGACCTGCAAAGAGAAAAGTACGAATTACCACTTTTGGGAAAAAAAAAAAAAAAAACGTATCGGAAATATGACTTAGAAAATTCTTAAATGAATAGAACATTTAAAATGAAAATGTAACAGTGAGTGCCAGGCTTTTGGAAGATCGTTACATTTGAAGAAACTGGGAAAATTATTATTTACCCAAATAAAGACATTAATGGAAATTTTCAAGTCAATTACCGAACCGATCTTTAGTTTTTTTTTATTGCATACTTGCGACCTCTATTGTGTACTTAGGATTTAGATTAAAGAAGGACACTAAATAGACTGATCCACGTGTAAAAAATAAAGTAGAAGAAATGTTTTTGGAAATAATTTTATTGATTAGCGTTCATTGGACCTTCCTCAACAAAACACATTTGTCAGAATCGAATTTCTTTTTTATAAGTAGAATCCTGTTCATATAAAATTTTAAAATCGATGTCTGATCTTTCAAGAGTTACCTGTACTTCATTTATAAATATTAAGTTTGAAACTTTTATTTTAAATAAAGAACGCATACATTTTTAATTTTATGGTTTGGTTTGGTTTATGGCATATCAACCTTAATGCGTTATTTAACGCTGAAATTTTTTAGGATAGGTTCGTATGAATTGAATATTGTATTTTATGTCAGAAATCAGTTTGTAGATGAGGTTTCATTGACGTATTTCTTTAAAAAATCATATCACCCCAAGCAAGGCAGTAACGCCACTGATGGGCAGGGGGCTACATAAGAGTGAGAAGATTAGAAAAGAGAAAACCGGAAACCGCATCCTAAACAGGAAACAATGAGCCTCTTCACCTGTTCAATAGATGTGGGTGGAGTGTGAACCGGGCGATAGTTTAGTCTATCTACTCCAATTTGGTAAAGAGGGGTTTTGTCGAGAGTCAATTCTATTTCTGGTATTTTTAAAAAAAATATATTGCTGGTATTTTTACTATAAAAATCTATTTTTATATTTTCATAATGTATTGACCCCAGTATGCAGGTTAACTATTTGCCCATAGCTGCGACCCAACGGTGGTTCCAAGCTCTTCCAAACCTCCCAATTAGATGTCTTGCTACTGGACGTGGTTTATCGTAATACCTAGGACACTTAATTTCATGTATTTTATTTTTTTTTAAGAGAATAAAGAAGCAAAAACAATTGTTTGCAGAAATGTTTTTATAAAAATATTTTTTGCCATCAAAGAACCGAAATTAAAAAAATAACTAACAAAAACAACGTATAAATAAGCAATTCTTTGTCATATGAAACATTTTTTTATAAAAATATCCCTTTTAATTGAGGAATAAATGACTGTATATGTTTTAATTAAAAAGCAGAAATTACATTAATTAAGAAAACTATAAGTATTAAAAATATGCAGATGTCAATGACGTAAGCACAATTTCAAACCTGACTTTTGTAAAGGAAAAATCTAACTCGACGTAAATTTTTTAAAAAGTCAATCATCGATTTTACAGTTACACCAGATGAGCAAGACCACCAATCTAAATTCTAAATCGATAACAAATCAATATTTTTCGATTATAATGTCATGCTTGAAGAAGACCTAATGAATGCTAATCTACAAAAATCATTTCCCCCTGAAATATTTCTACGAGTGGAACAGTCTTAGGTAGTACTCAAAGGAAGAATCAATAAGAATTATTCTAAAATCCATTCCCCATCAACAAAAAAAAAAAAAATTCAAAACCATAACTTTGTCGTAAAATTTCACTTTTATTTTTTAATTCCTTATAGTTACAACATATTCTGACTCATGATAACCTTTTATAAATCATATAAAAATTTGTTGATATCAGAAATGTTAGGCTTCTTGCTTGATGATTGACTTGCATAATGAAGGTAATCGTTTTCCTTTTTTTCAATTTTTTTACTCGCTGAGATTTCTCAAATCCGGTAAATATTTTTTTTTAAATGTATTATTTGATTTTCCGGACATATTTCCTAATGAGACATTGATTTCGTTTACACATTGGATGAAGTAGACGATCAAGAATACTCTCCTTTTTAAAAAGACACGGCGTCTCTTTCAAAATTCGTACGCAAATTTCTTTCTATATAGAAAATAACCTTTTTGCGTAAAAGAACATAAAAATCCATTAATTTCAAGTTCAACCAATTTAGATTGGGTAAAGTCGTTTTATTTAATTTTCCAACTTATTTCGTAAAAAAGAATGACAATATAAACCGCAGATTTTTATTTTATCATTATAGCGTTGTTAAAAAAAAAATTGAAAATATGAAATATTTTAAAAAAACATATTGATCATTTTATTTAGACTGTCTATAAGCGTTTAACGTCTGGTATTGAACACTTTTTTTGTAAAATATTCTCCACTTCCTGGCCTTTCACTTCTTATTCTCCTATGTGCCCTGTTCCTTCAGGACGTAGGCGATCATGGTTCTCCACGTCTCCCTTTCCCTTGTGGCTCTTAGTATATTTGCTCCTGTTACACCTGGCAACCCCCGTTCCGTCATCCACCTGATCAGGCCCTGCAAATGTTATCCGCTGCCTTCCTCTGGCTCTTCTGACTTCTATCTGTCCAGTCAGTATCAGGTTCTCCAAGCTCTCCTTCCTTATTGCATGTCCCAGGAACTTCAGTTGTCTCTTCCTGATGCTCAGTATTAATTTTCTTTTTGTTGCCATTCTTTCCAACACCTCATCGTTGCTTGCATGCGCAGTCCACGATATCTGCAGCATCCTTCTGTAGAACCAAATTTCCGCTGCTTCAAGTTGTGTCCTCATTTTCGATGATATTGTCCATCATTCACTGCCGTATTGAAGAACTGATATCACATAGCAATCCATCACTCTTTTCTTTGTTTCTAGTGAAATTTTCCTGTGTGTTAGTACTTTACTATACTGGAACGCGTCCTTTGCCATGCCAATTCGCCTTCGGATCTCTCTGTCGCACTTTCCTAGGTATTTAAATTTTTGTACTTGCTTGATTCTGGTGTCCTCCACCTGTATTTGGCATTTTGGGTTGCACCTTTTGCTGATGACCATGCATTATTTTTTTGCCAAAATTCGTGAAATTGAAGTAGTAGATTTTTTTTTGGTCTGTTTTGTTTGTTTGAATATGACTTATTTTTTCTGGGGAATTTTTCAGCAATGAAATGTTCAATGAAATTTAATACTAGACAATCCTATTTTGTGTCCGTCGTTGTGTAATTTTAAAATACAAAATAAATAAATAAAAATAAGATTTTAAGTTGTAGAAAAGTTTCTTTTTTTTTTTATGAAAATACTAGAGGTCACTTTTTTTCTTCTTACCACCATACATTGAATTCCTCACCGGAGGTTTAATCTCTTCATTATTTCCATAATTGCTTCACCTAAAAATACAAATACCATTTCATTTTGAGGGAGAGAGGAGAAATACAAAAAAAAATACCTTGTCGAATCTCATTTTCTGGAAATGTCTGTAGTTCATTTTTCTGTTTATTGATCGACTTTTGTTAGCTACTTAAATGTACGAATGGCGTTCGTAGTTACTTTTTCTTTTCAGAAATGAATATGTATTGCTTATTTATACTGCCGGATTAAGATTTGTTGAGACCCTAAGCAGTATAAAACTTGAAGGCCTGTTTTTCTTTAAGAAAAGAAAAAGAGTAAATTCTCCCACACATTAAATATTTTGAAACACATTGGGAGGCCATGAATTGGAGTTTGTTTAATTAATATTTAGATTTTATTTAATTTCAGTATTGTGGATTGTATATGAGCTATTACGCGGTATGAACCAAAATGTAGATATGATAATCGATAACGCATAGTGACTATTGTTTTCTCACCTCAAGCAATCTTCATACTATTTAAACACGTAGTTAAGACAAACTAGGCGTCTCTCATCGATACTAGAAGACGGGTAACAGCCAAATTCCGAATGCTGATTTTATAGGCTGGCAATAGCTCATCGTTTTGAAACTTTGCAGAACACCATCTTGTTAACTAACATTCGATAATAATCGCTCCTTTTAATATAATTTCTAAGCTTAGTTTCGTTTAGCACAAAGTAGCCAGTGAAGATTGAACTAATTTACACTGAACTGGTCGACATAAGCTCGTTGGTTACAGTGCCTAGTAGGGATCAAAACCAGTAATGGTATATCGTAATCTCTAGAATGACGATTGACATCCTGCCCGACGTTCAATTTTTTGATATTTTAATTCACTCTTTACTCTATATCTCGCTTTCTTTTTTCGCTAATTTTAGTTTCATAGCTGTTGCTATATACAGAAATAGCCTATGATTTAAAGTTAAAATCAGCAAAATAGGGTGTTTAGGTGGCTTAACGGTTATCGGCGAGGCCAATGGAATTGGTAGGCCGAATTCAAGTTCTGTCTGTTGCTGGGAAAAGCTTGAAACTGTTTAATTTCCCGACGTCTAGCTATAGGTAAAGTCGTAGGAGTGAAGTGGGTTTTCTAACCTTGGTTAGGACATTCTAAAGACAACAACTCTGCATTACAAAATGGTGGTAAAAGCAACCACTTTTCTAATTCTACTCCCACTCGCCCCCCCCCCCCCCCAAAAAAAACAACATTATAGCAATCCACAATAGATTTTAAAGAAAAAAGAAGTTGTAAGCCACGATAGTTTTGAAAAGGCTTCTGATTTAAGTCACTAGTCGTTCGGTACCTCGTCAATTCGTTTACGGCATGATGACCAAATATAACATCCGATTTCTCCATTTAAAATAATTTATTAAATAAAATGTTCAATTTAAATACAGAGGTGGGTAATAAAATTTTTATTATAAAAATGACCTCAAAGCAATAAAATTATTTACAATATTTTTAAAAAATTTCTCAGAAACATTTCTAGGTTTAAAGCATACATGCACACACAAACGTGCATCCACACAAATTGAAACGAATATCGGCATCAAGTGTTAACCTTTTAAAAAACAAGAACAGTAAAAGATATAATTTTTTGTGGCCATTTAATTATTATTATTGACCTAAATTCTCTTCATTGCTATAAATAATGAACTGGGCATTTACTTTGTGGTCACGTCTGTGATGCTGTTACTGATAGGCATAAATCGATTGATAGACATAGATAGAAACACAGTGAAATATTGATTAATATATAAAAACTTTCTCATTGTAGGTAAAAGAAAGAAAATCTGATTACTTTTATTTCACAGCCATACACAAAATAACAGTTTGAAGGACAATTAAGCTGTTGATAATTTGTTTTTCTCCGACTTTATGATTTTTATTGCTTAGCGCAGATTAGGGGTTGTTCGGACTAAATGGAAGGGAAATGTATGATTCCAATAATGTCTTATTTCAAATTCAGTTACATTGTGTGTGCGCGTGCGCGCATTAAATGACACAGACACCTGTAAACACAAAGCAGGCATACACATATACTTTTCAAAGTCACATGAAGACATTGGCTGACGGACAGAGAATTAGCTCTTCTTTTATAAGTTAATAATATATATTCATGAATATTTGGGTACATCTACTGTGCAAATCACATACTATTTTGTTTTTCATGTACTAGAATAAATAAAATTTAGTAAATTTGTTGATTTCTTCGCGACCCACAAAAAAGTTGACGAGTGTGCTAAAATAATTGTCACAGAAAAGATTCGGCAAGCAGCGTGCGAATTTTGCGTACGTGCTTGGCATGACCCACAGTAAAAATTGGCTTTTTGTGTCACATCGCGCCTTTGTGAGGATGCTCGGGTAAATACCGAGTGTGTAATTTGCTGAAAAGCTGTTTATATTGACTACACAGTCTAAGTACCTCCACTCATTTTCGATAACTAAATTTTAAATAGAATTTTTAAAAAGTTTTCTTGGAACTTTTATTTTAGTTTTAATTGTAAGCTAAATGATTAAATTTACTATTTCCAGCAAGCAAAATACACTGGGGTATTTCAAACAAAAATTATATTGATGGAAATCTAAAATTTTGAGATTTAAAAAAATTTTCGGCCATTTTTGAGCAATAGACACATTTGTAAAAAGTTAATTCTCGGTTTTAAAAATCTTGCAAAAATATAATATGCATCTGTGACACATTATTTTTGGAAAATTAGAAAATGTAATGTTAAATTAATCTAATTTACACAAGTACTACTTATTTATAGCATGCAATTTAGAATACAACTATTTCTTTACTACAAAGTTGAACCTTCTGACTTTTCGCCCGTATTTGAAATATGACAATTTGACAGATGCAAGATAAGTTTATGGCGATCACAAGTGACATAATGGTATATATATATATATATATATTTTTTTTTTTTCCTGTAACGGGAAGAAACCGTGAAACAGATGACCTTTTAATGTACACATAGAAATTACCATACAAAAAAAACAAAAAAAAAAACATTCCAAATACACAAAAAAACATTAAAAATTATTTTTAGAATTCGATTAGTAAATATAGTCTTCGTTTAATAACTTACCAACCTAACGTCTACAAGTTTTTGAAATATTTCTGAAACTTTATAAGTTATTATAATTTTAAAAAATATGAAAATAATTCTTTTAAAATTTCATTATTGATCGAAAAAAATTCTTCAAACTATAATGTCCTTAATTTATTTATTAAAGTAATTCAAAGTTTATCTAATTAAATAATTTCATAGTTTTATTGCATTTTTATTCTACTATTTGGAGCAGATTTTTGAAAAGAGGGGCTGAAAAAAATCATGATTTACATCACCAAATGAGTCCTGCGTTTAACTAATAAAACCAATTTTGTCTACAGAATTTAATTACTTAAAATTTCATGAATTGACGTAGAGGCTAGGATACAGATGTAAAAAGATATTTTTACCAATTTCTTTTAAAATAATGATTTAAAAATAATTTCATTCATTTGTGAATAAGTCCTGAAAGTTTCATTAAAATACGACAATTATTTGATTTTTGTAAGAATTAATGTGTTTGTCATCAGAAAAAAAAGTGAATTATGTAATATTACTTTTTCCATTATAAACACTCGTAACGATTTGGCTCCCCGCTGACGAAAAGAAAATCAAGAACTTTACCAAAATTTCGAACGTGTTAGAAAGGATTAAAAAAAAAAATTACAAAATACTTTGATCTTTTTCTTAATAATAACATAAACATTTTGATGGAATAAGTTCGTTTTTATTAAGTTTGGGGTCTTTTTTTCTTCCTACTGTGCTGTTTTTTCAGCAATTTCGTGAAGATACCTACTACACACTGATGCTTTTAAGAAAAGCATATATCAAATTTTCCTTGTTTGTCACTAGACATATATCAGTCAGTTAATTGCCATACACGATACACTCTTGGGTGTTCATTTCTCTTACGAAGCATGGCTGGCTAGGTAGAACATTTTTCAGCGGTAGGTTACCATTTTTTTTCTGCGGTAGATTGATTGCCAACGAAGGCTAGAACCCAATGTGTTCTACAATTCAACCCACAGCCGAAGGGAGAAGAGATGGATTAATATCTTTCCCAAGGGTATTTGTACGTAAGTAAATGCAACGAATTCAACTTGAATTCGAACTCGGCTCTCCGATTTCCTATTCCGAGCCAATATCCATTGCACCACAACGCACATCCTCTATGTACATATATAGAGATCTTGGCAAAATGTCTTGTTACTATCGCGCTAAAATGGTTAACATAGAAATATGTGTTAATGAAAACTCAGGTAATTGCTCATCTTTCACTCCTCCTCCTCTCTCACAACTCCCTTTCCAGATCAGACAATTGTAACAAAATGCCATATCCATCATATAATCAGCTAACTTAGAGTTAGTTGGAGTGTTATACTTACGCCCGCCGCCAGTGTGTTTTGAGTTGGAGTTTGCAGAGGGTAGGGGGCCAGGATTTGCATCATTTTCATTAGGGTGCTTTGCTGGGGAAAGTACTCTCTCACCTCAGCCTTAGTCATGCTATACAGGATTTTTACAACTCGTGGCTTCGCAGAGTATAAGGTAATATCCGTTCACGTGTTGGTGTCGATCTCTTTGTAGATATTTTAAAATTCAGAAGAAACCGTAGGAATTATCCCAAATTGTCCAACAGGGCGCCTGCTAGGTGACGTTCTATTTAGAACTGTGAAAGAAACAGGAATAAATATTCTTTCTCTTGCTTTTTTTTTGCTCAACGATCTCGCGACAACATCGGGACATATCTCCGCCGAAGGAAATTTCGTTTCCCGGCAAACCGATTACTTAATTTCAAACAAACCATGTGGACAATACACACACTACGACTAAGCACATCAATGTTTTATTTTTATTTTCAGGATTTATTGGTATACGCGTAAAAAAAAAGGTTTTCTCTGTGAGCTATGTATTTTTTTTTATACATGTATATGTATGAAAATCTTCCGCGTATTGAATTCATTTCTCTTGAAAATCTTTAACCTAACCAACCGTAATAGTTAGTAACTCCTGTTACAACCGGGTGACCGATAGCAACCACGTTTGCAAGTTATAGTATCTCGCTAACCAGTGTCAGACGTTAATATGTTACATTTAATCTGGTGCAATGGATATCAGCTCGGAATAAGAAATCAGAGAGCCGAGTTTGAATTCCAGTTGAATTCGTTGCATTCACTTACGCGCAAATACCCGTGGAAAAGGTATTAATCCGTGACTTCTCCCTCCAGCTAAGAGTTAAATAGCAGGACAGATTGGAAGATTGGATTATATAGCCTTGGTTGGTAACCAGCCTACCGCAGAAAGTAATCGCAACCTACTGCGGGAAAATAATCTACTCAGTCATGATTCTTTCGAGACATAATCACCCAAGCATGTATCATGTATGGTACTTAACTGACTAAAACGTATATGCAAATGTAATAGTTTTTATGGGACAAATAAATCTATTAAAAATGTACACTTACCAGAACCTTTATTTGGTATTGGCCCAATATATTCCGACATTGTTTCGCCTTTGTTGATGTCGTTACCAGGAATGTTAACTACAAGCCAGTGATGGAATTCGCTGTACTTCGGATCTGAACGACTCGGTGAATCAGGATCTGGGATATTGAAATGTGCAAATTAAAATAAATTGCGGAAAAATCTTTTTGAATTGTAGTTCTCGATTTTGATCAGTCACATTGTAAAGCTTCCGTTTTTATTTTGTTTATTAACCGATTCACCATTTTCAAATTAATAACAGTTCAAAGGATAAAACATTTCAAGGACGTAGGCATGCATTGTGGCTAAGGTACTTGCTTATTTTCCACTAGCACAAGTGGTCAGTTTCCAAGAAAAAGAAAGCAATGACTTCGAAGGCTGATTTTCTCGGCAGTTATACTCTCGTCACCTGGTTGATTGGTTCGAACCGATCTCGTTAACCTTGTTATAATGGGCCTTGTGTTACACCTGTTTCTGGTTAGTAAAATATAACATATATACATCATAACAACAAACTGATACATTTATACACATATAAAAGGATTTATTATTAGAAGTATTTGGTTGTACTAGTTCGGTAAATATATGAAGATTCTTGTAATGTAATTGTTAGTAAATGTTTCTGATTTTTGTGTTTGTCATAAAGGAATAATTTATTTGCAAGTGATATTTGTGTGAGGTTTATTTGTGGTCTTCATTCCTGGAACAGCTCAAATTTCACGTGCTATCTTTGTGAGAGGCCGACGAAAAAGAGAAAATCTTATAATTTCCCGCCAGTAGGGCGGCTTCCCTTTTTTTTCTATGGAATCATGGGAATTATGCTTTTCTTTGTTTTGTTTTTTCTTTTTTATATTTCTCGTGATCGGGAGATCACTACAGCCTTATTCTCTCTCTCTCTCTCCATTCAATTTCTTATTTTTAATGAAAATAGAAATCATAATATTTTGTGTTATTTTCAAGAGTTGATAACCTTTCTCGTTCTAATGTCTCAAACGAAAAATGACATCAAAGAAAAAGCAACAAATTTGGAATTAAATTCTCTAGCATAAATAAATCTATTGATTTATAGACCAGATTCTGTTTAATGGTTGCTTGTCTTTATTGATATTTATTTGCTAAACTTGACAGAATCATGTACCAGATATGAGGGCTTGTTTTTATTCATACCAAAAAAGAAATTAAATTATCCTTTTATACAAGAGGTTTCGAAGTATATGTCTTTTAGTACATTTGACTTTCAATTTGAATAAAATATTTCAAATTATTCTATCAGCCAGTGATCACTATTTACAACAAATACCGACATTTTAAAGTACACTGTGTTACCTTTTTTATTGAAACATTACTGTTTTTTTTTTTCAATTGGAGTAGATAGACTAAACTATTGCCCGGTTCACACTCCACCCACGTCTATTGAACAGGTGAAGAGGCTCATCCCTTGTTTCCTGTTTAGGATGCGGTTTCCGGTTTTTCTCTTTTCTAATCTTGTCACTCTTATATAGCCCCCTGCACATCAGTGGCGTTACCGCCTTGCTTGGGGTGATATGATTAAAAAAAAAAAAAAACTTGATCGAAGATGGATTGTAATCGACGATTTGACTTTTTGCGATCCTCAAACTTATAACTACTTAGCTCATGGCCACACCAAATTGTTCACGAAAATAATGTTTTCTTCTTTCACTAAGAAGACAATCAAGGATCACATCAACAGTAGAAACGTTGCCACTGCCTTTCCGTCTCTGAGGGCTGAGCATTAATGAATAAATACCACTCGGAAAGCAATCCATGACCAGATAGTCCTTATTGGTTAATATTTGGGAAATGAACTTGCAACAGCGTCAAGATCAAAATTCTCCTCTCAACTTTAAGCTTAACTTGGGATGACACAAGGCCACAAATATCGAACACTAAGCACTTGACTCATTAGGCGTCTGCAAGACCAGCTTGCTAACTATTGTTCCATAATGAGATATCTATGTATATATTTACTCGGTTTAAGTTATATTGGCACAAGGTCACGAGCATGGAGCATTTATAAATGCAGGGAATCTAGTGAACATTGCCCTCACTTCAATAATAATGGCCAAGATTCCTAAACACTACTTCACAGCGAGGTGACTATATTGAGATATGTCGAAGAAAGTATCCAGTCATTTTGTATATCTGGAAAATCGGTTGTGCTGCCTTGGTGTAATTTGGCAATCTATCAAAATGATTTACTGATGAAATATGAGTGGACACGCTTCAGTTGGATTATTCTTAGCAGCGAAACGAAACTGTATGACCATAGAAATCATAATTACATGTGGATTTTTTTTCTCTTGCATAATTTTCCCTTTTCCCAAAATTAAAAGAGTGAAAATTTTAGAACGTGAGAACGTGGTGGGACAGCTGATGGTGGTTCCGAAAGAGGATTTTGCATGGTGTTTTGTAACGTGAAAGGGATGCTGACATAAGTGTGTAAGTGTTTCAAGGGGACACTTTCAAAATGAATAAGGTCATAGATTGTTTATTCATCTAATTATCTACTTATTAGTACGGTTGGATCCTTTCCGGACAGAAATAGTTGAAATTTCGAGGGCAAGTAGGGCTTGGAGTATTTGTCGCATATTGAGGGTCGTCTTGAGGACCAAGGAAAAGCAGCAAATAACCTACCTAACGAGCTTGTGTAAATGGTTGGCAGAATAAGGTTTAAGAGAAATATATATATATAAAAACTAGACGTTGTTAAGAGCTACAAAACATACGAAATTTTGGAAAGCCATTATCACCCGCATCCTGAAGGGACACGGAACATAAAAGAATGTGTATCTTTTAACTACTGCGCTGTTTCAAATTCTTTTAAATTTTGTGAAACCATAAACATATTAATTTGAAAGCATTTGATTATTTTCAACAACGAATGCAATCACTCGTAAGAAGTGATGAAAACTATTGAGTAAATAAGTTATTTGTTTAACCTACCATTCATAATAACTGTATAAAATGATCCGGGCTCTGCTTCGTATCTGATTGTCGGTTGACTGCTGGTCAGCGTTGGTGTCAGAGTCATACCAGGTTGAACGTCGGTAGTGCTGTAACGGATCTAAAAAAAATAAAAAAATAAAATATATAATGGTGTGAGCCTGGTAGATTCGAACGCCAGATACACTTGAAACAGAAAGAAAGGCACTGGAGACAACATTACCGAGAGTAAATTTGTTACAATGATTGTTAGTTAATCATTTTTCTGAAATTTTGATAAAATAAAACCGCATTAACGTATGAGAAATACGGCCTGGGATAACATAATCAAAATAAATGTGAAGATCTTTCAATGTCGATTATGAATTGACTAAGTAAAAAAAAAAAAAATAGTAATAATAAGGTACATTAGTTAAGTGCCATATGTGATACACGCTTGGACGATCATGTCTCGAAAGAGACATGACTGACTGAGCAGAAGATTATCCCGCAGTAGGTTGCCATTGCTTTCTGCGGTAGACTGATTGCCAGTCAAGCCTATAGAACCCAATCTGTCCTGTTATTTAACCCATAACTGGAAGGAATAGACGGATTAATACCTTTCCGAAGGGTATTTGCGCGTAAGTGAATGCAATGAATTCAGCTGGAATTCGAACTCGGCTCCCCGATTTCTCGTTCCGAGCCGATATCCAATGCACCACAACGCACATCCAGGCACATAAGTTTGCTATTGTGAAAGTCAGTTACCGAACAGGATTTCCCATTTTTATTGTGCACTCATGAGAAGCACTTTTTTCTTTTCCTTTTTTGTAAAAAGAACAAAAAAATGAACTTCTTTTGCTAATGGTATGATTTTTATGTCTTATCGCTTTTGATCCATTGTAAAACTAAAAACATGTTTCTCAAAAATGAACATTTCTGATTACTCTTGGAAATCTCTCCCCATATATTACCTTGTCCTCACAAAAACAACTACTTCCCGTGAACCACTGCCCTGTGAAACACTCCCAAGAGGGTGTTTCTCCGACCACTACAATCTTAATCTCTTAAGTCTAGAGTGAACCATTATTTTTCTCTCCTGTCCGTACAATACACCTTAACGTAACGACGTTTCGACGTTGTACGCTCCGACCTTCTTCAGGTGACTGGAATTTTGAACTGAATCCTTTATTTCGTTCACTAGTATAGATTGTTCTCGTTCTATGAGTCATGCCAGTTTCGGATGTCTCACTTATCTTCATTTAACTGAACTCTCTAAGTGTTTTGTTCACCACTACTCTAGCCAAGTATTGAATTCACAATTCTTTGGGTCAAGTTAGTAGATCCAACCAACGTTTTTATCTACTAAACCATGGGTCCTTGAGGACATCTAAAAAATGTCGAAGTGTACAACAGCCGAAACGTCGTGAATATGGCAGCAAAGATTAGAACAGCAGTCCGAACAATGTAAATTGTGTAAATAATTACAATACCTCGTCTCAGAAATATAGACAGATATTGAAGGTGAATATGGCAACGAAAATGAGGACAACAGTTCAAACAATGTAAATTTTAAATGATTATAGTACCTCATCTCAGAAATATAAACAAATATATTATAAACTTTGTCACTTGGCTGATTGATTTTATAATGATTGTCTTACCGTGGCTGAGAAGTGGCACAAGGCTGAAAGTATAGAGCACCCAGTGAGGATCGAACTCGCTACTCAGTTGTAAATTGTAATAGCGAGACAAGCTGGCTAATCATTACACCATGTTGACTTGGTTACTGATTGGTGTTATGCTAATCATTTATCTTGGTACTTATTTAGTTGGCTAGAAAAGTATAATGAAAGAAAAATCGTAAGTTACACTTTGCTCTCTCTCTCTCTCTCTCTCTCTCCACTTCAGAACGTAAAACGAACGTGGTTCTCCACAATTTCCTTTTTTGTTGTTGCACTAGATCTTGTTCTTTTTGTGGCACTTTGTTAGCTATCCATTTTTACACCAACTTATCAAGGGCTTACGGCCATATCACGTTAAAACATCGTACAGTCACCGAAATTAAGCAACGCCGAGCTTGGTCAGTACCTAAATGGGTGACCGCTTGTGACTACCAGATACTGTAAGCTTGGATGTGCCGGTGGTGTAATGGATAAAGGCTCTGAATTGGAAATTGGAGACCTGAGTTCCAGTTCCAGTCAGCTTCATTATAGCCATTTGCATGCAAATACCATTTAAAAATATATACATTCACCTCTTCTCCCCCAGCTATGGGTTAATTAGTAGGACTTGTATTAGTAAAAATTATCATTTTCCCCAGATTCTTACAATCTAAAAATATTTTCTGACTTTAAATAACACGCGAAATGTTGATAAATCAGTCCAACTTATCAAACTGGTTTCTCGCTTTTCTTTTCTGCTTCTCTTGCCTTCAATATGTCTTGCATGTCTTATTCTCCAAGTTATCTTTCTGCTGTCTGTTTCTAATTGCTAGCATTAGCGTCACTGTAAATTCTATTCTCTTTGACTTCTTCGTTCCTCACATACTCTGTTTATGGTATTTTTAACATTCGTCTGCAGAACTATTCTTTGTCGATTCAAGATTATCTGATAAAACTGTCCAGCATTAACTACCGTGTAGAAGAGTGGTCTTTACGCAGCAGACCAGCACATCTAACGTTTTTCTCTTTTTCTTTTTTTCTTTTTTTATCCATTATCACTTTTTTCAGTTTTTGAAAACATTCTTCTCTATTCTTATGCGCCTTCAGATTTCTGTATCACACTTGCCGCCGATTTGTTACTGTCCTACCAGGTTTTAAAATTTCCACACTTCTTTGGTATGTATCACCCTGATACGGTACTCACGTCTCTCTTACTATGCAGTCTGTTTTCTTACAGTTAATGGTTAGTTCTTTCTTCTCGCTTTCGTCGACTGCTTTACCTAATGGTTCTTTCAGTTCCCCATTGAATCTGTCATCAACACAGTGTATATGGTTAAAGTTACGCCCTCTGAAAATAAATCCTGAAAAATAAAATTTATATATATATATATATATATATATATATATATATATATATATATATGCTTACGTATTGAGCGCTTTTTTGTTATAGATTACTCGTCTCGGGTTTTTTCTTTGAGCTACGTACTTTGACTGATGTTCACGTGCTTAGCTATTTCTTTTTTACAACCATTTTTTCCTTCCGTGTATATTTCGAAACGAATATTGTAATAAGTTTATATATATATACATATAATGTGTATCGAGGCAGCAAATAATTTTCTAAACATATACTGTTAAATATGAGACAATGAATGTCTATTATGTTTAATCATGAGCCGTTCTAAACGTCGTATTTTGGCTTTAATTTCAGTTGAAAATAAAGACAAAAATTCTCCAACAATTGGATAATTTTTTATTAATGTGGTTCTAAACTTTCGGCTCACATGAGCCATCATCAGAGAGGTTATTAAGACGGTAATACAATAACATCCACCATCACCGACGATTTTTATTTTGTGTTGACATAAAACTCCGCTAGGCAACGGCAATAGTTACCAAAAATAACAAACGGCTCATGATTAAGCATAGTAGACATTCATTGTCTCTTATATTTAACAATATATATATATAATCAAATCACTTAAAATATTGTTTTATTAAAAACATTATCTTTTTAAATGAAAATATGGTTTATTCTCTCTGATAATTTTTCTTCCCAAAAGCCAAATTTGTAACTTTCTTTTCACTTTTCTTTTGTCTTCGTCTATGTGCCGTGTTCCTTCATGACGTTGGCGATTATGGCTCTCGATTTCCTGTTTTTGTAGCTCTTAATAAATTTTCTCTTTTTTGCCATCTCCCCGAAAACACTGATCCGCCACCCACTTGCTAGGTAGTTTGTGTGTTGATGTCTTTCCTGCTTTCAATCTGTCCTGTGAGTACCAAAATTTCCAATCCCTGTTTCCTTATGCGCACCAAAAATATCGGCTTTCTCATCCTGTTGTTAAATATAAACATTTTTTTTGTTGCCATTGTATCTAGAACGTCGTCTTTGCTCACACATTTGGTTCATGTTATTCTCAGTATCCTTCTGTAGAACTGCAATTCTGTTGCCTCAAATATTTTCTTCATCTTTGAGAAGATTCTCCAACATTCACTGCCATAGAGGAGAACTGATAAAACATAACAGTTCAGTACTCTTTTTTATGTTTCTAACGATATTTTACTGTGTAGTGAATAGGAAATCAATAATTAAAATCAACCTTCTTCATTTTTACAAAAATTCCCAATGACGTGTGAAATCCTGGTTTATAATAGACAAAAAGGACTGTCCATGTACTTAAAAAGTCGCAACCAGATTTCACAAGTAGGTGTGAAATTGATGTTTGACCAATGGGAACCACTTGCAAGACGTCAGGATTTCGCGAGTCGGTGCGAAAAATCTAATGACAATAAAAAGCGCCCCGACCAGTATCAGTCAGTCAATCAGTCAGGGATGGAAGCAGCAAAGACGACAAGCTAAAATGTATCTAGAGAAGCTTCAAGCTGATCCGGACATTCGTCCTCTTTCTCTTTCCTTCTCGTGTGCTGATTTCTTTTACTTCTTCTCCATCCAAAGGCATTCATACCAAACAAACGCTCACATATACATACGTACGTACGCATATACTCTTTCAACAATTACTACTATGAACATTTTCTACAAATCTTGATACCTTTAACTTTCTAAGTGAACATTAATTTCTACGAATTCTTATCCTTTTCATTAATAAATTTCTATTTGAACATACAAAATGTATATTTTTTCTTACACTATTCTACACAATCCCACATATTCCAACCTGCCGACAACAAACCTACTGATGATAATTCTGCATAAAATTTGTAAGCTGTAGGGAGTTTGGTTATGTATGACACAATGCCGAATAAAGAAACATTAACCATCTCCTTACGGCTTCAACTGTTTCTTAATATTTTGCTTAGCTTTTTAATGGCAGTGTTCGACATCCCAGTGCATCTTCAGATTTCCGAGTTGCACTTTCCATCCTCTGTTAATACACTTCCCTGATATTTAAATTGTTGCCCCTGTTTCATTTCGGTTTCACTAATCTGTAATTTGCATGTTGGTATTTACGTTATCGAAGTTTGACAAACAATTTCGAAATCTTTTTGTCTTTCTTGGTTCAAATCTATTTGAGTATTTGAGCATTCAACAAAATGTTATTATATTTAAGTATTTTACAAAAGATTTTAATTTTCTGCTGGAAATAACGTGCTTTCTACTTAAAGGATTAATATCAGCCATTATATCACATCACAGAGTTACTTCGTCTCAATCACCGCCTGATTTCTTCAGACATACTCCTTTTCCTCAACAAGAATTTTATTTTATTTTGTGTTTTTCTTTTTGTAATACAAAGATGTTTTTATTGTAATGACAGGTGTAATATCGATCGAAAATGTAATGTTTCATCGTATTCTCTTTTAATGAAAAAAATATGATTTTTGTATATTTTAATATTCATTATCATGGTGAATATGTTTGCGTTTGACACACTACATGTGGAACTTAAAGTATTAACAGTAAAATTTTCGTTAAAAAAGTGTGCTTAACTTCTATGTAATATCAAGATGGTAGTAAATGTTGGACAATTTCCTTACAGAAGAAGATGAGATTTGGGAGCAACAGAGATGTGGTTCTACAGAAGGGGATGAGAATGCCATCAGCGGAGTGTATAAGTAACGAGAAAGTTTTACATCATTTTGACAGGAGTGTAAAGGATTAGAACAGGGACACCGCCCGACCCCACTTCCTGGTTGAGCATGGCTATACTGGATAGTTATCACTTACGGAAACAAATGTGATTCTACAGAAAGATGCAGAGAATACCATGGACAGAGCATGTACGCAACAAAAAAATTTAAGGAAAATGGGAAGAAAAAGAACTCATATTTAGGATTAGAAAATGACAATTGAAATTTCTGGCGCACAGAATCGAGAAAGAGGGCTTAGAGAATTTTGGTATTTAGAGGATGTATTGATGACAAGAAGGGTAAACAGAAATGTCAAGTAATCTAGCTTCCTAACTTGTGTAAATGAATATCTGGATATGGACTAACAGTGATAATAACTGGATAACTTTTTCTTTTTTAAACCTTTCACGCCAAACAAGGAGATAATGCTACTAAGTCGCAAAGAGTTACTGGGAGTGAAATAGAATGCGAAAACTTTAAACGAAGGGACCAAAAGCTCTATCTTAAGAAATAAGTGATAAACCTCATGTTCAAAAGACCAAGAAAAAGTGTGAACAGTCTGTTAGGTGAACATATCTACTATTAAAAAACATGCTACAAAGTAAAAGAAATTGTGGAAAATCTTGATCACCCACGTCCTGAAAGGACCCAGCACATAAAAGACTATTCTTGGTCGGTTTTCAATGCTTTCGCCCAGTTTTTCTCAAATGTTATCCATAAAGTGATTTTGATGATCACGGAACGCCTCATACACGTGACTTCTCTGTGACTCCTCGGCCAAAGTCTCCGAACTACCCCCAGACCTTAAACATGCCAAAAACTCAATCCCTTCAAGAAGTACGATAGAGAATACAACACTGTTTGATTTTGTGACTCTACGCCTTCCTTATTAGGATAAAATTATATGTATTATCTGGGGAGTCAAAAGTTTAAACTCACCCCCTATGAATACGATATCGCGTAAAAACTGACCAGTTCCGTGTAGAATTGCAGTTCGGCAACAAAAAAAATATATAAATAAAATGAAATAATTATCTGACACAAGTTCAGAAAGAATAATCATTAAGAAAACCTAGAATTGTTAGACTCATTTTAATTTTAAACACTCAAATTAACAGAAAGGAGCATATTAAGCTTACCAATGAACATGAAGCCATAACGAATGAAGGATAAGTTTTGAAAGCCTTGACAAATGTCGATGCATCAATAGCAATCAACAGTGTTAGATTGAGAATAAAAACTCTCGACATGCAATGATTAAACAAATTAAACACAACTCAAAACAAGAGAAGGCTTTGAAATTGATACATCAGCATCTGTATGAGACATTAAACACAGAATAACCGAACGTATATCTTTTGTAAACTCCTTTTTTATTGACTGTCCAATATCTTAGCGAGATTCTGTTCGCACGCAGTTACTGAAGAGTTTTATAATTATATCGCCCCAAGCAAGGCATTTTACTGCCACTGTTTTGCAGGGGTTACATAGGAGGAAAGCTATGAAAGAGTGACAGGTTATAGGGGGTGTCAGGAAGTGGGTAAGAGAAGAATATAACCATAAAGTGAGGGATCGGTTTATCTATTGATTGTAATGTAGAACTGATCCCCCACTTTATATCCACATTATAATAGTATAGAAATTTTTTTTTATAATCATATCACCCCAAGCAAGGCATTTTACTGCCACTGTTTTGCAGGGGGGTTACATAGGAGGAAAGCTATGAAAAAGTGACAGGTTATAGGGGGTGTCAGGAAGTGGGTAAGAGAAGGATGAAAATACTGAAAGTGGAGTGAACGGAGAAAGAAGCATGAGAGAGATTATGCAGGTTAGTGAGATGGGAGATGACTATTGACTTTACATTTAAATTCTTGGAGATTGTAGTTGTCGGGAAAGCAAGTAAATGGAAGGGAATTCCACAGGCGGGAAGTGCGAGAAAAGAAGCCGATGCAGTAGAATTTGCGTTTACAATTTATTGGTTTCACAGTAAAAGGGTGGGACCTAGTTGTTAATCTTGTAGCTCGAGTAAATTCATATATAGGGGGCACCAATGAACTAAGTTCATTGGAGCAGAAGCCGTGAAAGTATTTGTAGAAGAGACACAGGGAAGCCACATTGCGCCGATGAGAAAGTGACTGTATCTGAGCTGCCAAGTCGGAATCGATCACATTACAGATTCTCCGTTGGATTTTGTCAAGGACACCTAGGTAGATAACAGGAGCACCCGACCAGATATGGCAGCAGTATCCAATGCACGGGCGGATGGTAGATTTATATATATGTGTAGGATTGTTTCAAACGGGAAAAACTTCCTGGCCCTATGCAAAGAACCAAATTTCTTAGCAGGGGGTTTAGCTATGTATTCTATATAATCATTCGACTTGAGGTTTGTGGTGAGAGTTAACCCGAGGAGGCGCAGTGTTTTACTTTCAGGGAGACTAGCCTGATCCATGCTGGTGGGGGTGGGGGGTAGGAGCGATTGTCTGTGATGGTTAATAGCAGCTTTGTTTTGTAATCTTTAAAATTCACGAGCCATTTCTTACTCCAGTCCGCCACGGATTGGATGTCCTTTTCAAGCGCGGCAGCGAGGTTTGCTTTGTCAGCCTCGGCAGATTTTTGATCGATGCGAGAGTAAGCCGAAGTGTCGTCAGCGTATATGCCCACTTGGGATCTTATTAGATCAGAGAGATCGTTAATATAGATAAGGAAAAGAATAGGACCTAGAATAGAGCCTTGATTTATTGATTTATCGCGTGAACTCCATTATAAATAATAGTTCACGCGATAAATTCTCCAAACTTAAATCAATAAGAATTGATGCAGTTCAATCTGTTATTAAAAAAACAATAAAATTGACAAAAAAATGAATATTTTAAAGTTTTCATTATAAAATTGTAGAAACGCTTGCATTTTGAAAATACTTTGAACAGATTATGTGAGAAGTTATGAAATTTTAAGAATGAAAATAACAATCAGAAAATTGAAATTTTTTGGGACAAATAATTAGGAAAAGAAGGTTGGAGAATTTAATACTCACAGGTACGATTGAAAGTAATGTAAGCAGGGAAAATAGCGAACAATCTAGAAAAAAATCGAGTAAATGGTTGGTAGAATAAGTACCACAAAGACAAAGAAGTTTTGTAAAAGACCGAGTATTGTTGAAAGCAACAAAAGAGAGGAAGCTGTAGAGAGCCATCATCTCCCACGACCTGAAAGCTATATCATAGAAAGAATCGGAGAGAAAGAAAAAGAAATTAATAATCGTATGTTTCCAATGATACATACTTTATACTCTCGCTGAGAAATAAGTAATTAACTTGTTCGTATGTAACAACGCCTCACCAGAGCAATCGCTTGATGTGGACAAATTGATCTACTCTACTTTATTGAGAAATAACATAACTGTAATATGGCAAACAAATTCTTTGATAGGCTGTGCAAGCGTGACTGCAGAAATAAAGAATAGCGTGAGGAAAGACACAAAACTCAAAATCTATAAATCTGCTAAGCTGACAACCTTTATAAATGATGTCGAATCGTGAGTTTTCAGCAGTCGTCACCTTCATCGACTTAAACGCCTCAACCAAGCTGCGTTCGTGCCATTCTCTTTATGAGTGCTGGTGTGACGAACTTCAAAAGTGCTCAAGATTGTGAAAGTCACAAGTAAGCAGGTTATGTTGAACAAAATGCATTTGGATCGGGAAGGTTACGTTCTGGTGTTGGTGGGTATCAAATGTTTTACTGTTCAATGGAAAGATAGATAGATAGAGAGAGAGAGAGAGAGGGGGGATAAACAAACAAAACTTCCTTAAAAACCTTTATATTCCATAGCAAACTACAACTCGTGTCCAGCACTACCTATTAAGAAAACATGATAATACTGTTCCATGTTTTCTTTCTTTCTTTCTTTCTTTCTTTCTTTCTTTCTTTCTTTCTTTCTTTCTTTCTTTAGCAAAACAGTAGAACCCATAAAACTATATCCATAACAAATTATAACTTTCTTCATACTATCGAGATTCCTTAAGCAAAATTTATGGGCTTCCTTAAACGTGACAAAGAAGGAGAGCTTGGGAAATTTGATACTCACAGGACGGAAAAAGAGACGGAAAAACAGCGTGTGACGTACTTGATGGGCTTAAGTAAATGGATGGCAGAGCAGGGCTTGGGAGAAATAACAAGACAAAATATATTTATACCTACAATGCGTAGGAAGATGTGGAGGACTGTGACCTCCTACGTCCTGAATGGAAAAGCACATAAAGAAGAATCTGGTTTTTACACAGTTACTTTTCTTCTCCCAAAAATATTTTGACTCTTTACCTAATTCTTGTAATTTTGCTATTACCACATCATTTCGATCGATCTGTTTTCCGATCTTCCACAGTTGTACAATCATGTCACCAAATCAATGAACCCACAGTTTAATCTGGTAGACTATTGTCCTGATGAAGAGAATAATCCGAAGGTAAATAACATAAGTACTGATACACACTTGTTCAAATTAATTGAAGCAACTTCTTTAGTTTCCTTTCTTTCACAATACGGTCAGTTTTAGACCCACTGGAATGACTGTGCATTCGATATTAGGTCGTTTGCAGTGGTGTACAGTAATATGAATCTATTTTCGGGGTGCATGATGAAATTTGTATCAGATTTTTATCACGCCCAGACACTATTGTCTCAACTGTTGATTAGCTGTCCTACGGTCATTGTTTGTAATTGACGTTACTCCAATGAAGCGTACGAAAATTGGAACACTGCACGAACACACTGACAAGCCTTACAAAGAGATCGCGGATATTTGTTGGTGTCGGCCTTTCAACTGTCAGTCGTGTCATTAAGGCGAAGAAAAAACTGGATCTATCAGTAACGTAAAGAAAAATGCGGTCGGAAGAAAAAAAAAAACAACGCCAAGAGACGACGTACACGTGATCAGAGAAAGTGTGAAAGATCCTAGGAAGACATTATTCATTTTGTTTCAATTAATTTGCACAAGGATGTAAGTAAATTCTATGTTAGCCAGCTCCTCTTTAAATGTTATGTCTCTTCATGATGTAGTCGATTAGGGGTCACCATAGATTCTATTTCCTTTTAACATCTTTAAGCTATGTTAGCTATGTATTGTCAAGTTTGTACTTGGAAAAAAATTATTCACTACATTTGACATCATATGAATGAATTTTAGTGAAATTGTCTTTCATAAAATCAGTTATGTTCTCAGATTAAATTCAAATGATTAGTTGAAAGAATATAAACACCTTCTCTGAGTTATGAGGTTGACGGGATGCCTTACGAAACATATGCACAAAATTTTGACTGCAAACAATAACAGAAGGAATAAATTAATTTATAATATTCCTCTCTATTATAATTGTGTGTGTGTCCGTCCGTCCGTAGCTCAGAGGTAGAATCGCCGACTGACGCAAATTCGGTCGGGTTTCAATCCTGGGTAAAAAGCAATCGGCTGTCGAACCGTAATGATGAGCTGTGATACAGCGAAACAGATCTGTCTGCGGATGACTATATATATATATAAACTTTAAATCCTGTTAGGCTGATGAAGAGAGAGAGACAATCGCGAGGCAGCATCGGCTCAGTTTATTCTCGTTGCTACCAGTCATGAAAGTTCTTGCTGCGTGTTCGCTCTTTAACAGTGCCTTATTCTATTTTTTGCAATAATTATGTCATCGAGTTGTGAAGAATATATATATATCCACTCTATTATAGTTTTGAAGATAATGATGATTTACTAATACAAGTACTACTAATTAACCCATAGTTGAGGGAGAAGATTTATACTTTTCCCAAAGGGTATATGCATGTAAGTGAATATAACGAATACGACTTACAAGCTTACAGAACCTGGTATTCCCAACCAGGCACTCATCTAGGCTCGACGTTGCTTAACTTCTGTGATCGTGCGAGAATCGATGTTTCAACATCAATTTAATGACGAAAAAAGGCTTGGAAAATTTAACACACATATGACATGTTGATATATCTTCCTGTCCTACAAGAGACAGGAAGATATAGAGAGCCATTATCAACCACGTGCTAAAGAGACACGTTATGTAAAATATTTTTTACTTTGTTGATGTTAAAATAAAAATGCACTTTTTTCGTGGGTGAGTTAAATAAATTCCTTTCCTAATGAGCCACACAATCGTTGGTATACTTGTCAATTACAAAGTGTCTGAAATTTAATACTGTTTTCACGGTTCATTGGATTTCAATGAATCAATAATACTTGAAAGAGACTTGTTCAGAACCGGAGAGGTAAACATTCCAATAGAGGTCTGATTAAGAACAAGGTGATACGTAAATAACATGGAACTTCTGTATGTCCAATTTAATTACAAACCAAAACAAATGACAACTGAAATTATTTTATTTCGTAAGATTGTTTTTTGTCTGGCGAAGACCACAAGTTACTGTCACTACTGTATCTTCATAATGTAATTACTAGCTATGTTCAACGATGCTTTACTGGTCAGACGAAAATCAGTGCGTTCCGTTCAATTTGATCGTAAGCCACGACCAGGGTCGGTGCAAAGGGTATCGTGCACTCCCCCCCACTGAATCTGTGATACGTACCCCCCCTCCACTACATCTTAATTTTCATTTGGTAGTATTCATATAAAATGTGAAGTTTACTGTAACATAATTATATAAATAATGGATCAGATGCAATATAGGTGAACAATTCAACTAGAAAAATTGAAAACAAAAGCAATGTATATACAAATGGATGTGCGCTGTGGTGCAGTGGATATCGGCTCGGGACTAGAAATCAGGGCGCTGAGATCGAATTCCAGCTGAATTCATTGCATTCACTTACGTGCAAGTACCCTTGGGAAAGGTATTAATCCGTCTCTTTCCTCCAGTTATGGGTTAAATAACAGGAGAGATTGGGTTCTATAGCCCTGGCTGGCAACCAGTCTACCGCAGAAAGTAATGGCAACCTACTGCGGAATAATTTTCTGCCCAGTCAGTCATGTCTCTTTCGAGACATGATCACCCAAAGCGTGTATCACGTATGGCACTTAACTGACTGATATACAAATTAGAGGCATGTCATATTAGATATTTCATCTTAAAGAAATGTTTTGCGGCAATTTTTTAACATCAACTTGAGATTTTTCTTCTGAAAAAGATTAATTTTAACATATCCAACTTTATGGATAAAACACAGTGAATTCTATACAGATTCTGTTACTTTCTTTTTTTTTTTTTTTTTTGCGAGACTTAGCATGAGAAAAACAAACAAATGGGTTTGGCCCAAAAAAAGTAAAAAATGACCCGTCAGAACGACGTCAAAATCATAAATTTTTTATCCTTTAATAGTCAATTGTGTTTACTTTAATTTGTAACGTATAAAAATGTAGGTAGAAAATAAAATGCGAATGATAAGATAGCAAGAGTTACAAAACACCCAATCAGGTGGCGGGGATTCGAGAGTAGCACCCACCGGCCCTGGTCACGACGAATCTAATTATCAAAGCTAGCCAAAGTTAAACATGACCGATTTTTTAATTACAAGTGAAACAGTTTGAGATGACAAGTTCTTGCCTTGGAACGTAACCACACACACACACACACACACACACACACACACACACACACACACACACACACACACTGGATAACAAAAATGTTTTCTCAACATACACTTTTATAAATATACTATTTAATCATGATGTCATTTTAAGTTAATTATTTAGTAATTATGATTGATTTATCTAGCAAAATAGAATTTAATGAAACACTCATAAACGCACAATTTGCCAAGATTTTGGCCAACAGATAAAATATTTCCTTTCCACTGTTGAGTTAATTATAACCGGAGGGGTTTGTCTGGTGATATATGCGAACATTATTTTCCTTATTTATTTGTTTTCTTTGTGTTTGTGTGTGAGCCCTTAAGTTTAAAGAGTGTTGGCTCCTGAAAACACTTTTATTTCACATGAATCTTAAATCTATAATAAAAATTTAAAATTACTCGGTTTGTGACTTGAGAATTAATTTTAGTTAATGGTTTAAGTCGCAAGGTAGACTTCACTGTTTCACAAGAAGTCCTGCAGATTCACAGAAAATATATCTGTGGAGAGATACAATCGCCTTCGCTCTAAAAAATGAAACGATATGGCATTTTAAAAAATTACTAATTAGGTTATTTTTTCAGAATCCTACATTTTTTAACAGCCAGACTATTCCTCGAGCATCAAGCCATATTAATTGGGAGAGATTTGGATCAGGTTCTTCCTAACATCTCATTTTCACTTCATTTAATTTTGTACTTTCATATTTATTGCTGATATCAGCAAAACTCCACCAGTTGATAACATTTTATTGTTTACAGTAAAACACTAACCTTATAACCTAATACAAAACTAAAAGAGGGGTTTTCTGTAGATTTGGCAATATCTAATCGCAAAAATACCAATTTAGAAAATATTCACACATTCATTTATGCTAAATACTTAGTTTAAATTTATTTATTCTGAACAAAGGAAATGCGTGTAGTGTAATGGTTATAGACATGAAGAGTGGGACTAGCGTACCGAGTTCAAATTTCAGCCGAATAACCTTGGGAATAACATGAATCCATTTCTTCGACATAAGGATTAAAAGTTAGGATAGGTTTGGCTTTCTAGCCTTAGTTGGTAACCAGATTAGGAGAAGGATAACTAAATTCAGAGCAATTTGGGTGTAGAGCTAGCAATTCCACTGTGTCCGCCCCCTCAAAATATATATATACATATAGGAACCTCTGTGTGTATGTGCGTATTTTTTTTCCAGCATCCACTTTGTTTTCCCGTCGGGCCACGAGGATCATCGAAGCCTCAGTTTATTCTTTACATTATGTACAACTCTCATTTTTATTTTTATTGTGCAGTAATCTAATTCTAACATATGTTTTGTTACAGGTTTTGATGCATTTTTATAATTTATAAAAAAAATTATGTCCGAATTTTGGGGGGCTTGAAACCGATTAGTGCATTTATAGGGTAAAAAGCGTCTCTACTTACAAAATTTTCACGTTACGAAACGACTAGAACGAATTAATTTCGTAAGTAGAGGTACCACTATATTTTTATTACCGAAAATAGAGCGGCAACGCCTAGTGCGATGAAGTTGTGACCCATACTTTATGGGGGATTCTACAAATCCTTTTATTCCTATTCTCGATAATTGTTTTTTTTTTAATTATCTGACAAGTGTTGCAAGTTTGTGGTACTTTTAAAAGCCAGTATTAATAGATTTTGAATTTCTTTGTTTAAAATAAACTGAACTTGGTCTTCCAGTAGAAATAGTGTGAGCGAACCGCCTGCATACGGATAGAAAATGAATTGAATATGTAAACAAAAAGGGGGTAAAATAAGTATGTGTATTTTATCTTTATATTGAGACTATCCTAAGGGATCTGGAGATCCTACCCGAATTAAAAACATATAAGTAGATGACACAAAGAAAACTACAGGACCTTTGTGAGAAGAAAGGACTAACGATCAACTCTAAGAATACAGAATGTATGGTTGTCTACAAGAGAAAAGGCCCTAAATGTGAGTTACGGATTGAAGATGTTAAAATCAAGCAAGTACAGAAGTTTTAAATATCTGGGAATTGTTTTAACAGAGGATGAAAAAATGTGGCGCAGAAATATGAATAGTGAAATGTCTTCCAAAAACTAAGCAAAATATTAAGAAACAGGAAAATTTCGTCAGAAATAAGAACAAAAAAAAAGTCATGTAATATCGATCCTCCTCTATGGCAGTGAAGATGGAGAGAAGACTTGATGTGGTTCTACGGAAGGATGCTGAGGATACCATGGACAAAGCATGTTCGCAACGACGAGGTTTTGGAGAGGATTGAACCGGAAATGAAATACTTAACATTAGGAAAAGACTGCTGAAATTTATGGGACATGTAATGAAGAAGGATTGGAGAACCTAATACTCACAAGGCAGACAGAAGGAAAGTGAGACAAGGGAAAGCAACACATGACATACTTGATGAGCTTGAGCAAATGTATGGGAGAGCAAGAAGAGAAAGAGGAGTAACAAGAGAAAGGTTGTTAAGAGCTAGAAGGGATAGCAAGATGTGGAAGGCCATAATGGCCTATGTCCTGATGGGACACGGCACATAGAAGAAGAAGGATCAACAACTTTGACTTTTAATGAGAAGAAATTCAATTAAAAATGTGGTAGCGCCGGGCTTTCAAATGTAAACCAATTTGCGACTTGCTAGCTCAATATGGCAAATTTACATTTGACGTGCTCAATTTCTTCGTTTTAACCGTAAGAAATTTTAACAAATAGCAAATGTCAAAGAATACACTTCTTTTGAAATTATCGTTATTATTTATGTATAGGTATCATGGAATTTTCTTATGTAAGTCTAAACAAAATTCAACTCTTTAATATATATATATAATGACAAACCGGTAAAAACAGAGAGAATAATCCCCCAAAAATTATCTAATCGATAGAAAATCTTAAATAGATAAAAACAGAGAGCTCAATGGATATTATCCAGAGCAATATGAAATATTGAAAGAAAACTCAACATATAATTAAACCGTTATGAATCCAGAATTTATTTCGGCAGTTGTCAGAATATTAAAAAAAATATTTTGTACATAAATTTACAATTGTTATTTGTTTCTCTCCTTTAGTTTGATCTTTTTTTTGTATTATTGTTGTGTGCTTATATGGCCTCCTATAAATTATTGTCTGTGCTTATATTGTATATGTCTATAACTGTTCTCCTGTTTTGTGTTTGTATATATTTTTTTCCTTAAATAGTTTTGTGTATTTTAGTGTATGTATTATTTATTGTGTGCACATGAATTTGTGTGAGTTGATGCATGTTTCTTGATTTTGTGACACTTGCTGTTTTAAATGTATACATCTCTTCCTTTCACCTAACCTACTTTCGCTCTGTAAAATCTTTTTTAACATTCTGAGAGAAATGTAACATTTGATTTTCGCGGTCTGACAAAGCAATTTGTAATTTTTACAACTGCTGAAATAAATTCTGGATTTATAACCGTTTATGTGTTGGGTTTTCATATCTATATATATATATATATATATATATATATATATATATATATATATATATATCCTCTCACACATCGATAGGACACTGTAGAGGAAGGTAGATTTTATAAACAGTAGCCACTTTACGCAACGTTCTTCGGCTACCGAGTTGAAAGCTTTCGGCTGCCGGCGATTGTTGACATTATGTAAATAACACGCTATGAAATCTGCCTTTCTCTTATCCGTGCGTTGATAGCTTAGGGTTAAGATCTCAATGACAAATCAGTAGTTTCGATCCCGGCTTGAAGCGAACGGCTAATTTAGCCGTACTGACGAGCTGTGATATGCGGTTGAATATATATATATATATATTAGACAAAATCATAAATCAATGTGAATGTATCTTATAATCAATCATTTGATCAAACCGTTTGACTTTACACTTCAATCTACTCAAGTGTTATTAGTTAGTCTGATACAAACCTGTAAGTAGCTGACTCCTTGTGAGAATCGAACACACTTTGACAGTAATAGTCTGTACAGCTAGTTTATTAAACCTTGCTCTAAAGCGAGACGAATTTAAAATATTTATTAAACTTTTTGTCCTGTATAAGACTACAAATATGGAAGATTCAATGAGGACTAAATTCCGTACTTTTTTATTAATTCAATATTTTGCGAAACGAGATTGCTGGATAAGCATTTTTTATTTTCTACTTGGATTTCTGGGGTGAGCAGTTATCATTATTTACATTAATATGTCCATTTCTTTGTTGCTATTATCACAACGTTTCAGCCTTTGTGCCCAGCAGCATTCCTCAGATGTCTGCCGATCCGTGTAACTTTCTGGGAATTTCGAACCGAACCGTTTATATAGTCTATGAGGAGAGATTTTCCTCGTTTCACTGACCATGTCTCAGGATATCTAGTCGTACCCTTTTTTTCTTTCTTCGTGGGTTTACGGCTACATCACGTTGAAACACCGGTTCCTGTACGATCACCGAAGTTAAGCAATATCGAGGCTTGTCAGTACTTAGATGGGTGACCGTTTGAAAATACCAGTTGCTGTAAGTTTGGATATGCGGATGATATCAGTTACGGCCACATCACATTGAAACATCGGTTTCCATACGATCACCGAAGTTAAGCAATGTCGAGCCTGTTCAATACTTAGATGGGTGACCGCTTGAAAATACCAGCTGCTGTAAGTTTGGGTGATATCGGTTACGGCCACATCACGTTGAAACACCGGTTTCCGTACGATCACCGAAGTTAAGCAACATCGAGCCTGGTCAGTTACTAGATGAGTGACCGCTTGGAAATATCAGGGGTTGTGTAATGAATAATGACTCAGAATTGTTAATCGGAGAGTAGTTCCAATTCCAGTTGGGTTTGTTATACTCACTTACGCGCAAACACCATTCACATCACAATTTGGTTCAAAACAGGTGCATTTTCATTGCGTTTATATAGTAAATAACAGATATAAATGCGATCCAAAAGATTCTTTTCAATTAGATCACGTGGTATCCAAACATCAAAGGGATTTTTCAGTAGCCACGTTTCGCTAAATGTTCATGGATGATGAATTTTGATAAAATTAGTGTCTCTGCCAATTCTCGCATTGTATAATGAGGTTTATTCTCAATGTCTTGATTTGTTCGTCATCTGTAGTTGTGGTGGGGTCTGCTCTAGTTTTCTTCATCAATAAGGCTACAATCATCAACCCTAAACTTAGCGAACCATTTCCGTACAGTTCTGTCAGTTAAAACACTTTCACTGTGCGCAGCACATATCTTTTTTTTTGTTGTCTGCGATGCATTTTTGCCTTTACTTTAATAAAAAATCATCAAGTATCTAAAATGCGCCTTATAATCTTCCATTTTTATGGTGTTACAAAATTAATACGAATTAAGTATTTTTAAACTTTCTTTCTCAAGAGATAGTTGGAAGTGTGTTCTAATCGGAAATGTAATCATATTAAATCTGTCGATAAATTTAACGTGTTAGAACATGAACGACTAAAATTGCAATGAACTTTCCTGACAAAACAATATTATTTTTTGGTATTTACAGTATTTTATTTTCTTGGGTTCATTATTTTGAAAATAACGACAGATAATCCCAGAAAACTTTTTTGTGCCAAACGAGCGAATGTTTTAAAGACGAAATTGAAATTATTCTTGTTTTTATTTTCTGGAAAGAGTTCAACAAAAATAGGTTTTGATAGACAAAATGAATAAAGAGTAAGATTATCGCTTAGATAATTTTTGTTATATATAATATAATGACCTAACAGTTTAATGTACTCTAACAGTTTACTTGATTCTCTTTTGGTCCTGGGTATGACGGTAAACTGCATCCAGCAGCAAGGCATCTGATTGGGAGGTTGTGGAGAGCATGGAAGCATTGTTCGCAGGTTCACCCTGACTCGGGGTGGTAGCATCTGTTAGGGTCCCAGCTATGGGCAAATAGTGAACCCCCATACTTGGGTCAAAACACTATGAAAGTATAAAAATACACTTTTATAGAAATATATACATAAAAATAGACTTTTATAGAAAAATATGAATTTTTGAAAGAAAAATATTATCAACAATACATGTTTTTAAGAAAAAATTATTACCATAACACATTTTTGAAGGAAAAAATTATTCTCAACAAAATTTTGAATACAAAACCAATTTTGAATACAAAACGAGAAGACATTTTCAGTTTTCTAAAATAAAAAAGAATACAAAACAAACAAATTATTAAAATCTGACTAAATCAACCTTCTCACTATAACCGAACATTAAAAAAACAAACAAAACAAAACAAAGCTTAAAACCCCATCTTTTTGGCGTTGAATAACCCACAGATGTTGATATACCGTTCAACAAAACTCAAATTCAGATCCATTTACACAAAATAGACTTTTATAGAAATATATGCGTAAAAATAAGCTTTTATAGAAAAATATACATTTTGAAGGAAAAATATTACCAACAAGGCATTTTTGAAGAAACAAAAAGGAAAACTCATTGCCATAATGAATTTTTGAAGGAAAAAAATATTACGAACAATACATTTTTGAATACAAAACTAGAAGACATCTTCAGTTTTCTAAAATAAAAATTTTAAAAAAAAATCATTAAAATTTGACTAAATCAACCTTCTGAACATTAAAAAAATACCTTAAAACCCCATCTTTTTGGCATTAAATAACCCACAGAGGTTGACGTGCTGTTAAACAAAACTCAGACACTTGATTCTCTCTCTCTCGAGCTGAAACACACACACACACACACACACACACACACACACAAATAGGATTAAAAATGATTTAGTATTTGGGATGAAAATTATATGATCTGTAATTCACGATTGCAGCTTCCAATGAGATGAAAGAAATAACCATATTTAGGTAACTTTTCAAGACCACTCAGAGGTCGAAAACAAGACATTGAATGAAAATCCGTCATACAGACGAAATTTATAGTTAATTTCTGGAGAATGCTTAAATAAGACCTTTGAGTCCAATAGGAGAACATGGAGTTTGAACTCGTATTTATTAAATCATGTCTTATTTGTAAAACTCACCATCATGAGCTCTTAAACAGCAGTGAGAAATTCAGAAAAGATTCCAAGTACTTATGTTTTAGAGAAATCTTTTTTCTTTTTTTTTTTTCGTGAATTTTTCTATGAAATATGGAAATTTTAGAATTTAAGTGTTTTATAATCATTTGTGACATTACCTTCTGGAATCATCATGTCAGGAGAAGATTCTTATAAACAGTGGCATTCATTGTTGGGATAAGAATGAACAGAAAATAAACATTCTCTCCAAAAGTGTAACAAGAAATCACTCAAGATAAACGTTTCCAAAACAGAAACTGGAATTGGGGATGAAAGCAGTGATAGCACCTACACTGAATCCATTAATTCACGAAGTAGAATTAATAAATACTAAACAATGCAGTTACTTCGGCGTATGGATCAGTTATGACAATTTTAGTATGGGAGAAAAGTAAATTGAACAGAGAATCGGCTAAGCTAAATGTTTCCGAACGCACCAAAAACCAAAACATTAACCTGAAAACGTAATTCGTGTTCTTAAATATCCTTATCAGATCGATGAATTTCATATTGATGTCATGCATGCCAGCCAAACCCGTTCAGAAATATCTAGACTGCCAGCTGTATACAACCGCTGTCTAAAATCAATGGTTATTTTAACCACTGATTTTAGAAAGAGGTTATAAATGGGATTCGAGCCAGTGAAGCCTGCGTTTTGTACATTGTGAACTGGTGTTACAGAATCACATAGAACTGTACCAAATAACAGAAACCACATCATTTGAGGACTACCAACAGCAGCAACAACTAAAATGGGTAGAACATGTAATTCGGAGAGAAAAATAATGACATAATTAAGATGTTAATGTTCTACACTATATCAAATAAAAGGTTAGAAAAGAAATCCCCGTCAGTAGTGGAAAGAGTGATAAAAGTCACCGGGCTTAAGAAATCTATTTTTCTGAAAGTTGTTTTGAGAGAAAGATTTTATAAATTTCAACCAACAGCGGTACTGGCTGCTCGGTTAGTAAAGGTCAAATGTTTCCTTGTAGGAAAACAGCTAATACTGGCATTACCATAATAGAAGCGAAACAGAATAACATTCAAATCCAGACTAACTCACTCAAGACACACCAATGTTGCTAGAGTTGTATTTGATAACGCAAACATCCTGATGGGTGATATAAAGCAATCTGTATTTTTCACAGTTATCCAACATTGCATTGAACAGTTTTCAGCAGTTCTTTGAGTAACAGACACTTGAAAATGTTCTTAATTTTTTCATTTTGCAAAATTGATTCATTGTTTTTTTTATAATTATGTCTCTAATTGTTTAAACTGGAAGCTCAAAATTTAATTTTTATTTAAATATTACGTTTAAGTTTGCACAGTTAATGTAAATGATTTTTTTCTAATAAATTCCTGAAATTATTTTTCTGTAGGAAAAACTTAAATTTTTAATGAGATCAGAATGTGATCTGTTTTTAACGATTGAAGCGTATTTGTGATCGAATTTTATACCTCCAAACAACTTATTGATTTCACTGTCGTGCAAACAGTAACTACTAGTGTCATAAATTTTTAACTGTTCTGATAATTATGATAATCGATAAAATACTTTTATTAAGTTCGAACAAAGACTCTCCCCCTGGAATTAATAATCATTTTTAAAACTAAAAATCAACTTGCATATTTCTACTTTCGACAAACTTGTAAAAAAACTGATGGATTGTCATTTTTTTTAAATATTAATAACTTTCGCGACAGTTTTAATAAAGCAGGCTTTTGGGATATGCCATCATTTCCTACTGTTCATGTTGTTTTAATAATTTTTGTGGTCTTGTATCAATGCATATCTCTAATGAATACCTACTCCAGACTCAACAACAGTTCGCACCTAGTCCATGTGTTGTGATTTTTTTCCCATAAAAGAGTCAAGTAAAGGAAAATACATAAGATTGTGTTGGTAAATAAGCATTCAAAATCTTGTTTTATACGTGAACTTGGTCACTGACCTCTGACCCCGGTAATCTCTAGTTTTAACTTGATACTGTATAAAGTCTTGTGGATTAAATCGTAGAAAGATCGTATTATGCTAATATTTCCAGTGAGGAGTCTGCATTACAAATAAATAAATAAATAAAATAAATAAATAAATAAAAAAAAATAATTATTTTACTTTTATCTGTGGTCGAACATCGGCGATCTCAAGCATTCAAACATAAGAGAAGTAAAATGAAATAGAACTGAAGTCATTAGACAAGCCATTATGCGATATCGTAAACGTTTGGGACGTTGACCTTTTAAATCAACAAATGACGTACTTCTTTATTTTTCTTGTCTTGAAGTGGGTAGAAAGACCATTGACATTGGTTCTATTAATTTTAAAGCCAGGACTATTTTTTCTGTGGCAATAGCTTCTGATATCATTATGAATTCGAGTGTCATTGCTGATTGGTTTCCTCGAGAATCTTATGGAAAAAATTATGCTTAATTTTTATAAATCGTTAAATCGGTCGATTTAGTCTCTACAACTGTGGCATTGATTTATGATTAGTTAAAAAAGAGAGAAATGTTTATTCATAGTTAGGTGTAGTAAATTAACTACACGGATCATTATTATTGTATTGGGCTTGATCCTTAGTAGATGCTTAACACTTGTAACCTTGTATTGTACTAAGCTCCATTACATTAGACAAAAGAAGCAACTCTTCTGTTTAAATATATTACAAATGTTTCGAATTTAAGTAAATCGATGTGAAATTAGGACAGGAAAAGAAACAAATAAAAATAATTGATATGAATCTTAAAATAATGTCATTCAAGTAACAAGTTTGTTCCACTTTCAAAGCTTCTTAAACAAAAACTAAAAGGCATTCAAATTCGTTTCGCATTTAAAGGCTTTTTTAAGAATGATAAAAAAAATGTATTTCTACTCACAAACATCTGCTTTGGAGGTATCTTGTCAACAATTTTGCCGATGAGGCCATGGTTGTTAAAGGCTTCCATAGACATCGTGTATGCGTTACACGAATAATAAACGGTTTCAGTGTATCCGCCGGAGACGAAGCCTCAGTGTATCACGCCGAAACGGATATTTTTGCTTTTATATACATACGACTTATTTATATTTATTTGCTTGCTTATTTATTTAATTGACGATATTTTAATGACATCACCGTGTTGCGCATAGGCCAAGGAAAAGAGGAGAGAAAAAAATCGACAGACATTATAAAAGATAGGTTGCTGAAATGAATGTGTTTTAAAATAACACAGGCCCTAACAAAAGCAGGCAAATAATTAGACGTATTCGGCTAAAACATTTGTAAAATTGCCTGAAAGTAATCATTAAAGTAATTTTAAAGCTTTCTCTTGTATCTTGTACATAGGATAAATTTTATATTATTGTCAGTGGACTCGATTTGTCCAATTAGTACCCTACACCAAATTACATAGCGACCTAAAGCTTTTCTCTTTATTATTATTATTATTATTATTATTATTATTATTATTATTATTATTTCTTTGTCAGTTTGTGTATCACAGCCAAAAATTAAAGAATGCTTCGACGTCATGCGAGGATAAACAAGTTATGAACTTTTTATATATTTACTATTTGAATTTACTTAGCGTTTTATTGCTCGCAGCATTATTCTAACGAAATGGTCAACTAAACTTTGGCAAGAGAGAAAAAGTAACCAATCAGACGGTGATTAAATTGAGTCTTTTGTTGTGAATTTACGAGTTGTTTTTTAATTATAAGCTTCAAATAACAGATTAGTCACACTCTGACGCGTTCGAATTTCTCCAAGAAAATGGAATAAAATAAGGTTAAAAATTCACGAAAATTGTCATATGTGCACTAATTAACCAACATATCTGTATTTTCTGTCTTTCATAGATTAGATATTGCCACAGACTTCCAAAAGTTAAAAGAAAAACCGACAAGCATTAAATAATTTAAATGTCTTCTTCGAAGTTAAATTTAGTTTTAGATTTTCAAATAAAAACAAAGAGCTACTCCGTATGAAAAGAAAAATAAATATCCATATCCAAATAAAATTTTAGACATTTTAAAAACTTTGGCGTGTTTAATCATTACTCATCGAAACGCCATTAACATTACAAACGAAAAATGTAAACAACAAATTTAAAAATGTAATACTTGTCATAGAGATGTATTTCAAAGTTAGTAAATTTAAGGCTTAATTAAATGGATTTGTAAGCATAATGCTTACTTTTGGCTTTAAACATAATGAAAATAACTTTTATTTACACACGGTGGCCTGTGATGTTATAGGTCAACAACAGTAGTTTTATCTTTTATCCTTGACTTAAAATACGCGCGAAAAATAAAAATAATTAAAGAAATACGGAACATCAGCAGTGAATAAATCAAGAAATTAGTATTTACGTTTAAGAATAAATTATCTTTAACTTTATATAGCCAATAGTTTAAGAATATAATTTTTATTCTATACGCTTTTATGAAACTTAGTAGAATGTATAATTTTATTCATCTACTACATTAGAAGTGTAAAAAAGAAATTATTTGAAAACTAGTGAAATGATACTTTTGTTTTTCATTCATTACTTTTATTTTGTGATTATTTTCTTATTGTTTTGATATACAAGGTAACAAAAAAACTTCTGTCCGTTTTTTGATTAGTCATTGAATGAAGTTGAAATATATATGAAATGCGTGTAGCAATTGTTTTCAAATTCGCACACCGTACCCGGCCATCAGTTATAGGCCAGAAAGCTGTGAGAAGGATGGACGTGTCTAGAGATCTCCTTCGGGGCTGTTTGCTTTACGACTTCAAAGTGGGCTTATCAGCAGCTGCATCAAGTCGCCGCATGTGTCAAGCGTTTGTAGATAGTGCTGTGGATGAACGTACTGCAAGGCGTTGGTTTCGAAAATTCAAGTCGGGAGATTTGTCTCTCCATGATGAGCCTCGCAGTGGACGACCACAGGTCTTGGATGACGGAGTCCTGAAGGTGGCCATTGAAGAGGACAGTAGTCTGTGTGGTGAACTTGAACGCTGCTTTCTCGCCACCGTAACGCATTCTTATTCAATCAAGTGCTTACCAGTGATGAAAAGTGGGTTCTGTACGAAACTCCCAAGCGTTCCAGACATTGGTTGTCTCCTAAGGATGCTGTCCCTCACACTGCAAGACCGCCTGTGCACCCACGCAAGATTATGCTTTGTGTCTGGTGGACAGGTCGTTAAGTGGTTCATTATGAACTGCTACCAATGGGCCAAACGGTCACTCGCAACAGTTGAAACGTGTGCAATAGGCATTACGCCAAAAGGAACCAGCACTGGTGAATCACAAAGTTGTGCTTTTCCTCCATGACAACGCCAGGCCGCATGACGCGCAAGTGGTCAGGGATACCATACAGCAACTTGGGTGGAAGACTTTGTGCCATCCACTTTATTCACCTGACCTTGCGCCATTCGATTACCACCTCTTCCACTCCTTGGATAATCATCTTCGTGGGAAACCCTTCACCAATGAAGGAGACTTGCGCAAAGCCCTCACAGACTTCTTTGTGCTACCCCCCCCCTCAACCGCCCGAGTTCTACCGCAAGGGCATTGAACAGCTGGAGACACGCTGTCAGAAGGTGCTGGATGCCGATGTCGCTTACTTCGAATACGGAATATAAGTTACATATACTGTGAAGCGTTTTCTTTTTTTTTCCTTAAAAAACGGACAGAACTTCTTTGGTTATTTTGTAATAAAATATTTAATTATACCCAATGAGGTATTTTTCTGAATTTTTCTGAATTTAAGAGCTATTGAATTATCATATCCTTATTCTTCCAATAGGTAGGTGTAGCCAAATGCGTTAATTCAGATTATTTTTGTCTTTTTGAACATCCGTATAAAAAAAATAACAGTTGCTAAAATAATAAGTTTTAAAAACGGTTCACACTGGAAAATTACATTAAACTTTAATTTTTTAGATTCTTCAAGCATACTTTTATTTAATAAAAACCTATAAACTCTTTTACGAGAAGAAATGGAATTAATTTCAAAATTGCATTGAAATATTGTCATTTTTTTCTGGTTCCCCGATCTCATTAAGCATGCTACTAGACTGGCATCTAGATCCCACCCTTTTACTGTTTAAATAGCTAAACACAACCGCGATTTCTACTCTTAACAGTTTTTCTCGCAATTCCGTTTACTTGCTTCCCTGATAACCATAACCTTCAAAAATTTAAATGCAACGTCAATTTCCATCTCCCGTCTACTTGAATCGCAATCACCATCGTCTGTCTTCTTGAATCCTGTCCATCTTTTGTCGTATCCTCAACCCTGCATATTCTTATTTTTCTTTTTCACTTTCACTACCTGTTGCTCACTGCATCCGAGTGACGTTGCCGCTTTGCTTGGGGTGAAATGATTAAAAACAAAAAACAAAAAATTCGTGTAGATTTTTCTGTCAAATCTGAAAGCAAATAATGTGTTTTATTAAAGTGCTTAAGCACCAACTCTCAAAAAATATTTTAGAGTTTTATTGAATTATTTTTGGTAAGGTTCGGAACAAATTTTCAGTATATTCACACTTTATACTGCGTACAATTTTTACTGAAATCACATATTCAAGATTTTCTGCATATAAGCAAAAAAAAAAAAAAAGCGCAAACTTATATATTCGGATCGCCTGATAATCACGGGAGAGTAAAACTCAAGTCGCGGTTCGAACTTTCTCTTTTGACGTATGACGCGGGGAAGCGTTTTTTGTTCTGTTCTAATAACCTAGGTATTGAGTACTGTTGGTGACTGCTTTTGTAGGTGTCTGCTTTTTTCTCCCCGTTTTTACATATATCATTCACATACAGGTCTGTTTCGCTGTATCTCAGTTCATCAGTGCAGCTAGATTAACTGTTTGCTTCAAGCCGGGATTGAAACTCGACTGATATGTCATAAATCGGAGATCCCACTCCTAATATCGGCGCACTTCAGAGATAGACAAATTTCATCGCGTATTATTTACAGGATGTAAACAACCGCCAGCAGCCGAAAGCGTTCTACTCGGTAGCCGAATAACATTGCGTAAAGCCGTAAGTAGCTACTGTTTATAAAATGTACCTTCCCCTACAGTGCTCTATCGACGTGCGATATATAAGCATATTTCTTTTTTGACTATCGCGTGGCACTATATCTATTTTACTAATTTCACCGTAAGGAAGTCAATAAAGCCATTAAGATGCAAGTAGTATTGAGTAACATGGTTTTAATAGCAGGAAGTACTATCTGATCTCCCTCTCTCCCTATATATATATAATTTTTCTTACCGCATGATGTTACTCAAAGTTTCATGCGTGAGGCAATCATCAGGCATAAACTTTGAATTCTCTCCTATAGCCAGTCAGTTGTGCTATACGTGATACAGGCTTAGGGTGATCATGTCTCGAAAGAGACATGACTGACTAGGCAGAAGATTATCCCGCAGTACGTTACCATCGCTTTCTGCGGTAGACTAGTTGCCAGCCAAGGCTATAGAACCCGATCTGTCCTATTGTTTAACCCATAACTGGAGGGAAGAGACGTATTAATACCTTTCTCAAGGATATTTGTGCGTAAGTAAATGCAAGGAATTCAACTGGAATTCGAACTCGGAACCTATTAATTTAACGCCGTTGTAATACCTTACTTCTCTTTTTTACATCGAGCTTTGTGTTTTTTTTTTACTGCCATTTATCTGTTTATATTTGTTTATATCTATCTATATCTATAGTTTTTTTTCTCCCTCGCATCTTTCTGTGTGTGCATGTATGTTTATAAACATGCAAACGTGTGCTTTTGGGGAAGAGTTATCGATAAAGTTAGCTTTGTTTTTTATCTCATTGCAAGTCATTTTCATTGAAGGCTTGTTGCTGGCACAACTTATGATAAAGAAAAAATTATTCATAAAATAGAAATATAAGATGGTTGTTATATCCATTGTCAGTAATGACAAGTTAAATAAGTATTGTACATAATAGAAAAGGTCAGTATTGAGAATGAACAAATCTGAAATTGGGAATGGAGAGTTGACTGTTTCCCCTAAAACATTTTTCTCTGGTAAGCCTATCTTTGCTTCGTTCTGTATTGCTTCAAATTTTAAAGTAATTCGTTTTGTGAAAACTGTGATGCCTACAAAAATTTTAGCCCACGTTAGATGTCAAATGGCAATTTTGTTTGTTTCAAAAGATATTCTAAACTCAAATGTCTCAACATCGTTTTTACTGAAAAAAATAAATTTGTTATATACCTACCTATATACAGGAATGGAATGTTACTATCCTCTTAAATACGTGAACGCTATTGGAGTCGAATAGAGAGTGATTATACTGATTAGCAGTTCACTAGCAGTGTATCTACTTCACGCAGCGTACGTGTCTTGTATTTGTTGATATACTATTATTCCCAACTTCCGTTTTCGTGATTACTCACGCAGTAACCTTTTAGGGTTACAATAGTATTCTACTCGCATTACTTGGCCCAAAGAGAAAAAAAACTTTATTTTACACAATAGTTACTTAGTTCTTTCAACATAATCCCCTTCCTTGCTAATGTGCTTAATTCAGTGATGAATGTTAATCACACCAATCGAACATTATTCAGTGAAAAGATGTGTGGGTGGTGCAATAAGTAGTTGTTCGAAATGAGAAATCGGAGACCTGATTTAGAATTCCAGTTGGATTTGTTGCATTCGTTTGTGGGGAAGTATTTGTGGAAAATATACAAATCCATCTCTTCTCCCCGCTGGTTAAATAGTAAGACTTGTATATAGAAAAAGATTCCCTAAAACACTGTTGATGTATATTAACTTGCAACAATCTTACAATCCCAAATTTTTTTTTAGATTTAAATTATCTACAAAGGATTGATAAACCGTAAAAACAAACCAATCAATGAACATATTAAATTAAATCTTCAGATCAGTTTTGAACTGTCAAGCTACGGACTTATTAATTCCCCCTGGGTTGGTTAGTTCTATAACTTGAAACTCATTGGGGTGCTATTCTGGATTATTGTCCGGGATGTCATTTCAGTGGGTAATGGGAATTACTTGATAAAGCCTATTTCTTCTTTGACTATCGCGTGACATATTTATTTTACTAATTTCACCGCAAGTAAGTCAATAAAGCCACTAAGATGCAAGCAGTATTGAGTAACATGGTTTTAATAGCAGGAAAGACTGTCTGATTTGATTGAATTATTTTCCTTATGGAGTAATATATCGAGATTTTTCTCGAGATATAGGGGGGGAGAACAGAACGCAGAACGAAGTAGTAGATTCATGACTTTTAGTAGGTACCTCCGCCAATTCGCTGAAAAACAGCATAGTATGAAGAAAAAAGGCCCCAAACTAAATAAAAAGAAAGGTTTATTGGCAAAATATTCATGTTATTATTAAGAGGATAGATCAAAGTATTTTTTAATTATTTTTAATTTTTTTAAAATTCTTTCTAACACGTTCGAAATTTTAGTATAAAATCTTGTTTTTCTTTCGTCCGTGAGTGACGCAATTTTTACAAGTGTCTATTGATTTGGAAATTCTTGCAAAAATCAAATAATGGTTGGATTTTGTTGAAAATTTCAGAACTTATACATAAATGTCTGAAATCATTTTTAAAATCATTATTTTAAAAAAATCTTGGTAAAAATATTTTTTTACATATGTTACCCTTACCAACCAATTAATTTCCAGAAATGTTTAGAAATTCGCGGGAGTTCGTCCATATACTTGTACAGGACAGAAATTTGCACATCAATTTATTAAATTCATGAATAATTGGAGAATACTAATTAACTGTCTTTTTTTTTTTTTTGTAAATTAGCCCTTTTTCAGAAAATCTGCTCCGAACTGTAAAAACAAAAAGCAATAAAATTATACCATTTTTATTTAGATAAGCTTTTTAATTGCTTTTATAAAGAATATATATTAAAGACACCATAGCTTGAAAAGAAGAAAAAATTTCAGTGAATAATGAATTTTTTTCAATAATTGTTTTCATTTTTAGAATTTTTTTATAATAATTTATAGGTTTAAAAATCTTTCAAAATTCCCCCTTCATCGTTCACGCTAGGTTGTTAAGTTTATATGTGAAGACTATATTTATTAATCGAAAATTGAAAAGCTTAATACAAATAATAGAACCATTCAATTTTTAAAATAATTAAAACAAACATTTTAATTGTGTGTATATGATGACCCGTATTTTCTTTTACCGGGTGACCGTACGTGATATATATCATAAAAAGTCACGTGTTTCAAAAGTTGCGCTCCTTACAGGAAACAAAATCACAGTATAAACATTTTCGGCAGGGTGCAATTCTTTCATCTTGCTTTCGTGTTTCCTACGCCCTACGTTTCATCATTCAACGGGCTTTGCAAATGATCCCTTCAAATTTTAAAGCAAGTTTTATATTTGAATTCCTAGTTTTCTAATTTTGTTAAAAAATGTAATTGTGAAATTCACAATTTGTGGAGGTACCTGAAAAGCATATGAAAATATATATTATAAAAATTAATAAATACAATAACATTTCGTAAATTCTTGAATTACGTCTGACATGATAATTTTATTCTCTATTATTAAATTGTAAAATTCTTTTCAAAGAAAGCTTTATATTATTTTAATTTTTATTTTCATAAAAGATTTTCAAACGTAAAACTATAAAGCTAAAGTATCTAAAATTCTTTAAAATATTAGGTAATTGCAGAAAATATTGTTAAATTTTTAATTTTACTATATAGTTAAAAACCAAAAAACAAAGCGATTAAGCTACATAAAATTATGTCAAATTCATCTACCATTCTTAGTATTTTTTGACGGCTTATCGCCTCTGATAACACGATGATAACCCCTGATAATAACTGTTACGTGTTAAGTTTGACAAGGGAAAAAATGATTGACCAAAACTCAGAGTTAAATCACATACAAATATTTAATTTACGATAAACACAAAATGATATGCATAAACAAAATTTACAGTTTTTTGCATTCAATACAGAACCGTAGAGTTTACTACTGGCAGGCGAAGTGTTACGAAGAGGAAGGAAGGGTCAGTATCCAGTTAAGTTAGTGAAGTAGTTTAAGTGCTATACTTTTTGGAAATCCTTAAATGTGTATATAAAGAATAATTGTTAGTTTGGTCAATGAAAGAGTCAAAAATATCTGTTTCCCCATATAGTTCCATGAGGTTCTCTTTCAGGTTTTAGTTGGTCGGTAACTTTTCTTAGAGATTCTTTCGGCTGTATATAAACCATTGAATCAAAGCCGGAGTTGATAATGTCAGCAAATCCTGTTAACAGCTGACTACTCTCTTCCTAAAACCTATTTTCATAGGGGCTAACACCTGATTTGCATATTTCTAGAACATTTCGAATTCTTTCGATTTTAATCGAATTTTCTCGAACATTATAGCATCTTCCAAACGTTCTATTTCTAATTTCCTTATTTTTACGACTACTTTATGAATTACAACTTTTTAATAACAAGTAGGACTCAACAGAATCCCTTACTATAACTTTAGACATTATTAATATTGTTTTTGTATATAAATGCATCCTCGTAACATTATCGTAATCAAGAAACGCTTTTATAGTACATTTCATGCAGTAAGCAAGTAATACATGTTTCAAATCCGGTAAGGTAAGTTTAAATTTGCTAATTTGTATAAAATAACGTATTAGCGAGGTATATTTTATTTTTGCAAGATTTTTTTTTAAAACCGATAATTGCCTGCTGTTTACAAAATATGTTGACCGATGAAAAATGGTTGAAAAACTGAATTTTTTTTTTTAAATTGAAAAATGTTTAGATTCTAATCAATATAATTCCGGTTTGAAATACATCAGAGTATTTTGCTTGCTGAAATTAGTAAAGTCAGTCTATTGGCTTTTAATTAAAGCTAAAATTAAAGCTTAAAAATATTTTCAAACATTCAATATAAATTTAGGTATCGAAAATGAGTGGAGGTACCTACCTTTAGTGTGAAGTAAACGCAGGCTGCTTTACGGGTAAAAGTAATTCTGAAAATAAATACTTTTAGGTTCCCAATATCAGGGTAAAAATCAAGAAAACGTTCTTCTTTGTTGATATTTCTGTGTTGATTTACCTCACTTACTGAGCCTCATGACCTTAAATGGTAAATTTTGGGGATTTATTCACATACACACATGTAAAATGTATATGAAAATTGATCCTATTATAAAAAGAGAGCTACAGTTATATGTCTCATATAAGGTATATATTTTATTTTTTAAAAAATGGGTAAAAAATAATTCCTAAGCAATATATATGAAGTTAAGGTATCTGATAGGCTAATGTTTAACTTGACACCAGAAACTACACGTACTTGTGCATCGCCTTACTCCATAATAATGTTATATTAAATGTAAATAGAAGAAAATGTACAGAATCAGAAATTTGCACAGCAATTTATGCGTGAATGCTTTTGAAGTGGCAAGGACATGGCACTTGGATGTACCCTGTCTCTTGACATCCATTAACTTTTGCCAGCGTTTTAACCTATGTTGGTGGGAAAACAAAGCACACAAATAAAAAAAATAAAAATAAAAAGGCATGCAACCATACACATGTGCAAAGAGTTGACAGAACAAGGCAAAGAACAAGGTAAAGAAATGAACCATATACAGGGTGTACCAAAAATACTTGTACAAAATTTGGGATGGGTTCTTTACACAAAAAATAAATTAAAATAAATAAATAAATAAAAATAAGGGTAAATGTCATCAAATCCTTCGTTTTTTAGTTAAGTTGAAAGAAAGTTTACGCTAGATGGTGCTGTGTTGCCATATAGACCAGGTTACATTTGACATTCGTGTACATTTGTGGCTAGTCTGTTTTTAAAGTTTAACGTCTGTAGCAGTGAGTCAACTGAGAAGTGATCGTTTAACAATGGAAAATGTTCATATCGTGAACAGGCATATATGATTTTTACATACGGTTGCGCGAATGGTAATGGACGCGAGGCTGCACGCCTGTATCAAATTGCGTTTTCATCCCAGAGTCAGCTGCGTTATCAAATTTTACTGTTTATCGTTGTGTTGCTGAGATAGGATCCATGGTACCCGAAACTATGGATTGAGGAAGACTGAGATTCGCTCGTACGCCTGACTGCGAAAAACATATTTTTCAGGCTATCGGAGATGATTCAGGTATCAGCACACTTCAAGTGTCATTAGTATGTTGTATGTCTCATAGTACTGCATGGAGGGTATTTCAAGAGCGGTTCCTGCATCCGTATCATTTGCAATGTGTGCAGGGTCTTTCGCCCTCTGAACACTCACTATAGAAGAACTTTTGCTGATGGTTCATAGCACAAACTGCTAGTCCGTTGTTTGTCTCTTCAGTCTTGTTTACGGATGAGGCAACGTTTGGAACAGATGGAATAACAAATTACTAACATTTGCGGGCGGATCGGAATCTTCACAGTACAATACAGGCTAGACACCAGCATCAGTTTTCGATTAATGTGTGGGCTGGAATTACAGGTAACTTTCTGGTAAGTTAATATATTATCCCAGCACGACTTACAGGAGCTGTCTACAGAGGTTTTATTTCGGACACACTTCCAGACCTGCTACATGATGTACCTTTGCAAATACGAACACATATGTAATTCATTCATAATGGGGTTCCATCACATTTTAGTCCCATTTTTCGCGTTGCACTGGCTGGCATCTACCATGAAAGATGGCTAGGTAGGGAAAGACCAGTTCTATGCCTGCACGTTCTCTCGACCTTTGGATTTCTATCTGTGGAGCCACCTGTAAACATTTGGTTTATGCAGTAGAAATTAATAATGCAGAGATGCTTCATTAATTTGTTTTATTGGCATGCGAAATCATTCGACACTGTGTGAAAGTATCTGAAAAGGTTCAGCCATCGATGATCCGACGAGTACTTTCGTGTGTACAAGCAATCGGAGGACATTTCGAACATTTGTTATGAGTTGCTGTGTTGAGATACAACGATGGGCTTTTGGACATTTTTACCTTATTATAGTATCAGAAACCCGACCCCGAACTTGATAAAATTATTTTTGGATTGTATCTAGTATTGTACATTTTAACAGTGTTTACCGTAAGCATTTAACTTCAAAAGTTTGTGTTTATATCGACTTTTGTCCTTGTTTTAGTGTCAAGAACCCGCCCCATAAAGTTTGTAAAAAATATTTTTGATACACCTTATATATGTGTGTGTGTGTGTGTGTGTGTGTGTGTGTGATAGAGAGAGAGAGCTGTATTTTTAATAAAATCATTTACAACGCATTTCTATTGTAAAACACTGCTACAAACTAATAATCATACGTAAGATATTCAACTTGTACAGCGAGACTATTCCGAGAGCACTAAAAGTTATGCCAGGATTCGTCATCGAAGGCCACAATTTATACAACCTAGGGTACGTAGATGATACAGTGCTGATAGCAGACACAGAAAGGAAACTACAAGACCTCCTACAGAAGGTAGCTGAAGAGAGTGACAAGAAAGGACGACAAATAAACTGCAAGAAAACCGAATGCATGGTCATCAGCAAAATGGGCAGCCCCAAATGCCAAATACAGGTGGGGGATACTAAAATCAAGCAGGTCCAAAAATTTAAATATCTGGGAAGTGTTCTAACAGAAGACAGAAAGTGCGACACAGAGATACGAAGGCGAATTGGTATGGCGAAGGAAGCATTCCATAAGTTGAGTAAAGTATTAAGAAACCGGACAATTTCGCTAGAAACAAAGAAGAGAGTACTGGATTGCTATGTGATGTCAGTTCTTCAATATGGCAGTGAATGTTGGATAATATCTTCGAAGATGAAGGAAAAACTTGAAGCAACTGAAATGTGGTTCTACAGAAGGATGCTGCGAATATCATGAATCGAGCACGTGAGCAATGATGAGGTTTTGGAAAGGATGGAAACAAAAAGGAAATTAATACTGAGCATCAGGAAGAGACAGCTAAAGTTCCTGGAACATGCAATGAAGGAGGGCTTGAAGAACCTGATACTAACAGGCCAGATAGATGGAAAAGGAGACAGGGGAAAGCAGCAGACAGCATATTTGAAGGGCCTGATCAGGTGGATGACGGAACGAAGGTTCCGTGGAATAACAGGAGAAAGTTTGCTAAGAGCCACCAGGGATAGGGAGACGTGGAAAGCCGTGATCGCCTACGTCCTGAAAGAACAAGGCACATAGAAGAAGAAAACTCTGTTCATTAAAAAATTATCTTAAGTTTTGACCACTGACAATCTGTTTTATTTTTCTAAATTTTCAATAATGCCGAAATATTCCTCTTACAAATTTTAAACTTTTCACTACAATCAAAAATATTTTCTTATCAAGAAGATATCTTTTCGTCTTTTAAAAATCTCAAATCATAAAGATTTCTTTAGCTCTCTTTTTAGCCGGTATGTAAAGTTCCATTGCCCAGAAATAAAATTAGGTCAAATTCAATCAGTAAAAAAAGATCATGGTTCGACAAAAATTAATCGCCTTGCTTTTTGAAATATTCAAGCTTGTTGTACCTACGCCTAAACTAATTTGATTCTTTCAATCGTTAATTTTTTTATGCATTTTATAACATTTTTTAAAAACTAAAATTCTTTTTTTAAATTTAGAAACGTTTCCTAGAGTATGAGAAGTACTGAATTCAAAGTACTGTTAACGAAAGATATCTCCTGTAAATAGTGAATATCGATTTAAATACATTATACACATGTGAATCACCTTTATTTGGATAAAAGTTCTACGTTGAAAGGATTCTAATAAGTTTATATGCTTCCTCAAATAAGAATTCCATACGACCAGAATTGATATAAAGTACAGTAAAAATGGTCATAAATGAAACATGGTTTTAATAATAAAAAGAGCATTTGAGGATATTCGTTCCAGAACTAATTTTCCTTTCATTTTTGCAATAAGAACAAGCAGATTGCCACAAAATAAAAAGTGATAAATATGTTCAGTGTGTGTGTGTGTGGGGGGGGGGGTGATTAGATAAAATCTTATGTTTTAATGATGTGACACTATCTCTCGCGGGGATACTTTCCCTTGTTTAGTTTAATACAGCGGAGAGAGAATACAGCAATATTATTAGTTATGCTTTATTGTAATACGCGATGTGAGCTTATGTAAAAAAATATTAATATTATTAAATACTTGTAAGATATGGGGAATAGAAAAATTAACTATTTTAATACTTTCATGAACTTCTAAAATCCGGGGAAGATAAAATTTAGCTATTTTTTGGGGAAAGAAAAGAGAAAAATACAATTTTTTCTTCTTTCGTGTTTGAAGCGGATATTTTTCGGTAAAGCTAAAAGTTTTTTAGCCAAATCAAGTGTCAGAATTATTTGATGGGGTCAGGCGGGGTTAAAGTCCCTCAACAAATTTTTTCTGAGAAACAGAAAATCTGTGGGAAATTGCAAAATCGGAAAATAATATGAGCTGGCGATATCTCATTCGTCGAGCAAAACCACTTCCGCAAATCGAGTGGGCGGAAAACGATTTCATTGGCCGAAGGTTTCGAGCGGCTGGATCCCCAGAGAGGATTGAGAATGGTTATAAAAATCCGGATTCAACCAGAAAAATCAGTTATTCAGTTTTCTCAGTTGCTTTTCACTTAGTTTGTTTTTGAGTTAGCTGAGTAGCTATCAGTCAAAATGTAACGACTGTGGATAAAATTCCCAACCGGGGAGCCATGACCCACGGCTGGTCGCCCACCATAGAACTTTTGCTAAAGAGTTAATTTCGAATGAAGCCTGCCGCAGATTAACTTAAGGAGTTAATTTGGAATAATGCGCCCTCGATATGAATCCCGAAAGAACGTTATTGTTTTTGTTTTTTTTTTAATCACAGGAAAATCGAAAATGATTCTTCGTTCGCTCTACTTCGGTAAACTCCGTTAAACTCCGATAAGGACCCGAAAGGACTTTGCTATTTTAGAAGTTACATAGAAAAGTGATAGCTTTGATTATAGAGAATATGTGAAAATACTTTAATAAAAATTTAATGAATATGTGAAGAGCTCTATTTACTTTAACGAAACTTAGACAAGACATTTTTATTTAAGGATTAGAAGCTCTGGTGTTTTTAGCGAACTTTCTCTCTCCGTTGTAACCGGCATTCCGACAACTATATTATCATTTTTGACAAGTGTATTATCTGCTCCTCTGAAAAGAAAAAAAACATATATATATATATATATATATATATATATATATATATATATATAAAGACATTCTTCGTAGCTCTCCAGGTGTGTTCGACTTTGTTCATTTATTTTATTAATTTTTTTTTGGTGCCCTATTTATTATTTTAAGTGTGCACCAATGTCCGGACTGGCTCTAAAAGGCGACTATTAAAATTGCACGACGCGACCTCTGGGATCAAATCACAACGTGGGACAGTGGCGCGTTGTTGCAAAAGAAGTCTTGTACACCAGCTTTTGTGGCGATGTGTTTTTTATCAAGATTTTCTAAAACTAATAATTAAATAATTTCATCCATTTTAGAATAAGTGTAGAAAGTTTTATTAAAATCAATCAGTTGATTTTTGCAAGAATTTTCAAATTAATGTGTCTTTCAACGCCAAAAAAAGGTCTTGCGTAATATTATGTTTTCCTTAATAGTCATATTGCATAAACATGGCGTAAATCGCTGACGGAAAACAAAACAACAACAACAAAAAAAAAAGAAATTTTAACTGAAATTTCGAATGTGTTAGAAAAGATTTAATTTTTTTTTAAATAATGACAACAAAATTTGATGTTTTCTCTTGATAATAGCATAAACATTTTGATGAGAACTTCACGACCAGCAACAGCGACCAAACCAACCGGTCAGCCGGGTCACAACTGGGATCGTCACGACCGTCAACGAGAACGAACGTCACATTAGACGGCCAGAACGTTCTATATCTTTTATTTGATTTCATAGAATGAACATTTGCTCACAGTTTTTTCTGATTTGTCATATCCTCTTCCAGCTTCTTGCTTCCCAGTCCACTTTGATCTTCAAAACTTTAAATTAGGTACCTCTACTCCATTTTAAATTGAATTTTTAAAAATAAAAAAAACTTTTCTTGAAACTTTAATTTTAGCTTAATTGAAAGCTAAATGATTTAATTTACTATTTCCACTAAGCAAAATACTTTGGTGTATTTCAAACATAAGTTATATTCATTGGAATCTAAACTTTTGAGATTAAAAAAAAAATTCGGCCGTTTTTCTTTTTGAGCGATCGACACATTTGTAAACAAAGGTTAATTCTCGGTTTTAAAAATCTTGCAAAAATAAAATATACATCTCTCACTTATTATCTTTGGAAAATTATCAAATTTAAAGTTAAATTAATCTGATTTGAAACAAATATTACTTTTTCATGGCATGAAATTTAGAATAAAAGTATTTCTTAATCACAAAGGTCTTACTCGTTGACCTTTCAATTAGGCGATAACCGTACCTGTTATCTGAAAGTATGGTGACCAAAAACCCAATTTAACATTTCGTAAGTGGAACAACCCTTGAAATATGTGATCCTTTAATAATTAGTCTCTTATAAGTTTCCATAATAAAAGAAAATGGGCAAAAATTATATTAAATATATTAATTCTAAATGATTTATATTAAGCTTTTGAATTTTCGATTTGTAAATAGTCTATTTTTAATGAATTAATAACCGAAGACACTGAGTAACTGGAAAAAATTTAGATGTTTGAAACTTTAATCAGCAAAGAAAAAATGAAAACATTTCTTATAAGAATACATTATTCATTGATTTTGTCTTCTTCAGAATATATCCTAAAATTATAGTATTTAAATTTATAAAATCAATTAAAAGTTTATTTACATAAAAATAGCGTAGTTTTAATGAATTGTTGATTTTACTATTCGGAGCAGATTTTCGGAAAAATGGTTTCGTAATTAAAAAAAAAAACAATTACATTATTTACATTCCCCAATGAGTCCTGCTTTTAACTAATAAAAAAGTGGTATATATAATGTATTTCTAAAAGTTTTATGCAATTGGAGTTGGGGGGGGGGGGTAACAGATGTAAAAAAAAAGTGTTTTTTATCAAGATTTTCTAAAACTAATAATTTCATCCATTTTAGAATAAGTGTAGAAAGTTTAATTAAAATCAATCAGTTGAGTTTTGCAAGAATTTTCAAATTATTGTCTCTTTCAACGCCAAAAAAAGGTCTTGCGTAATATTATGTTTTCCTTAATAGTCATATTGCATAAACATGGCGTGAATCGCTGACGTAAAACAAAAAAAAAAAAAAGAAATTTTAACTGAAATTTCGAACGTGTTAGAAAAGATTTAATTTTTTTAAAATAATGACAACAAAATTTGATGTTTTCTCTTGATAATAGCATAAACATTTTGATGATAAAACTTTGTTTTTATTAAGTTTTAGCTATGCTGTTTTTTTTTTTTTTTTTTTTTTTTTTTTCGGCAATTGCATGGAGGTACCTACTTTAAATGCAATGTCAACCGTTATCTTCTGTTTTCTTAATTCTTTTTGTCATATTTTCTAATACTCAGTAACCCTTTACCTGCGGTGAAATGAATAAAAAAATTCTTTGGTAAAGCTTTTTTTTTTTTTTTTTTTTTGCTTTGATTTTAAATTAACATTTTTTTTTTATTCGCTTCGTCTTATTTTCTAGAATAAAACTTATAGTATTTTTTCCGCATATAAGATTTATATAAAAGATTTAGAAGCAAATCTTTTACACAAAAAATGACGGGAAATTAATTTTTCTAGATAATTTTGAAATTTTAGAGGTAGTTATGATTTTAAATAAATGATACAGATCAGCTCAACTGCATTATCATAGGCAAAGAAGACAGACTTTTGTCTTCTATTAAGTTTTCAGCTCCTCCCATCTATAGCGCCGTGGAGGTTAAATATCAAATTTAACATTATCTAACATTATTTTTCATTTGAAAAATAATGTAACTTCAAGATCCTTTACAGAAGAGATTTTGAACATATTCTCAGTCATGAAAGAGTTCAAGGGTTACGGTCGTATCACGTTGATCACCGAAATAACGTCAAGCCTAGATAGATGACTGTTTGGCAATATCGGACGCAATAAACTTGGATGTTTGGGTGGTGTAATAGACATTGGCTCGGAATCGGAAAGTTTCAATTCCAGTCGGGTTCGTTATATTCCCTTATACGCAAATAACCTTGAGAAAAGGTATAGATACACTTTTCATCCCCACCCCCAGTAGGGCCTGTATCGGTAAATCATTACGATCTAACAATATTTTATGGCTTTAAATAACCTACAAAAGGTGACAATCCGTAAAAAAAACAAAAAAACAAAGCAATCAATGAAGGAATTCAGACGTACATCGTGACTAGCATTATTTATATTTATCTTTGTTGAATACAGTTTAAAAAGAGAACTTTCAAAAATTTTGTTCAGTGTTATTTGTAGGTCAATATGAATGAGTCTCAAAGAACAAAGCTTTTTTTAATTTCAGGGAAACCAAAGTATAAATAGAAGCGTTTCAAAGAGCACCTTTTCAGTTGTTAAACGATATTTTCGCCATATAATTACCACTATTGTCTATGCGATTTCGATAATGGTGAATTAATGAACTGGTGCAATGATTGCTGTCTTCACTGCTGAAACGCATTATACGCCACGTAACTGTGCTCACATCCACTGTTTAGTTTCCGTAAACGTTCAGTAAGCATTGATGATTGTTAATGGGTGCAGTGTTTTCGCATAATTCACATATGTGTTGTGGTGCAGTGGATATCGTCTTGAAACGGGAAATCGGAGAGCTGATTTCGAATTTCAGTTGAATTCGTTGCATTCACTTACACGCAAATGACCTTGGGGAAAAGTAATTCGTCTCTTCTCTCTCCATCTATGAGTTAAATAGCAGGACAAATTGGTTTCTATAGCCTTGGTTGGGAACCAGTCTCCCGCATAAAGTAATGGCAACCTACTGCGGGAAAATCTTCTGCTCTATCAGCCATTTCTCTTTTGAGACATAATCGCCCAAACGTGTATCACGCATGATACTTAACTGACTGTCAACGTACACACATCATTTTTCTCGACTATTCCTCAGCTGCTATATGTAATAGGCCAAATATGTATTGGGTTATTGGAAGTATGGTTCAACTTATACTTCCATATCACCAACAGACGCCGCTGATGTTGCACGCAAATATAATCAAATAAGAGGCATTACTTTCGCATTAATCATTCTACCTGGTTTACATTGTATTTTCGAACAGTCGACAAAGATTTTAAAATGTGTATTTATATTCATTCACTAATAAAAAAAATAATAAACAGTAAAGGCCCTAAAACACTTCCTTGAGCGGTTTTAACAGCTTTGACAACAATACTATTAACTATAATTTATGGAGTTGTAAGAAAGTCAATAACAAATTTCTATTAACATTAGATGAACTTTTTCAGAGAAGGGTGATTGGAATACTGACAAACATTTATCTACCTTATGTTAATGGCGTCACAAAGGATTCAGATCTGTAGTTCATACAACAGGACAATATTCAGGAGCAGCTCAATTTTACAATCTCAGCATGGTGAATTCTAGCTGTAAACGTATGAACAGAAAGAAAGGATCTTATCTGACATGGAAATAGCAATAAAGTAGCAATATGGTTGCAACATTGAGTCTGTGGGGAAAGAAGATGCTAAGTGCAAAGTAAGTAATCTTCAAGGCCGCATAAATGATTTTGAAATCTGTCAAGGCTGGATAGTGAGGATTGAGCAGCTCCAGCAATACTTCATCTTTTATCTAATCTGACTCTTGTAACGATAAAGTGTGGCAGGAGTCCGGTTACTTTCTTGAAGCGGCACAAAAAGCCAACCATTTTCCCAGCAACTTTTTCGTGCAATCGTATATATAAATTCTACTTGAGATCTGCCGTCATTATAAGTCCCAAATTTAATACATGGAGCGTTGTTGAGAGTGCAACCGTTAGTTGTGACTGAACAAAACTCACGTTCAATAGGTCGATAACACTTTCATTATTAACATTTATTTAGGTCATAATTAATTTATGAATGAAGAAACTACAGTCAAGTATTGAAGAGGTGAAGAAGGAATAAAATCGAAGATAAGAAAAACTGAAACCATGTCTCTATGTAATGGGTTTAAATGCAAGTCATGGTTATAGTTCTTTATTGCTAGAAGTTACTATCACTGTAGATGTAATTATCAGAATTGAATTAAAATTTTTAGGTGTTCTTTTTTTTTTGTTAAATTCTACCCATAATATCATGGATTACATAAACAACTACAAACGGCCTTCTCGATTCGGGGAGATCAGGTGAGAACAGGATTCCAACAAGTGGAAAAATCGTGGATAATTATACCTATGACCAAACCATAAGGTTGTTGATCATATTGAATTTATATCATTTACCCAAAGAGTTGTGAGTTCAATACTTGGCTACAACAGTGGTAAACAACTATCTTAGAGAGTTGAGTTGAGTTAAAGGGATTTAACTGCATGGCTACTGGAAGTGGTATCGCACTTGGAATGAGAATGATATACCCCAGTAATCAAAATAAAGGGTTCAGTTCAAAATTCGTAGCACTTGAAAAAGGCCGGAGCGTACAACGGCTGAAACGTCGTAAACATAGCAATAAAAATGAGTCCGAACAGTGTAAATAATGTAAATACTACCTCATCTCAGATATATAAAAAAATACTTTGCGGTCATTTTTGACTTCACGGGCCCACTTGTGTTACATAATAGTTCAGTACTCCTTTCTTTGTTTCTAACGAAACCTTTCTTTTCCTCAATACTTTGTTTAGCGTTTGGAAAACATCATTTCACTATCCAAACGTGCCTTTGGATTTCGGTGCCACATTTTCCGACCTCTGTTAAAACATTTCCTACCTATTTAAATCTTGTATTTGATTTTAGGATCTACAATTTGTAATTCACATGTTGGCTTGTTCCTTTTGCAGACAACCATACATTCTATCTTTTTACAAGTGATATATAGTCTTTCTCCCTACTTTCTTTTACTACGTTCTATAAGAGTCCCTGCATTTTCCGTTTTATGTCTGCTATTAAGACTGTGTCATCTGAAATATCTTATGTTATTAGCCACCAATAATAAATCCTAATAGGATTTCTAATTCTCTTAGGATTGATTCAATGTAAAATTTGATTAAATCTTGCGAGAAGTTCTGGATTATTTTATTGCCCTTCCCAAATAAATAAAGCTTACCTAGCAGTTCTGAAAGTTATTTGTGACGTACCTTGTCAAATGTTTTTGGATAATCTATAAAACATAGGTATACACCCTTTTGCATTTGTATTGTTCTTTCTGATATCATTCTGAGCATAAATATCGCATTCCATGTGACAACGTCGTTAACCAATCCGCAGTATTTTTCTATTTTCGGTCTAATTCTGTTGTGTGCTCAATTCAGAATGTTGCTGATTAGGTTGATTGTCCAATGGAGTTCGAATTCGTTTGCACCAAGCTTCTTAGGCAACGCTATGAAAATGTGTGTACTTAGATCTTCCGGAATATCGCCACTCTTGTATATTCCATTTTCAGTGCCGAAATTATCTAAAGCTGCCAGCATCTTTCTAAAATCCTATCTGAGTCTACTGTTTTGTTTTTGTTCAATTTGACCAGTGCTGATTTTTTAAAATTTGATTTAATTTTGATTTTTTCTATTTTTTAATAGAGTACTGATGAGAGTGGGTGGATGTAGAAAAGCATGAGAGAGGGGATGTAAGTTAGTGAGGCAGGAGATGACTGTTGACTTTACATTTAAATTCTTGGAGATTGTAACTGTCGGGAAAGCAAGTATGCGGAAGAGAATTCCACAGGTGGGAAGTGCGAGAAAAGAAGCTGATGGAATAGAATTTGCGTTTACAATTTATTGGTTTCACAGTAAAAGTGTGGGACCTAGTTGCTAACCTTGTGGTTCATTTTTGATTAGAATATTTCTGATCCTTGGATATTTATGTGTATTGCGGGTTGTCCTCTATAGTCAGGAAGAATTCTCCAATGTTTTCGTTCCATCTCAGAAATTTTTTCTGTTTTTATTACCACTTTTCCATCTTTGAGTTTTATGTCTTTAACTGCTGAGCTTGTCTTGTTCTTTTAGTTCTTTTATTATTTTATGTATCTCTGATTTAACTGTAATGTTCATTCTTTCTATTTCTGCACACTTTTCATTAACATTCTTCTTTTTTCTGCCTCCAGCTGTTCCTAATCTTTTTGTGCAATGTTCTATATTCTGTGCCATACTATGGCATTGTTTACTGTTTCCTTTTCATAATATCGAAAATTTCATCATCCTTTCCTTTTTTGACTTGTCAAGTTTTCTTTAGGGTGATCTAATTTTTTTTTATTAATGTGTTCTGCTTCGGATATACGTTCTCATTTAGTTCATTGCATGTGTTTTTGACGCTGTCCATATACTTTGGGGTTACCTGAATTTAAATGCAGTACTAGATTGGCAACGAGGTCTCAACAATTTACAGTTGAGTTGGATAAAGTTAACCGTAAGTTTTATGCTTACATTTTCTTCTGCTATAACAGTTGCATTCAGTTCATTTTTGAAACAAGAAGTTTTGTTGGTCTCTCGCTTAACTGCGCCTTACACACAATAATTAAAAGAACTGCAGTCTGGGGAGTTAGGTGGCCAGATGTAAGGGATGATGTGATTGCAGAAAATGTCTGGCAGCCACGACTGTTTTTTTTTACTTGTGCGGCATGGTGCATAGTCCTGTTACCAGACATAGGGTTTCCAGCAGCCACCCTTTCAACCCAGAGTAAGCACTATCTCCTTAAAGCACTTGATGTATTCTTCCGTTAAGTCTTAGACTCCGTGTGAAGTTCAACGGAGGCATAACGTCTCTATCACTAGTGATCACACCCAGCACCGTCGTAATCACCATTAGATTCGTCAAACTCTTTCCGAATCCTCTGCACTGTCTTCAGATTGGTACCCAAACACTTTGAAATATTCGTATTAAAGCTTCCGGTGAAAATGCCCAGCAGTACAACATGAAGTTTCCAAATTTCCGGCAGAGCGAATTGCATGATGGTACTCTTTTTCTCACAGATGGTACCCAACTGATCCTACTATACTGTGCAGTTGACAAAATGAAAAACAAGCAAAACGCATGCGCAAAATTAAAAATATAAAATAGCGACAATTTACCAGTCGCACCCTGCATTGTCTTGAATTTTCTTTCTGGAATTTATATGATGAATTAAAATGAAAAAAAAAAGTTTTATTACAGAGTTATCAGTTTCAAAAGTTCAAACATGAAAAAAAGTTTTCATTTTATTTTCAGAAAACAAATAAAACTGTAATCGGCATAAATATTATGATTAAAACCTGAAACATTTTAATAGAGCTATTTAGAAAGTTACTTGAATAATCATGAAAATTTGACTTACCACTTGCTAAATATTAAAAGAAACATTTTGCTGGATTTTCTAACAGTTCATGATACTAATGAGGTCATTCTCTGAAGCTTTAATAAAAGTGAAACCTGTTAGATTGGTAAATGTGTCCAATTTGTTCTTTATTTTCTCATTCTGACGGATTCCGATCCATAGTGTTGAGATATGATATTATTTAGCGCCAATATTGTTGTTTTTTTAGTAGTTTTACTGATGAAAAGGTAATTTAGCAAGCGGGTTTTTTTATCGTAAAGTGCTCGATATCGAGGTGGAGATAGAGCGTTGATAGTTTTAGTGCAAAGAATTTGTAACTTTAACTGAGCAGGTTCATGTCAACTTCAAGGTTTCGGGAGGACACCGTTATGATGCCTTCACTCATCGGTGTTGGGTTTATATATATATATATATTATTCATCCACATACAAGCCTGTTTCGCTGTATCACAGCTCATCAGTGTGGCCAGACACATCCACTTGCTTCTGGCCGGGATCGAAACTCGACCGATTTGATATCAGTCGGAGCCGCTTTCCGCAAAGCCATAAGCGCATGGAATCAGAGAAGGGAAATTTTAACGTGTTGTATATAAGCAATGTATACACACGCTAATCACCGAAAGAACTCAATTCATTTCTGAAGAGTAACGCGTATATCGCAGAAGTAGAATTTGTTTTTAAAATTTTCTTCTCTAGAGAGCTCAATCGTAATAAGAGCATACTATATTAGTCATCCAAATACAAGCCTGTTTCGCTGTATCACAGCTCATCAGTGTGGCTAGACACATCCACTTGCTTCTGAAAGTTTTTCCAGCTCCCTATCATTTTCCCTTTTTTTGGATTTAAGAAATATGAAAATTGGGACGATAAAGATTATGGAAAATTTTTACAATTCTTAACTTCAACAAAACGAAGAAATGTTAGGATGCTAAAAAGAAACTTAATAAAAAGTTAATTAAATCTTCCTTGTCGGCCGTATTTAATGAATATATATATTCTGCATCCTAACATCCTTTATTTTTCAATTTGCTAATAACTCAGTTTGACAGTACTTATGTATTTTTAACGCATTTAAGTATTTATAGCTATAAAATAACATACACAACCTTACAAATAAACAAAAATTGTTGACTTGCAGAAGCTTTATTTTTCAGTTTGCAAATGATGTAATTAGATAGTACTACGTATTTTTAATGCATTTAACAGTTTGTATCTATAGCATAACATACAAGTTTACAAATAAACAAAAACAATCTCTAGAAGATTCCATAAAGTTCTAGAAGCCTCCAGAAAGTCGTAGTAATGTTACACTTATATACAATTTTAGAAATTTCGTGATAGGGTGACATTAAAAAAAAACAAAAAGAAAAAACAAACAAACAAACACAAGTCCTTCTTCATTATCTTTTAACAAAATTATGATAGAGGAAACCAATTATTTTACAAAAAGTCAAAGCACTAATATATAGGGCGATTGAAAATAACTCCCAATTTTAAAATACTTATAATTTATTTATTAACTATACTTTTTACAAGAAAAGGTTATAAGAGGAAAGCGTTTAGCCTGAGGTTTTATTTAAAATTTGATATGGGCACCAGATTTCTCTACCAGTTTCTCAAGCTACCCAGAAATTGGGTCAGTTGATTTCATCAGGAACTCTGGTTGCATGGAAGTGTGGTGATACCGAGCAAAAGCGATGGACCGGATGTTTGCGCTTTCACGACCAAAAAGCAAATGACCAAAAGTCGTCCGTGCGCCGCCGGTTCCACGCAGATGTTCCGATTGAAAACTAAAAATTAATTAAATATTAAATTTCCAGTTCGCGAGCCTACGCGAATTTTATTTATTAGCCAATGGGAAGCCCAGAGCCAAATACAATTGTGAAATCCCAAATGAGCTGCTGTGATCCGAGAAGAGCGTAATTAGTATCTCCCTTTGACCAAGTCAAGCGACTTACTATGCTCGCCTCCCTTACCTCTTTCCTTCTTGCCTGCCTCAAAAACTACTTACTGACCTAAGGAGCGAATACATCAAAGACATTCCTTACTTACACGCTCTCAAATTCCTATGTATTAATTCTCTTTCAGCATTTTATTGCCATGAACATTTTAACGTCCGCTGGACCTATACTTCATGTATTACTTCAATTGTAAAAACATTAATTGATATGTGCATATATAAAATGTTATTTTTCTAATCGAATTGCCTTTCTTGATTTGTAATCATTTTATGACTTATAGTGGGCTATCTACAACAAGGGCAAATTCCGTTAACCTGCAACAGTATACAACTACCCTTCACTAGAACGGACTCTCCACTACTAACAGCAAAGAATAGATAAGCAACCCACTATAGAAGACATAATTTCTTCTATTCGCCCTTAAAGTCCTTCTAAAGTCTTGGTTTGGTATAGTAGACTTACCCCATTAACCGACCACAAAGTAAAAAAGTCACAGGTTGTTAAGTCAGGACTTCTAGCTGGCCACTCATACATAAAATAAAGTTACTTTTCAATCAGCCCATCTGTCTGTCTGTCTGTCTGTCTGTCTCTCTTTCTCTCCGAAAAATCCCAACTTTAAAATCATTTTCTTTGTGCTTTTAGCCACAAGGCACTCTGTGAGTCTGTGTATGACTGTAATCTATGCACGTCTACATTTTTTAAGCTATGTCATTCAAACTTTCTAGGGACACATATCTACAGGGAAGCCAGGTCGACACATACTTTTTGGGTTTAAGCTCAGCAATTTTCCCTTTCGCACTTTTGGGCCAATGGTGCAGATTGTTTACATTTGCTCCGTAAAACATCTAAGATTTAAGATGGTTGCTGAATTACGTCACAGAAATCAAATCACACGTGTCAAACGCGACTAAAATATTTTTTATTTAAAAAAAAAATGAGCCTTTATATTTATATTTTTATTCCGACGTTTTAAAAATTCATTTGTTCAACAAAAAAATGTGAATATTTTCCCCTGTAATTTTGAAACAAAAGAAATATTAAAAAAGGTAGGCGTGTATAGGGGACAGTCACACACAGACTCCCAGGTTGCATTTTATATATATATAAATTATATTTTAAGTGTCTGCAGCGAATTTAAACGTATTTGTTTCATCCACTGAAGAAATTAAAATGTTCTGAGTTACACGGTCAACGCCGGGCTATGATGCTAGTATATAATAAATACCAATCTTATTGTTAAAATTGTTTTCATTTTGTTTACATTTTATTCTTCAAACTTTATTAACTGACCTATTAAATGTAGACGTGATTTTGTTTCGCACGTGACAGGGATTTGTGATATCTAAACCTAAACGTATTTTGGTATCCCAGATAAATATCGAAAATCGATAATCGAAAAAATCGGGTTATAGAAGGAGTGGTCCGATTTTAATCAAATTTGATACACTCATAGACAAAGACATAAGAAACGATATTCAGAAGTTTCAAGGTTGCAGTTGTTACAATAGTGCAGAAAATCGATAATATATATATATAAAAGGCAAGATGTTTGTGTGTGTGTCTGTTTATATGCCTGTATGTCTGTACTTTTTCAGCTCTTTTTATTTTAGTTTTTGCTTCGGATTTGGCTCTAACTAGGTATAATTGTAGTTCATAGTCTCAGCCATGGTATCATTTACGCAGAGGACTTATTTAGCCTTCAAAATTCAGTTTACGACGGAAAAAAACTTATTTGATATCGATAGCAGGAAATCAAAATTTGACTTACATCCATTCATTTTCTTTCAGTCTACGGTTTCGCTTTAAATGGAAACAATTTTTGCTTTTTAGTCTTTCGTGGCAAAGTCCAAAGAGTCTGAGCTCCAGGACCATGGATTACTTTTAAAGCTTTCATTACACCCAAGCAACGCAGGGCTATACTGCTAGTATATATATATATATATATATAGATAGATATAGATAGATATTGATGGATATATATATATAGATATAGATAGATATTGATATATAGAGATAGATATTGATAGATATATAGATATATATAGATATTGATATATAGATATATAGATAGATATTGATATGTATAGATATGTATAGATAGATATAGATATATATACATAGATATTGATATAGATATTGATATAGATAGATATAGATATATATATTGATATAGATATATAGATATTGATATAGATAGATATAGATATATATATTGATATAGATATATATATATTGATATAGATATATATATAGATATATATATAGATAGATATTGATATAGATATATATATAGAGATATATATAGATAGATATAGATATATATATAGAGATATATATAGATAGATATAGATATATACAGATATTGATATATATATATATATAGATATTGATATATATATATATATATATATATTGATATATATATATATAAATTAAAAAGGGATTAATTCAATGATGTTGGATGATCATTTCGATATGAAAATCACCACGGGGGATAACACATCACCTCAGCAACAGAAAAATCTTTTCAGAAACTAGAGAAAAATCAGTCTAATTTTCCTTTTTAAATAGATTTGCAAAGAAATTAAAAAAGAAAAAGAAAAAGATAAAACAAAATAAAATCAAATAAACAAGAAAAGAAAATATTGACATCGTCTGGGTTCGCAAAAAACGGAAAGAGAATTGTAACTCAAAATTAACGGACGGCGTGTTGAATTGATGTAAGGTTAAGCAAAAAAGGTGGGAGATAAGAGAGCTAAAGGAAGGAAGGGAGGGAAAAAGAAAAGAAAAGAAGGAAAAAGTTTTTTGTATATTACAGACGCTGGACATATTCAAAAACCTATCTTTCCAAAAACGTTGAAGTATTAGAAAAAGGTCTTTACTTAAAAAGGTATAATTATTTTTAAAGGGAATAAAAAGATATAGGATTTAAAATAAAAAAAAAAAAAAATTAGGTCATTTGATTTAAACTAAAAAAAGACACCGCTAGGTAAAAAAAAAAAGAAAATTTCATTTACAATTATATATACTTACAGAAGTACACACATACATACATACACATACACACACAATTCTTCGACTATGAATACATACAGACACACACACATACATTCAATTCCATACACACTTATATGCGTATATATACATACATGCGCAAACACACATATATATGTGTACACACATATACAAAAATTTACACACACAATATATATGTGTACACACACAATATATATGTGTACACACACAATATATATGTGTACACACACATATGTATACATATACACACACACACACACACACACACACATATGTACATTATACATATGCACACAAACACATACATATAAAAATATTAAAATTTAATGAATATTACAAAAAGAGCATTTAAATAGCTAAAAAATTTTTTTACATACATAAATACATATATACACACGTATATACAAATATGCACATACACACACAACTATACACATATACATAAAAATTATAAAAAGAAAAATTAAAAATTAAAAAAAAAATTTAAAAATTAAAATTAAAAAATTTAAAATTTAAATTTTAAAATGCGCCCTATGACAGCACTTACTAATGAATTCCTTCCTAAGATTCAAAAGTAAGTTCTGATGAGGATACTTCAAAATCAAAATCTTCTCCAATAAGCATAGACGGCACCTATCACGAAAATTTTTAGGGGTACAGGCTGAGCCTATTAATTTCCAGCTGATT